>CM040928.1:34669390-35269390 GCA_023029165.1 Gobiocypris rarus | reverse complement strand
TGAACTTTTATCACAATATGCAAATTTTTTGAGAAGGACCTGTACATGCAAGCTAAAAATCTCGTAAACACCCTGAGCCCGGTCCATATCACATTCACAGTCCACTCACAGAAAAAAAGGTACAGTGGAGGTACAAATTTACCCTTTGGGGAATAAAATGTATAACTGTACCGTTAAAGGTCCAATTTTTCCTTAGGGTACAAATATACCAATGTCTTCCTCTAGTTAGAGGTACAAAAATGTACCCATAAGGGTACCACCCCAGTGACGGCCCATTGTACCTTAAAAGGTATAATTTTGTCCATTTTTTTTTTTTTTATAGAGAGAGTGTTCAGTTCATTAAAGGGGTGGTATATATTTTAAATAATAGTTTAGGTAATGTAAACCTTTGAATTCAACAGTTATGTAGAGTGCCTCAATGTGCAAGTTAAAGGGTTATTTTACTCAAAAGTGTAAATTCTGTCATGAATTCCTCACCCTCATGTCGTTCCAAAGCCGTAAGACCTTCGTTCATCTTCAGAACACAAATGAAGATATTTCTGATGAAAATCAGTGCATGTAAACATACTGCGTTTTCAGTGGAAATGATTTTACTCAACAAATAGTTGTGATAGTAGAAATCTGTCATCATTTACAAACCAATAAGATTTTCGCTAATCTTCAAAAAAAAAAAAAGTCATAAAGGCGTCATGCAATGAATTCACAAATAAACACACACGTTGGTTTGTTAAGTGTGTTGTATGATTGAACATGAATAAATTCAATTGGATCTGTTCATCATAAAGCAATCATCTCTTCTCTTCACAAGATTTGGATTAAACTGTTCAATTTATATCGATTCATTTTAGGATACCTTCTAAGTTTTGGTTTCCTGGACTTTCAGTAAACGGACAGAAATCTCAGCTTTCATTTGTGTTTTGAAGACTAACCAAAGTCTTATGTGTTTGGAGTAAATGACAGAGCTAGCATTTAGTATATTTCTCATACTCTGGGTCAGGAATCTAAAAAAAAAACACCTGACCCTAAGTATTAAACAGACACTTTCTCATATCCCCGTATATTAAACTTTTCCCACATTGTACCAAATCATGTGTCATTTTGAGGATTACGAAACAACAATAGAGCAAATATAATCTACCACCCAGATCACAGCACACATCTTCTACAGACAGTGTAAAAATGTAGTTGTATGATTATAAAAGTGCAGTTCTGTCCTATTGAGTTAAGTGTACCTCTCCTTATACAGTCTGTGTGATTTGACTCTTGCAGAGGAATATTTTTCGTGACTAAGGGCACGTTTGGGCAGCTGACGTGTGAGTGGCAGTATCTCTTTGATGAGTTCACAAAAGCACCCATGATCGTGGAGGGCCGGAGACTGCGGATAGAAGCTAAGGTACATCAGCAAACTCATAACCCACAGTTATACAGCTGCTTCATTAGGGGTTCAAGCGTGTAGAGCGGAAAAAACTAAATGCATGCCTTGGATTAAAAAAGCCTACTTTTGTGAACTAGTCCTAGGTTTTTGGCCCGATCGGAGCCAAACCAGTGCACCTAGATTCTCTGATTGTTAAAAGTTATCAAAAAAAAGTTGAAATTTCAGTTCACGCACGGTCAAAAACCTAAGGGCCGCCAAAACATTCAAAGTGGGAGGGAGCCAGTTTTACTAAAATGGCTACAACTCGTGAACTGAACAAGATATTTTCACTAAACTTGGTACATTTGTGTATAAGATCAATCTGAGGTCACATGAAAATAATAGTGACGATTGGCCACTTGGTGCCGCTATAACAGGAAAAAACGTCTATAACCACCCGACCGTTAGTGCGATTTACTTGGAAATTGGCAGTGTCTTTGTCCGAGGTGCCATGTCTGTCTATAAGTACACTGGCGTATCTCCAAAAACATGGCTGCCATCGGCCAATGAAATTTGAGCAACTATTAGACAAGGGTAACAGAGGCCTATCGGATAAAAGAAACTCTGTATGCGTCATCGGCACAATGCCCTGAAGGAGCCTGAGAAGTGTCGAGCCAGTGCTTTTCAAAGGAGTCACCTCATAGACTCCTGAATCCTTGCCAAGTCTAACGATACCAAACATGCCAGGTTTCGCCTTATGGATTGTGCAACGATGTGATTTAGCACTTAACAATCTTTTGTGATTATATTCAAAACCGTCCGATTGAGATGAAACCACCACAATAAATTCAAAATCATAGGGCAATAATGCCCAAATGACAACATTTTGTGAGGAAGTGGCAACAAAAATGTTATCAATGTAGTCCACGGGTAATTTTTATGCTATTTTTATCACACTCTGAGGACACCTAAAAAAAGTGGTGGAGATCAGGCAAGACTTGGTGCTATAACTGTCAAAGAATCTTTAAAAACCATATATTTGCTATGGTAAATTGCCTGTATTGGCTGCAAATGGTCTTTTCCATCTCTGATCTAAGTGGTTACATGGTTGCTAAATAAAGCATAATATATTTTTTCGTATATGCGCTTAAAGGCCTTAAACGCTTGAACCCTGATAATTGATGCTCGCAGCTGTATTTTACTTAATAATTGTCACTGGTTTTATTGTGCACGTTATTTTATAGTGCGCACTTACTATAATAATGAGGTACTAACCCTGAACCCTGAACCCAATCCTAAACATAACCATAACCCATATTAAGTCCAAGTAGCTGACTTGTATTACTCACTACTGTCTGTGTGAGTACACTTACAAAGTAGTTCAACACTTTCTGCACCTCTGAAAAGGGCTTTTATTTACTGATGATGTAAGCATGACCAAGTAGGCGGGGTCAAAGCATTGACTACAGTATTAACCAAAGAATTAACCCAAAATATCATAGCCTGACATGTTTGATGCAATTGAAATGTTTCTTAAAACAAGGATATTTTTGTTAAGATGGAAACATCATTTATCTTGTTCTGATTTTCACAGGAGAGAGTCAAGTCAGTGTTTCATGCCAAAGAGTTTGGGAAGATCATCAATTTCAAAACCCCAGAACTAGCAAAGGTAAAGTTTGTTCATGAACCGTTATCTTAGCATTTTATAACAAAGGGCACAAATAGACCTTAATGATCATATTTAATTTCAGACAGGAATGAATACAAGGCTGTGAGGGATAGATTACAGTGCTATCAATGGATTGTACTGTTGCTTAACGACACGCTATATTGCCAAAAGTATTGGGACCCCCCTCCAAATCATTGACTTCAGGTGTTCAATCACTTCCATGACCACAGGTGTGTAAATCAAGCACTAGGCATGCAGACGCTTCTACACACATTTGTGAAAGAATGGGTCGCTCTCAGGAGCTCAGTGAACTCAAGCGTGGTACTGTGATCGGTTGCCTCCTGTGCAATAAGTCCATTCCTGAAATTTCCTCACTACTAAATATTCCACGCTCAACTGTTAGTGGGATTATAACAAAGAGGAAGCAATTGGGAAAAACAGCAACTCAGCCATGGAGTGATAGACCACATAAAATCACAGAGCGGGGTCAGCGCATGCTGAGGGTCATAGTGTGCAGAAGTCACCAACTTTCTGAGTCAATAGCTACAGACCTCCAAACTTCTGTGGCCTTCAGATGAGCTCAAGATCAGTGCATAGAGAGCTTCATGGAATGGGTTTCCATGGCTGAGTAGCTCATCCAAGCCTTACATCACCAAGTGCAATGCAAAGCGTGGGATGCAGTGGGGTAAAGCACGCCGCCACTGGACTCTAGAGCAGAGGAGACGTGTTCTCTGGAGTGACCAATCACGCTTCTCTGTCTGGCAATCACATGGACGAGTCTGGGTTTGGCGGTTGTCAGGAGAATGGTCCTTGCCTGACTGTATTCTGCCAAGTGTAAAGTTTGGTGGAGGGGGGATTATGGTCTGGGGTTGTTTTTGAGGGGTTGGTCTTGGCCCCTTAGTTCCAGTGAAAGGAACTCTTAATGCTTCAGCACCAAGACATTTTGGACAATTTCATGCTCCCAACTTTGTGGGAACAGTTTGGGGATGGCCCCTTCCTGTCCCAACATGACTGCGCTCCAGTGCACAAAGCGTCGGTCAATAAAGACATGGATGAGCGTGTTTGGTGTGGAGGAACTTGACTGGCCTGCACAGAGTCCTGACCTCATCCCGATAGAACACCTTTGGGATGAATTAGAGCGGAGTCTGAGCCAGGCCTTCTCGTTCAACATCAGTGCCTGACCTCACAAATGCGCTTCTAGTAGAATGGTCAAAAATTCCCATAAACACACTCCTAAACCTTGTGGAAAGCCTTCCCAGAAGAGTTGAAGTTGTTATAGCTGCAAAGGGTGGGCCAACTCCATATTAAACCCAACTTTTTAAGAATGGGATGACATTAAATTTCATGTGCATGTGAAGGCAGACGTCCCAAAACCTTTGGCAATATAGTGTACATTGTTCAGCTGATAAAAACATCTGACAAAACACCATCAAACAGTTGTGAGTTGTAAAAATGAAGCCCTTTATACAGTGTGTGCCATCATAAAGCCTGTCATCTGTCCCTCACACCCTCGTCTTCATCTGTCATGTTCAGTGTGGCCTCTGAGTGTTCAGGCTGAGACACTGGATTGTCATTTATCCACAGAAAGGGATGATACTGAGTCGGTCCAAACTGAGGGCAAATTCCATTTAAATGTCACTGTCCAGCACTCAATCATAAACAGGGTCCCGTGGGTCCTTAAAACATTTAGTTAGAAGATTGTTAATGTGCATATTTTATCTACATCATGTGTTTGATTGAGCAGCCGGCAATAGTGAAGCATAGACTTCTCATAATAAGAGTCCCAGAGTATTTCAGGCTTCTGTATAATTAAAAGGCCTGCATTATGCATATTTATTTACTGGTTATTATTGTTTTTTTAATACAGTAAACAGCATCTGCCATTTATTTTAACATCTCAGCGAGGAAAGATTAATAATGATGTAATGCACATAGGTTTTATTAATATTGGCACAATAATCTGCTAATTGTCCTTCAAAAGAACATGAATCTCCATTGACCCCGCAAAAATGCCCCCGGGTCAAATTTGACCCGAATCTAACAGGAGTATTCTATTAATATAAACAAATATCATAAAATCATAGAATCCCCCAGAAATGGTTTGTACTTATTCACTTTTGCAGTGTTTTGGGACAAACGTCTTAATGTTAAACTCTCAACCGGGTCAAAAGAGACCCAGAAGGTACTCAGGGGTAAAAGGGCTGTGTTTTTTTCCACAAACGTTTTATTATGACACGTATATGATTTCTGCTCCGCTTGTAATTGTTTGTATCCATGCATTAATTTCCCCGATGCGTTCCTGTCGTCCTCAGTGGGTCCTTGCCAAGCTGGAAGATGCCAGGGAGAGTCTGCCGAAGTAACGACAGTTGAAGCTGCCCTGTGCCTTTATGCTGCTTTTGCAGTGTGCCAATTTAAATGATACCCACAATGCAGCGGTCCTTCACTAACCCACTCCGGTAATGACTGTTAGACTGTGCTCTGGTGTGTTCGGATTACATTACATTGTATTTTCCATCCTCACCCACAGTCAGAGCTCAATCTGAGCCCGGATGTCCTTTACAATGTGCCTCGACACGCAGTTCAGCGACTCGAACCACGTGCAGACGTCTCTTATCAAAAGACACACTAAAGTGTACATTTAAGGTGTCGTTTTATAAATGAATTAATAAAGACCAATACACTGTATGTATATTATGGGGGGCTTAAATGATCAGAAATGTATGAAAATGGTAATCTCTGACTGTATGTACGGGAGAGCTGGGGTATTTTTTTAATATGTGGATTTGCATGAAATGTAATTTTGATTCTCAGTGTATATTTAATTAATTCTACAGCTCAAGAGTACAAACCCGATGGCTTTCTGACTGCTTCCCGTCTCTATGCAGCCAGCACTGACACGCTTGTATCATTACACAAATATGCAACCTGTAATGTTTAGCTTTTGTACATTAACTTAATGTCATCAAAGTCGACGTGAAACGTAATTTATTGACCCTGATGTCACCGAGGCCTGCCCTAATCTTTCCAATAGTTAATGCAGTCATTTAATGTTAATATAATAAAGATTACAGCAATAAACAGTGGGAAGTTGATGGGATACATCAAGTTTCCAGGTGGCTCAAATAATCGTTTTCTTGGGCAAAAATGTACAAGAATCTGCACTTTTTATTTTTAATCAGAAAAGCATGATGCTAGGAAAGTTAATGTGATATCTTGACTTTAAAGGCATGACATTTGATTGCATCATTGTCATTTTTAATTGATTATGCACATTTAATAAATGTATTTAGATTTTTTTTTTTTTATTGGAATTGTAATAAGTAACAACAAACAATAGATGTATATCCTTGTTTAATAAATATATTATCAAAGCAGATCAAGATATTACAGTTTAAAGGCACTTCAGGTATGCATTACAGCGGACTGAGGTAAAATAAAGAATTCAACTATGAGTTCAGTGGCTGTGTTTTATGAAATATGCATGTTAAAGATGTCAAATTTGACACCAAATAAATGCTAGTAAATTATCTTTTACACATAAAATATCTTTAATTTCTACAAATGACCAATCAGGCTTGTGTTAGAATAACTACATACGTCTTTACATTAACATGTAAACATATCCCTCTCCTCTGGCTTTAAAAGCTCTTACACGAGTAGTTTTTAAGACTTTGATCTATTTTGCATGTGCCTTAAAATCACATCCTTTGTAAACTCTACTTGCATAAAGAACAAAATGACAGCATCTGTTATCCATCTATTAGACGACCTAAACAGGACTGGAATGGTGGATTAAGGCTTGTTTTCAGGAACCCAGTCCACATCAATAAAGTGACAGCTAAATCTACTGAGAGCAGGACCCGAGTCGGGCTGTTGGCTCTACACCAGGTTGAACTCTTTGAGATTGTGTCTCAGGATGGTGTCTTTGACAGCTGCGAAGATCAGCCGGATGTTCTCGGTGTCGGTGGCACAAGTGAAGTGAGAGTAGATGGTTTTGTCTTTGTCTTCGTTCTCCTCCTGGTACATCTTCAGAATAAATTCCTGGGCTGACTTTGGATCATTTTGGGGGCCTGAAAAGAGACAATCTGTGGGTCAATGATGTCATGCTTGGTTTTTGGTCCTGTCTTGTCATTTATTTAAAAATGCAATTTGCACATGCAGTGACTCGCAAATAACACCTTTTCTGTGACGAGCATATTTTTTATTTCTTTTTGGTGTCAAAGTACACCAACATCTCAGGGTGGTTAAAGGCCTAAAGCCATAAAAATCCTCATTAAAAGAATAAAACTCTTCAAATTATACTAAAACATTTTCAAAAGAAAAAAAAACTTTTCTTTAAGAACTATGTATGCATGTTAGTCTTAATCCGTAGGGTTTAATATGGAGTTGGCCCACCCTTTGCAGCTATAACAGCTTCAACTCTTCTGGGAAGGCTTTCCACAAGGTTTAGGAGTGTGTTTATGGGAATTTTTGACCATTCTTCTAGAAGCACATTTGTGAGGTCAGGCACTGAATTTGGGCGAGAAGGCCTGGCTCGCAGTCTCCGCTCTAATTCATCCCAAAGGTGTTCTGTCGGGTTGAGGTCAGGACTCTGTGCAGGCCAGTCCAGTTCCTCCACACCAAACTCGCTCATCCATGTCTTTATGGACCGACGCTTGTGCATCCCCTAACTGTTACCACAAAGTTGGGAGCATGAAATTGTCCAAAATGTCTTGGTATGCTGAAGCATTATGAGTTCCTTTCACTGGAACTAAGGGGCCAAGACCAACCCCTCAAAAACAACCCCACACCATAATCCCCCCTCCACCAAACTTTACACTTGGCACAATGCAGTCAGGCAAGGACCGTTCTCCTAACAACCAACAAACCCAGACTCATCCATCGATGTGCCAGACAGAGTAGCGTGATTGGTCACTCCAGAGAACACGTCTCCTCTGCTCTAGAGTCCAGTGCTGGCGTGCTTTACCCCACTGCATCCCACGCTTTGCATTGCACTTGGTGATGTAAGGCTTGGATGAGCTGCTCGCCATGGAAACCCATTCCATGAAGATCTCTACACACTGATCTTGAGCTAATCTGAAGGCCACAGAAGTTTGGAGGTCTGTAGCTATTGACTCAGAAAGTTGGTGACTTCTGCACACTGTGAACCTCAGCATGCGCTGACCCCGCTCTGTGATTTTACGTGGTCTATCCCTTCGTGGCTGAGTTGCTGTTTTTCCCAATTGCTTCCTCTTTGTTATAATCCCACTAACAGTTGAGCGTGGAATATTTAGTAGTGAGGAAATTTCACGAATGGACTTATTGCACAGGTGGCAACCAATCACAGTACCACGCTTGAGTTCACTGAGCTCCTGAGAGCGACCCATTCTTTCACAAATGTGTGTAGAAGCGTCTGCATGCCTAGTGCTTGATTTACACACCTGTGGTCATGGAAGTGATTGAACACCTGAAGTCAATGATTTGGAGGGGGGTCCCAATACTTTTGGCAATATAGTGTGCGGTGTGTGTGTGTGTGTGTGTGTGTGTGTGTGTGTGTTAGGAAATTAAATCACTGATCTAATATGTATTTTAAAATGTTGTATCATTTGAGGTTAGTTTAGGCTGTAAAATATCAAGAGATACAACTTTGTTGAAACTTGATATTTATGAATTAATCATTTATGATTTATGAAAAACAGATTTACTTCATGGTTACACAAGTTGAAAACTGTATAAAAATTAGCAAAACCATATGAAACCATCATGAGAAAAAATGTCTCTGTTTTAAACTAGATTTATAGACACTTTTAAATGAAATTGATCCATATATTAATAATATTGCAGTTTATCTTTTATCAGCAAAATGGCTGATTAAACATGATGCCAATCAAGCAATCACAAGTCACAACATTTATATTTGAATAAGGACTACATTTATACTATATAAAACATACATTTTTAGCTCTCGCTTGTTTAAAATACATTTCTGACGCAGCCCTTGTCACACAAGTAAACCGCTATCAATGACTCGCCTGTGAATTCTGGGAAGTAGGTGGCCAGGTGAGAGTGAACAATCTTCTCCTTCAGGATGTCTGTCTTATTGAGAAAGAGAATCACAGACGACTGCTGGAACCAAGGATAAGTGATGATGGTTTTAAACAAAGCTTTACTCTCCTCCATGCGATTCTGAGACACAAAAAACAACCCCAGTCAGCTGACATGAGCCTGAGGTCACAGAGAACAGGGCTGAGAGCAGCCAAACTCAAGCCACCCTGACCTCGTTGTCGCATTCAGCGAGGACCTGATCGTACTCGCTCAGCGCCACCAGGAAGATGATGGAGGTGACGTTCTCGAAGCAGTGAATCCACTTCCTGCGCTCAGATCTCTGACCCCCGACATCCACCATCCTGATGAGATCAGCATTTGAGCCGTTACACATGACAAAGATAAACCTGTTCAGTTATTACTTAAATATGCAACCCAGAAGGCCAAAGAGGTTCCCTCTGGAAATTTGAATAGGTTTTATTATTTTATAAATATATTTTGTCTAGCAAATTAAAATCTGAGTGTCTATTTACACTAAGTGCAGATAGCCCACTTTATTGGCAGAGGTTATTTACTCTAACCCCGCCCACTGACGTCTGATTGGGCAAGACAAAAGTTACAGATCTTCTGGATTGTCAACAGTAGCAACGCAAATCAACATTCAAAGTTCAAACTCGCTCAAATCCCTTTTCCCATCATATATCAGATTGGAAAGGCATTCATTTTCAATAAAAATGTAGAAAATATTTGAAAAGTGGAAATAAAGGGTCTAACTTGTGTTTAAGTGTTTATAAGTTAAACAATAAAAATTATATTTAATAAATATAAGGCAGAGGTAAAAAAATGTTGTATAAACTAATAGATAGTGGCAGATACTATTTGCACCTTGTGCATTACACGATATAATAATAACATACAGTGCATCCAGAAAGTATTCACAGCGATTGACTTTTCCCACATTTTGTTATGTTACAGCCTTATTCCAAAGTGGATTAAATTCATTATTTTCCTTAAAATTCTACAAACAATACCCCATAATGACAATGTGAAAGAAGTTTGTTTAAAATCTTTGCAGATGTATTAAAAACAAAAAGCGAAAAAAAGTCAGCCTTTGCGCATGCCTTTGTTGAAGGACCTTTGGCACCAATTACAGTCTTTTTGAGTATGATGCTACAAGCTTGGCACACCTATTTTTGGGCAGTTTCTCCCATTCTTCTTTGCAGGACGTCTCAAGCTCCATCAGGTTGGATGGGGAGCGCCGGTGTACAGTCATTATCAGATCTCTCCAGAGATGTTCAAAGTCTGGGCTCTGGCTGGGCCACTCAAGGACATTCCCAGAGTTGTCCCGTAGTCAATCCTTTGTTATCTTGGCTGTGTGCTTAGGGTCGTTGTCCAGTTGGAAGATGAACCTTCGCCCCAGTCTGAGGTCCAGAGCGCTCTGGAGCAGGTTTCTGTCAGGGATGTCTCTGTACATTTCTGCATTGATCTTTCCCTCGTTCCTGACTAGTCTCCCAGTTCCTGCCGCTGAAAAACATCCCCACAGCATGTGTTGGGTATCGTTTTTTTCTTTTCGATACCGGTGCCAAACCGATACTTTTAAAAAAAGAGCCACAAAATGAGGTGGATGAGATTAAAGAATTATTTTTTATTTAATTTTTATTTAAATATTTAAATTGAACACACTAAGTAAACTTTAATATATAAGTATAATTTTACATACAAAACACAATTTACTTAACAAATTCACAGTAAAACTAAAGCCATCTAACCCAACTACAACAGGCCTAATTTAGCTCTTAATAACAGTTACAGTAATAACAGCAGTCGTCTGTATTCTTGCTCTGCTACAAACCAGCTCAAGCTTCAGCTTTATTTTGCAGAAACATGACCATATTCTCTGGCTAAATATTTTAGATCGCCTTATTGTTTCCATGGAGACGCGTCATGCTTCTCACATGACACACAGCAGCCGCACCAGCGCTGTATGACAGCTCAGCTGTATCCGGTTTATTTCGTTTTTTCTTTTTTATTCAAAATATTCACAAACTTGCTAAATAACTATTTCATGAACTATCTGATATTCTGGTTTTTAAATATGTGTAAGTAAATGTGTGTTAGTTGATCTATACTGCGCGATGGGCGGCGCCACGTTAGTTTGCGCCTCAGAGAATCTGATCTGTTGGATTTACATCACATAAATGTATCTTCGTCTCACAAAATATCTCATGTATCTGATGTGAATTTTTCTCTGGCTCGCTGCCAGCCAAAGCGCGAAAGCACGTAATGAAAGCACCGAAATCTGTGTTCTGATTCGGTCCGGTACATACTGGTTATAAAGGGTTTCGGTACCCAACCCCACAGCATGATGCTGCCACCACCATGCTTCACTGTTGGTATGGTATTTGCCAGGTGATGAGCGGTGCCTGGTTTCCTCCAGACGTGACGCTTGCCATTCAGGCCAAAGAGTTCAATCTTTGTTTCATCAGATCAGAGAATTTTGTTTCTCATGGTCTGAGAGTCCTTCAGGTGCCGTCTGGCAAACTCTAGGTGGGCTGTCATGTGCCGTCTGGCCACTCTACCATACGGGCCTGATTGGTGGAGTGCTTCCAAGTGATTGCTGGTTGTTCTTCTGGAAGTTTCTCCTCTCTCCACAGAGAAATGCTGGAGCTCTGTCAGAGTGACCTTTGGGATCTTGGTCACCTCCCTGACTAAGGCCCTTCTCCCCCGATCGCTCAGTTTGGCCGGGCGGCCAGCTCTAGGAGGAGTCCTGGTGGTTTCAAACTTCTTCCATTTACAGATGATGGAGGCCACTGCTCATTGGGATCTTCAATGCTGCAGAAATGTTTTTGTACCCTTCCCCAGATCTGTGCCTTGATACAATCCGGTCTACAGACAATTCCTTGGACTTCATGGCTTGGTTTGTGCTCTGACATGCAGTATTAACTGTGGGACCTTATATCAACAGGTGTGTGCCTTTCCAAATCCACAGGTGGACTCCAATTAAGTTTCAGAAACATCTCAAGGATGTCCAGTGGAAACCGGAGCACCTGAGCTCAATTTTGAGTGTCATGGAAAAGGCTGTGAATACTTATGTACTTATTTTTTCATTTTTTATTTTTAATACATTTGCAAAGATTTCAAGTCGTCACCTTCATTTATTAGCGCTTTTTAGAACACCGATTGCTTCAAGGCAGCTTTACAGTGATAATAGGAAATTCATTTTGCTTTTGGAAAAAGCTAAAGTAAGTTTTTGATTGATACATTTCTGTTGTAAAAACTGATTCGTTATTTAATGTGGTGCCATTTAAACAACACCATCCTCAGCTAAAACAGAAAACCCAGATGCGCTCCGGACGCCCATCCACATGGCAACAGCACCTGGTGGCTGGAGAACCCAAACCAGAAGTCAAACAAACTTCTTTCACTTTGTCATTATGGGGTATTGATTGTAGAATTTTGAGGAAAATAATGAATAGAAACCCATTTTGGAATAAGACTGTAACATAACAAAATGTGGAAAAGGTGAATGCACTCCAGATGCACTGTAGAGTGTAAATTATAATATTTATTAAAATTATTAAATGGACGCTGCCTTACTATAAAGTCCTCCCTAAACCTACACCAAACCGATAAACACTTTATATTGAACACACGTTAGACACTTTATTTCTACTTTTCAAATATTCACTCTTGATTTTTATTGAAAATAAATGCCTTTCCAATCTGATTTGTGATGGGAAAAGGGATTAGAGTGAGTTCGGCAAAAGCTGGATTCGAACACAGGTCGATTTTTGCATCAGCCACATGCCTTACCCCTACACTAATAATACTGATGGCAATCCATCATCTTCCGTAATTTAGTTTGGCCCAATCAGACGTCAGTGGGCGGAGTTAGTGTCAATAGTTATTTGCACTGAGTTTCAATAGACACTCCGAATTAAAATCATGAGGTGCAATCAGACAAAACACAAAACAGGAAATGCTATTCCTAGGGGAATAATGTAATGAGCAGTCTAGTTCAAGGGTACATTTACACTACTAGGTTTACATGTACTAAAAACAGAAACATTTTTCCTCTGTGTTCTTCGTGTACAGACATTGTCAAACCAGTCCCCGTTCACAAGGTTCAGGGAAAATGACAAAAATCGTTGTATTCAGCAGCCAGGCCAGTAGGTGGCGATGTGACTGTAAGGAAACACTACACGCCTATGGACCGAACACGTAATAATGTGTATTACATGTTCAGTCTAAAGGCACGTCGTTTTTCTTTACAAAGTAACATCGCCACCTACTGGCCTGGTGCATGTCGTCACCGTAATCATTTTGATGTGCAAAAAAACCTTAGATGGAAACTTGACTATTGACCCAAACACAGACCTTATTATACTACAAATCAAAAAATGCGTTAGACACAAATACACAGTAAGGGCCAGATTTACTAATGGCTTGCACCAGCACAAACCCTCTTTTGCCATTAAAACTACTCTCAGGTTTAAATTAGCGCTGAAAAGGTGTGGTCAGGGTTATTTTTGCGGCTGGCCTTAATGCATATGTAGGAGTTTCTCTTTTAGACGCAGTATTTATGAAATTAATCACTCAAGATGATTTACTAAGGTTTGCGCTCGTCAATTTACTGCTGTTTGTGCCATTATTTACCACCAAAAAAAGCATGTTTTAAACCAGATGCTAACTGGTAGATTGTGTTGGTCATTATGGAAATGATCCGGCTGCATCTGTGTTCTTTAATTTGCATATCAGTAGATCACGCGCAGAACTGTCCACTCCCATCCGTGCTTTTATGGGACTGATCTCTCACGCTAATCATCTTTTGATCAGTTTGATTGTACAGCAAAATTAATTTCCATGTGTGCTGCTGCATGGCAAAACATTGATGTGGTATATTAAGATTGTTACCTGAAGATGACGTTCTCCAGGTCGAACGGATACTCGATGATACCTGTGGTGGGAACTCTGACTCTGAGAATATCCTGCTCTGTGGGAACGTACGCCGCATCTGAAATCCGATCTAGATCACTCAGGTAGCTGTAATGGAACAAAACAAATACTGTGGCCAGAGCTGATAAAATAGGTTTTACAGTTGCTGAGAGGAGTCTCAATACCACACACAAACATTCTGGATATTTAGAGAAACACAGGAACCTCCTCCTGTGAAAAAGAAGCACACTAAATGTATTGAATGCACACATAGGCCCTGTCGCAAATGGCACCCTAAACCCTCACGGTCTTCCTCTGAGTCCGCACTATCACAACGTAATGCCGCTTTGAATGCACATAGCAGCCGCCAAGGGGGCGCTCACGAGCACCCTTCTTTAAGCTTAAATGACGAATGAGACACCCTACGGTCTTGTGGACTTAACAGACACGCGTACGCAGCGGCCACTGTAAGTCCACAAGACCATGTGCACATGAAGTGTGCCATTTGGGACAGGGCCAGAGTACTCACATCCTAATAGTATATTTTTAAGCAATTTGTACATGCAGAAAATATAATGTTGTGGAAATAAAAGGCTTAAAAAACTTAAAGAGAGCACACTTTTCATGACTTATTAACACACTTAAGTAGACTTAAAAAGTGCACTTTGAAATAATGTCAAATTAAAAGTTTTTCCTTAAAGTAATCATTAGGGTTTAATAATCTTGTGCTCTTTACACAAGTACACTTATTTTAATGTGTTGACTAGCATACTAAAGCACATGTAAAGCATGTTAATTCAACATTTAAAGTACTTAAATAAAACTCCCAAGTTTTTTAACTAATTGCATTAAGTATAAATTAGCAAATAGCATAATTTATTCTCAAAGTATATTATTTCCATAAGTATTCTTTTAAAAAAGTATACCAAAGAGTCCCTCTTTTTCACAAGTGTCTGCAGAATGTCCAGTAACATTATATATATATACAAAAAAAAATATATATATATACATATATTTTTTTTTGTATATATATATAATGTTACTGGACATTCTGCAGACACTTGTGAAAAGATCACTCAGGTAGCTGTATATATATATATATATATGACCAGTCATAAACATATGTTAAAAACACAGAGATTATAGTTTTAATTGGTACACAATTACAAGACTGACTATTTGGCCGAGTCAGTTAGCTGGTACTCTCGACGGCGGTCGTAGCATTCCTGAATCCCAGTGTCATTCCATAGACTACGGATGGCGATCACTTGGGCCTCGTCCAAACTCATGATCTTATCCACCTCAATATCATTCACCAGTGTACCATGAGCCTGTAGAGACAAGCACAGCCAATCAGAGTTCACCACCCTATCCCCAGGGGACCAATGAGAGTGTGCGGTCAAGAGACCGAATGGAAAACCAATAATTCAAGCCAATTAATGTGAGTTCAAGTGGAGCAGAGCATATAAACAGTAAGGAAGGAAACAAACAGGTGAATATAAAAAAGCATGATTATGAAGTTAAACAAAACTACATTTTGACAAAAAAAAAATAAAAAAAATAATTCCAGATGTTTCCATGCCAAGATAAATATGTTGAGAAGCAAAACTGCATTAGATAATAGATAGTGAGTGTTGTAAATGATCTCGGATACAAACATCTATTTTGTCTTTTTGATTTTTAGGGATTCGGGCAGTGAAGATAGTGAGCCTTATTTTTCAGATTTAAAAACTTTTCTGATCCGACCCACATGCACACATCCATTTAACACAAGGAGCCACTATAATAAGTACATTTATATTTTAGTGGTTATCCATTTTCAATTTCCATTAAAAAAAATAAATAAAAAAAAACATTTAGAAAAAGATAATTCTGTCATCATTTACTCAAACTCATGATGTTACAAATTGCATTCTGAATCCTGTATGACTTCTATAGAAAACAAAATAAAATATTGGAGTGTCTATTTACAGAGTGCAAATAACCGCCTTATTGGCAGAGGCTATTTACACTAACTCCGCCCACTGACGTCTGATTGGGCCAGACAAAATTCCGGAAAACGCTGGATTGCCAAGAGTATTATTAGTGTAGAGTAAGTCATGTGGCTGAAAGTGTCGATGTAAATCAACCCGAATTTGAATCCGCTTTTTGCCAAACTCGCTCGACTCCCTTTTCCCATCACATATCAGATCGTAAAGAAAATATTTGAAAAGTGGAAATAAACTGTCTAACGTGTTATATGAAAAATATACAAGCAAATTCGGGCTTGTATATTTGCATGTCAAGTGGACCTTTACGAAAACTCTCCTACAGATTCACAAATGCTTCGTATACCACAGATTCAGTAGTTAAACGTGTGTATATTAATGTATTCCAAACATTCGTAAATAGAGTGTGCGTGCATATTCATCATTCATAATTAGCATAATCCCTGACCCTGAGTTACAACTACGCGAAATTACGTGTCCAGGAGCGCTGTGAAATCTTCTGGACTCCCTTCTCAGGTTCGGCTCCAGTATATATATTGCATAAATGCTAAAATGCTAATTGGCCAATATTTTGAATATTTAGCAAAAAATATTCAATTATCGTGTGTTCACCAAAGCATTTTTAGCCAGCTAAAAAATGCCTGGTGCTCTCCTGAAAATAGCCAGCATTTTTCCACCTGAGATACTTTGGTAGGTGGGGATCCGAAAGACCGCAGTGGAGCCAGTGCAACCGAGGACCGCTGTGGAGCCGAAAGAAAGGTGAAGCCCCGGTGGAGCAAAAGGGATGGAGGGCAGAAGTATAACCAGCAGACCGGAATCCCTCGGGGGAACCAAGGTGACGTTTGACCAAGGCGAAGACGGTGGAACGAGGGAGCCTGGTGGAGCTGGTGGAATGGTTGAGCTAAGGGAGCATTGAGCCAAGGCAGAGCCGATGGTTCGGAGGAGCAATGCTGGCGACTGGAAGATCCGAGGCGAACCCGGCGTACTGCAGGGGCCCAACTTTGGATGCGCTGAGGGACTGACAGGAACAAGAGGAAGGGTGGGAGAGTGAGGCTGGGTGGGCACTCTGGGGATATGGGAAACTCAAGAGACCTAGGAAACTCTGGGCTGGGCAGGACAAGTGGGGCCACTAGAGAGTTCATGCTGGATGAGACCAGCGGGGCCAGAAGAAAAAGGGAATTCACCTCCTCCAAATAATCCAATAAGTTCCCAGGGTCCTTATTTAACTCACACGCAGAGGTGGGAGTGTGGGCGGGGCTTTCTATCCGAGTCCTCAAGCTCCACTAAAATTCCCTCAGGGACGGGCGTTGCTGCTGACTCCCGCACTTGGTCAGACATTATATTGGGCTCGGGCGCCTGGGTGGAATACGTCTCAGCAGGGCTCACGCGAGGCAGACGAAGGCGCCGTGTCTATGGTAGAATCAGGCTTTAGCTCCGTCTTGCTAGGTGTAGGCTGACTGGGCGCTGGGTTAGGTGGAGGGGTGCTGGTAGGTTCTGCGAGGCAGATGGTGAATGCCGAGTTGTTGTTTACCAGCATCTAATCCACACATGCGGCAAAATCCTCCCAAGGCGTGCCCGGGACCATTGCGTTTGGATCGCCAACTCCAGAAAATTCCTGGTGTGTGACTCCAGGGAGCAGTCCTTCTGCTCCAGGCACAATAACTGGACAGAGGGAAGGTCCATGGTGACGGAGGGGAAAACAAACAAAAAGAAAACGCTGCAAAAAATAATCACTGTTGTGGTTTGTCCCTCTGTTATGAAATTGTTGTGTAAACAAAGCACACAACGAAGGAGAATGAACTGGAGTTATATTTACTAGAAAACTTGGAGAACAACAATGATAAACACAATCTCAAATGAGAACGAGCAGAGAATGGGTGAGAACTCAGGGTTTAAATGGACAGGGCAAACAAAGGAACTAATGAGGTGACGAAGGAACACAGGTGGAACCAATTGAATTATCAATTTAAGTCCTCATGAAATGTAAATTTACCCTATTTACTTTGTTAGCACATATTAAAGGTCTTAAGGTGAACAATTAATCCGTGTAAGTTAATACACAGAAAGAAATGGTTTGTCGCAGTAATCTGAAAAGTATGACAGTATCCTTCTCAGATGACGGCAGTTTGACGGCTTGGGTTTCACGGCTTGGGTTTCAAAATGCGTAACCACTCCCCTCCAACTGTTAGTCTGCTATGAGCGAGAGATTGAGAGGAGGAGCGCTGAAGTAAAACTCACTTGCTACTTCCGGTTCACTGGGACTTTAACAGGGAAAGTAGGTCATGAGTAAAACCCAAAGCATATTAGGAAATGTAGTGAAACCAAAACAACACAGAGCACACATGTAACAGCTGTAACCAGCAACATTAACTTCCCATCGTCATTGTACAAGTAGGACGATTGGTCAGTGTTGTATTTGTCCCGCTCCTCCTCCACTGTGATTGGACAGCTGGGTAAAAAGTGACAGTGACGAGTGCAGCGTTTTACCGCAAGTTGAACAGTTTAAAAACTTTTTTTTTTAAAAGACAGGGCAAATCAACTTGTGAAATATTATTATGGTCAGAGTGCATCAAAATGCAATGTCATCTGTTTGCAGAACATCCAAATGTTTAGTACCAAACGATTCACACAATAATTATTTCTGCTTGTGTTTCATGAATGAGGCTCTATGTTATTATTGCATACCGTTTAATGTACAACGACTCTGAGGTGCAAAAAGTATCCATCACTATTTATAAGTATACATAGCATCTAACTACTATCTAACTACTAGAAAATACAGCTTTTTCATAGTTTAATAGCATCTATCACTATTTTCACTTGGTGCAAATAGCCACAGCCTTAAAATATTTTTCCAACTATTTTGTCCAGACAATGAAAGTCAACAGGGTCCAAAACAACAATCTTTTTTGTTCCACTCAAGAAAGAAAGTCATTCAGTTTTGGAGCAACATGAGGGTGAGTATATGATGACTTGATAAATGAATTTTCATTTTTTGGTGAACTATCCCTTAACACGTGTGGATGTCTCGTCAGCAGGACGCCAAAAACTGATCAAGAAAGTTTGAAATGTAGCAGAAACTTCTCTCTACACTTTGCAGATGTGTGTCTGTGTGCAGTACCTGGTTGTCTGAATTAGCATAAGCGATCTTGAGCATGTCCATAGCTCTGACCATGGACTGCATGGCGCTGACCATGTTCTGATGGACGAGCTTAATGAAGCCCTTCTTATCCTCATCAGTATAACCCGAGCCATGAATGATCCTCATCTGTTTAATGAACGTACTCTTGCCACTCTCACCTGTGCCTGCAAAAGAGAAAAGACAAATAAATCCTTCACTAACAAAAAAAACAACTGAATTACTGTGTTTTTGGACAAGCTGAATGGGAAAATGGCATGTAAATGTACAATTTTGTAAGAGTGAAAGTCTTTCTGTTCTAATCAACACTGATTCACAACAATAATTAGTAAATGGTTCATTATAATTAATTGTACTCAGCAAGGACAAATTAGATTTAAAAAAAGTGACAGTAAAACATTTACAATGCTAGAAAAAATGTTTCTTGAGCATATGAGAATGATTTATGAAGGATCATGTGACACTGAAGACTGGAGTAATGGGTACTACGTTTGAATTGAACGAACTTTGTGAGCGTTAAAAAAGCATGCTCTATATAGTATGAATGAATGTAGTATGAATGTAATCCAGACGTACTACATCCGCCATGTTGTCGTTATCATGTGACCTTCCCGCGTCGGTTGCGTCCCATCACCTCCATTCATTAATCGTCTCCCGTGGCCTCATAGGATAGTAAAGTGTCCATCGCATGTGCACTTCAGAATCTCGCCGGAAGTAGTAGGTAATCCGGGTACTTTTCGCCTACTGTTTTTCAAATACTATGAATTCGGACATACTACTCTGCTGCCGTACTATTTTTTGCATACTATATAGTAGAGAAGTATTCAATTTCGGACGCAGCTAGTGATGATAAATTCAGCTTTGATCACAGGAATAAATTACACTTTACTATATATTCACATAGAAAACAGTTGTTTTACATTGTAATAATATTTCACAGTTTTTACAGTATTTCTGATCAAATGAATACAGCCTTGGTGAGCAGAAGAGACGTCAGTCAAAAAACTGACCTCAAACTTCTGAAGTGTATATAAAAATGTTGGTCGTTTTTTTAACTATTTGCATCACACCTGATATCTGATATCAATATTAATAATGCCATACCAATTCCAGAATCTATGAATTATTATAGACCATTATATACATTAAATACCAACTATAATGACTTTGGTTTTGTGGCTTTGATGCAAATGCTTGGGTGAATCTGGCCGCTTTGTATATTTTTCTTCCGAGATGAACAAAAGGTAAATCTGTTTAGTGTTTGGCTACTGTAGCGACAAGACTGAGAAGATTATGTTCGACAGACTGAATGTGCCAGAGTTGTGTTTATATTCTCCAGCTGCTGTGTCTTTACTCAGGACAGCTGTAAGATGTAAAGGGCTTAGGATCTTTTCAAATGCTCAGGAGAGGGGAATATATGTGCAGCTCTAAAACTAAAACCATAAAAAGGTAACTTAAAATAAAATACATTAAGTGAAATTAAATACAATAATAAAAAAAATCAGCTAGTAACGTAAACAACAAAAACAAACTAAAAAACGAAACTAAAATGAAAACAGAATTTTAAAATATTAACTAAATCAAATAGACACAGCAACACTGGCTCAACCAATGTTGTGAGTTGAGGGCGTGGCCATTTGTTTTTCCAACCAATGGAAGAAAGGGGTGTGTTCTGTAAGTCTTTTTGATGAAATTACAAAGTCTATATTTAATAAGAACCTGTTTTGGGCTCTACTAGAATTGTTTTTCATGCTTGTATGTTAAAAAAACGAATTATTTTCCCAAAATTCTCTATTGTTGCAGCCCCTCTTTTCCCAGTCTGTCAGTAATGCTCTGGGGTGAGTTTCCGGTAAAAAAAGGAACCCACTGCTAAACTACCATAGTGCCATGCATCATTGAAGAAATCAACTAGCTAGACACGACTGTGTCCCAAAAACCTTTTGTCGCATATTTGCTGTTTCAACCACATTGGCTAATGATGTCACGCAGGTGGTGGAGTAAGAACTGATTTTAATGGATTAGTCTGAGACAAGGCCGAAACAATGTCTTGAACTTTTTGTTTCATAATGAAATAGAACAGTGAATTAAATTCTAGGTCTAATTCTAGCAGGGAACTAATAATTTTGGGACTATTTGTAAATAATATTTGCATTAATTACCATCAAATATATGGTTAGTCCCGAGATTCTTCACATTAGTGAATAAATACATAGATCCACTATTAACATTTGTATTTCCTGGTGGTTAGGTGGTAGAGTTTTTGTAAACCATGTCGAGGTTACAGGTTCTAATCCGCCTTATAGTTTGTTTTTCTTCATTAAAATCAAAGATGTTCATCAATGATTGTATATCAAGAGCAGGGACACGTTTGTGTGCATTTTGTTTTGTGATTTCACCGGAAAGAATAAAGTCTCCGCAATGGCATTAAGCTATAGATTGGCCATGTCAATCACTTTGACATTGATGTGTGCTGTTAGACCTGAGGCAGACTAAACTGAAAATGTAACTTTTAAACCTTATTGTCATCCTAACATACTGTGTAATGAAGTACTGTGTAATGAAGTGCAGCAGAGCAATTCAAGAATTTAAAATATTGGGGTAGGGTGTTTGACAATTACGGATATGGCATCCGAGTAGTAATTCTCATTTTTCTCATTTATTTCCAGATTCAATCATAGGCTCATAGTACGCACATGCGCACTCTTCAAAAATGGTTCTTAAAACCTCTTGACAAACTAAATGACAAATGTATTTGAAATAAAAGTTATTCAGTGTATTCCAATTCGCATACTATCCGTCCTAAATAGTATTCAAAATTAATTAGATCAATAGAATTAGTATGTCCCAAATAGTAGTACCGTATTTTCCGCACTATAAGGCACACTTAAAAGCCTTTGATTTTTTCAAAAAACGACAGTGCGTCTTATTATCCGGAGCGCCTTATATATGGATCAAGGCGCTCTGTCAAAATGTTTCAGTATGAAAAACCAATAAATACAATTTAATAATAATAAAATGTTTCAGTACGACTGGTAAACTACAAAGCCGCACCGCTTGCAGCATTACGGCTACTGTAGTCAGTAAACACCGGTACTGTGCTTTGGGATAATGCGAGAGGAGCCAGGCAGGATGGATGCCGTAGTCAGTAAACACCGGTACTGTGCTTTGGGATAATGACGAGAGGGAGCCAGGCAGGTTGGATGCCGTAGTCAGTAAACACCGGTACTGTGCTTTGGGATAATGACGAGAGGGAGCCGGGCAGGATGGATGCTGTAGTCAGTAAACACCGGTAATGTGCTTTGGGATAATGACGAGAGGAGCCGGGCAGGATGGATGCGTAGTCAGTAAACACCGGGACTGTGCTTTGGGATAATGACGAGAGGAGCCGGGCAGGATGGATGCCGTAGTCAGTAAACACCGGGACTGTGCTTTGGGATAATGGCGAGAGGAGCCGGGCAGGATGGATGCTGTAGTCAGTAAACACCGGGACTGTGCTTTGGGATAATGGCGAGAGGGAGCCGGGCAGGATGGATGCTGTAGTCAGTAAACACCGGGACTGTGCTTTGGGATAATGGCGAGAGGAGCCGGGCAGGATGGATGCGTAGTCAGTAAACACGGTACTGTGCTTTGGGATAATGGCGAGAGGAGCCAGGCAGGATGGATGCCGTAGTCAGTAAACACCGGTACTGTGCTTTGGGATAATGGCGAGAGGAGCCAGGCAGGATGGATGCCGTAGTCAGTAAACACCGGTACTGTGCTTTGGGATAATGGCGAGAGGAGCCGGGCAGGATGGATGCTGTAGTCAGTAAACACCGTAATGTGCTTTGGGATAATGGCGAGAGGGGCCGGGCAGGATGGATGCCATAGTCAGTAAACACCGGTACTGTGCTTTGGGATAATGGCGAGAGGAGCCAGGCAGGATGGATGCCGTAGTCAGTAAACACCGGTACTGTGCTTTGGGATAATGGCGAGAGGGCCGGGCAGGATGGATGCTGTAGTCAGTAAACACGGTAATGTGCTTTGGGATAATGGCGAGAGGAGCCGGGCAGGATGGATGCCGTAGTCAGTAAACACCGTACTGTGCTTTGGGATAATGGCGAGAGGGGCGGGCAGGATGGATGCTGTAGTCAGTAAACACCGGTACTGTGCTTTGGGATAATGGAGAGGAGCCGGGCAGGATGGATGCAGTAGTCAGTAAACACCGGTACTGTGCTTTGGGATAATGACGAGAGGAGCCGTGCAGGATGGATGCCGTAGTCAGTAAACACCGGTACTGTGCTTTGGGATAATGGCGAGAGGAGCCGGGCAGGATGGATGCCGTAGTCAGTAAACACCGGTACTGTGCTTTGGGATAATGGCGAGAGGAGCCGGGCAGGATGGATGCTGTAGTCAGTAAACACCCGCACTGTGCTTTGGGATAATGACGAGAGGGGCGGGCAGGATGGATGCAGTAGTCAGTAAACACCGGTACTGTGCTTTGGGATAATGACGAGAGGGAGCCGGGCAGGTTGGATGCCGTAGTCAGTAAACACGTTGGATGCCGTTGGATGCCGTAGTCAGTAAACAGGTTGGATGCCGTAGTCAGTAAACCCGGTCCTGCAGATTTGCGCTATACAACATTAGGAAGATTAGACCCTTCCTATCAGAGCAGGCCACTCAACTCCTGGTCCAAGCTCTTGTACTCTCCAGACTGGACTACTGTAATTCTCTTCTAGCGGGCCTTCCAGCATCCACTGTTAAACCCTTGCAGCTGATCCAGAGCAGCGGGCGGAGTGGTCTTCAACGAGCCGAAGAGAGCTCATGTCACACCTCCCTTCATCAGTCTTCACTGGCTGCCGATAGCTGCGAATCAAATTCAAGGCTCTGGTACTCGCCTACAAAGCAACGCAGGCTCTGCACCAGTATAAACTCACTTGCTCAGACTTACACACCCTCCAGAAGCTTGCGTTCTGCAAGTGAGCATGCCTAGTGGTGCCATCTCAAAGAGGCATGAAATCCCTCACTAGGACCTTTTCCTGGACCGTTCCACCTGGTGGAATGACCTGCCTGTCTCAGTTCGAGCCGAGTCTGTAGCCATTTTCAAAAAACATCTCAAGACACTTCTTTTCCAGCAGCACTTGACCAATAAAGAATAGCACTTATCACTCTATTCTTACTGTTTGTTATTTAAAAAAAAAAAACTTTCCTGTGTTTTGTGTTTAGTGAGACTTCTTACTCTCATTTGTAAGTCGCTTTGGATAAAGCGTCTGCTAAATGACTAAATGTAAATGTAATGTAAATGTAGTCAGTAAACACCGGGACTGTGCTTTGGGATAATGGCGAGAGGAGCCAGGCAGGTTGGATGCCGTAGTCAGTAAACACCGGTACTGTGCTTTGGGATAATGGCGAGAGGGCCGGGCAGGATGGATGCTAGTCAGTAAACACCGGGACTGTGCTTTGGGATAATGGCGAGAGGAGCCGGGCAGGCTGGATGCTGTAGTTAGTAAACACCGGTACTGTGCTTTGGGATAATGGCGAGAGGGCCGGGCAGGATGGATGCAGTAGTCAGTAAACACCAGTACTGTGCTTTGGGATAATGGCGAGAGGAGCCGGGTAGGATGGATGCGTAGTCAGTAAACACCGGTACTGTGCTTTGGGATAATGGCGAGAGGGGCGGGTAGGATGGATGCTGTAGTCAGTAAACACCGGTACTGTGCTTTGGGATAATGGCGAGAGGGCCGGGCAGGATGGATGGTAGTCAGTAAACACCGGTACTGTGCTTTGGGAAAATGGCGAGAGGGCCGGGCAGGATGGATGCTGTAGTCAGTAAACACACGATGCTGTGCTTTGGGATAATGTGGCGAGAGGAGCCGGGCAGGATGGATGCGTAGTCAGTAAACACCGGGACTGTGCTTTGGGATAATGGCGAGAGGAGCCAGGCAGGATGGATGCGTAGTCAGTAAACACGGTACTGTGCTTTGGGATAATGGCGAGAGGAGCCGGGCAGGATGGATGCCGTAGTCAGTAAACACCCTGTGCTTTGGGATAATGGCGAGAGGAGCCGGGCAGGATGGATGCCGTAGTCAGTAAACACGGGACTGTGCTTTGGGATAATGGCGAGAGGAGCCAGGCAGACTGGATGCCGTAGTCAGTAAACACCGGTACTGTGCTTTGGGATAATGGCGAGAGGGGCGGGCAGGCTGGATGCCGTGGTCAGTAAACACCGATACTGTGCTTTGGGATAATGGCGAGAGGAGCCAGGCAGGATGGATGCGTAGTCAGTAAACACCGGTACTGTGCTTTGGGATAATGGCGAGAGGAGCCGGGCAGGTTGGATGCTGTAGTCAGTAAACACCGGTACTGTGCTTTGGGATAATGGCGAGAGGAGCCGGGCAGGTTGGATGCCGTAGTCAGTAAACACCGTACTGTGCTTTGGGATAATGACGAGAGGAGCCGGGCAGGATGGATGCCGTAGTCAGTAAACACCGGGACTGTGCTTTGGGATAATGACGAGAGGGAGCCGGGCAGGTTGGATGCGTAGTCAGTAAACACCGGGACTGTGCTTTGGGATAATGATGAGAGGAGCCAGGCAGGTTGGATGCCGTAGTCAGTAAACACCGGTACTGTGCTTTGGGATAATGGCGAGAGGAGCCGGGCAGGATGGATGCTGTAGTCAGTAAACACCGGGACTGTGCTTTGGGATAATGGCGAGAGGGAGCCGGGCAGGTTGGATGCTGTAGTTAGTAAACACCGGTACTGTGCTTTGGGATAATGGCGAGAGGAGCCGGGCAGGATGGATGCCGTAGTCAGTAAACACCGGGACTGTGCTTTGGGATAATGACGAGAGGAGCCAGGTAGGATGGATGCCGTGAGTCAGTAAACACCGGTACTGTGCTTTGGGATAATGGCGAGAGGAGCCGGGTAGGATGGATGCTGTAGTCAGTAAACACCGGTACTGTGCTTTGGGATAATGGCGAGAGGAGCCGGGCAGGATGGATGCTGTAGTCAGTAAACACCGGTACTGTGCTTTGGGATAATGGCGAGAGGAGCCGGGCAGGATGGATGCCGTAGTCAGTAAACACCGTACTGTGCTTTGGGATAATGGAGAGGAGCCGGGCAGGATGGATGCCGTAGTCAGTAAACACCGGTACTGTGCTTTGGGATAATGGCGAGAGGAGCGGGCAGGATGGATGCTGCAGTCAGTAAACACCGGGAATGTTCTTTGGGATAATGGCGAGAGGAGCCGGGCAGGCTGGATGCTGTAGTCAGTAAACACCGGGACTGTGCTTTGGGATAATGGCGAGAGGAGCCGGGTAGGATGGATGCTGTAGTCAGTAAACACCGGTACTGTGCTTTGGGATAATGGCGAGAGGAGCCAGGCAGGATGGATGCTGTAGTCAGTAAACACCGGGACTGTGCTTTGGGATAATGGCGAGAGGGCCGGGTAGGATGGATGCTGTAGTCAGTAAACACCGGTACTGTGCTTTGGGATAATGACGAGAGGAGCCAGGCAGGGTGGATGCTGTAGTCAGTAAACACCGGGACTGTGCTTTGGGATAATGCGAGAGAGGGCCGGGTAGGATGGATGCTGTAGTCAGTAAACACGGTACTGTGCTTTGGGATAATGGCGAGAGGGAGCCGGGCAGGATGGATGCCGTAGTCAGTAAACACCGGTACTGTGCTTTGGGATAATGGCGAGAGGAGCCGGGCAGGTTGGATGCCGTAGTCAGTAAACACCGTACTGTGCTTTGGGATAATGACGAGGCGAGCCGGGCAGGATGGATGCCGTAGTCAGTAAACACCGGGACTGTGCTTTGGGATAATGACGAGAGGGAGCCGGGTAGGATGGATGCTGTAGTCAGTAAACACCGGTACTGTGCTTTGGGATAATGGCGAGAGGAGCCGGGCAGGCTGGATGCTGTAGTCAGTAAACACCGGTACTGTGCTTTGGGATAATGAAGAGAGGAGCCGGGCAGGATGGATGCCGTAGTCAGTAAACACCGGTACTGTGCTTTGGGATAATGGCGAGAGGGCCGGGCAGGATGGATGCGTAGTCAGTAAACACCGGTACTGTGCTTTGGGATAATGGCGAGAGGAGCCGGGCAGGATGGATGCCTTAGTCAGTTAACACCGGTACTGTGCTTTGGGATAATGACGAGAGGAGCCGTGCAGGATGGATGCCGTAGTCAGTAAACACCGGGACTGTGCTTTGGGATAATGGCGAGAGGAGCCGGGCAGGATGGATGCCGTAGTCAGTAAACACTGGTACTGTGCTTTGGGATAATGACGAGAGGGAGCCAGGCAGGATGGATGCTGTAGTCAGTAAACACCGGTACTGTGCTTTGGGATAATGGCGAGAGGGCCGGGCAGGATGGATGCCTTAGTCAGTTAACACCGGTACTGTGCTTTGGGATAATGGCGAGAGGAGCCGTGCAGGATGGATGCCGTGGTCAGTAAACACCGGGACTGTGCTTTGGGATAATGGCGAGAGGAGCCGGGCAGGATGGATGCCGTAGTCAGTAAACACTGGTACTGTGCTTTGGGATAATGGACGAGAGGAGCCAGGCAGGATGGATGCTGTAGTCAGTAAACACGTACTGTGCTTTGGGATAATGGCGAGAGGAGCCGGGCAGACTGGATGCCGTAGTCAGTAAACACCGGTAATGTGCTTTGGGATAATGGCGAGAGGAGCCGGGCAGGATGGATGCTGTAGTCAGTAAACACCGGTACTGTGCTTTGGGATAATGACGAGAGGGAGCCGGGCAGGATGGATGCCGTAGTCAGTAAACACCGGTACTGTGCTTTGGGATAATGACGAGAGGGAGCCGGGCAGGTTGGATGCCGTAGTTAGTAAACACCGGTACAAAAGTTCCCCTCCACGTTTGGGAGAAGAGTTAGCAAGGCTGGGAGATATTGTTTATATGCACATCAACGTTTGAACAACGTTACCATGGGAGTGAACGGAGTTGTCAGAACGCTTAATAAAGTTTGACTTTATCTGACTGTTTTGTTGACATTCCCTTTAGCACAGAGCTCCATCTAGTGGATGCATAACGCAAACGCTTGACTGCAGTCTCTTCTTTTATATGCACCTTAAAATCTGGTGCGCCCAATATATGAAAACAGTTCTATATATATATATATATATATATATATATATATATATATATATATATATATATATATATATATATATATATATATCACCATATATATATATATATATATACAGTGAGGAGAAAATAAGTATTTGAACACCCTGCTTTATTTTAAGTTCTCCCACTTGTAAAATCATGGAGGGGTCTGAAATTGTCATCGTAGGTGCATGTGCATATATATATATATTAAATGAAATGATAATGTACACATTTGAGGAAAGTAATAATGAACAAATTGCAGTTGTTTCACCCGGCAGAAAGAAAAGACAGAGAGTGAAAGATAGAGACAGAGAGAAAAAAAGATTTGGGATTGTATGTGTTTCAGTGAGTTTTTGTTTAAAGTGCCGTGTAGCCCGAATGTCTGTCTGCCACTCGGCCAATAAGCAGTTCCTGACTGGAGTGAGGCATTCTTCAGGCATACGCCTGTGTTAATCTTCACTGGACACTCACTGTTTGATTCTTTTTGACTGAAGACTTTTGAATACAAACACAGATAAAAAGTGTTAAACATAGTTACAAAAAGTGTTACAAATATAGCGGATGTGCAAGTCCGACGCGTTAAATAGAGATGTTTAGAGTTTAAGCAGAGGGTTTGAATGATTAATTATCAGTATCTAATGTAAGGAAGTTGCCAGGGCGTCTGGCCTAAAGCGGTGACTTCCTGGGAACAAAGGACTTTTCTAAGGATCAACATTTGAACACTCTTCTCAATACATAACAGCCACACCGAGACACACCATACTGAGACACACACACCTCACACTCACAATCTACCCATCACCCACTGTTTTGCCCATTCGCCACCACACTGAAAACCCATTCTGAACCTATGCAATGCTAAATATGTACAGTGTGTAACCATTCATGTTTAGTATCATTTGAAACGTGTCAGTGCGTCTGGTAAAATGGTCTCATTCTCAAACCAGAATACAAACCTCCAAGAAGTTCTATAAGTTGAGAAAATATTGTGTGACTTTAAGGAGGTGATCACCCACAGATTGCTAATTCAGGATACCTCCTGTATGTAAATAAGTATTCTCCTTCACAAATGGTGAGAACCCATTCAAACACAAATTCTGATTGCCCATTTGTGACCCCTGAATAAGGGCCAAACCTAATTATAATCACAGTAAACCTCCATTTGGTATCTATTGAATTATCTGGGTATTTAAAGGAAAGTGACACTAAACTCTAGGAGTCTGTATCTAGATATCCCACACTGTTTGTGTGTAGTCTTTCACGACCAGGTAAAGATTTCTGGAATCCTTGATTCTTGAATTATTGTTTCTATATATGATTGATTGATGCTTTTATCCTTTGAATTGAACTTTGATCGATGTTTCTTACCTGGTTAATAAATCGTTATGTTTACATTTATTCTGACTTACTCTGGAATTATTGCGATCTCTATGAGATCATGAATGGGTACTTTCCACAAAGGGTTAAACGGAATAATTAAATGTGTGTCTAACTATTAAATATGAATGACCAAATAACCAAATTGGCATTCTAATCTAAATTCTAAATTATAATAAAATGGAGTCAGATAAAGAGAAATTGGAATTAGATCCATTTGCCCAGCTGAGAACACCGAGCAGCAGATCCCTTCGCCGCTCTTCGCTGCCGCCATTGGAGCGATTTCAGCGGTCTTACACTAACATGATGAAAATATATTTATTTAATGTTATCCACATTATATTTAATCTGTAACAGCATTGTGAACTTTTGACATCTGATCTCTTCTGGAAGCTGGTTCCAGCCACGGCTGGCATAATAGCTGAACGCAGACTCTCCTTGCTTTGAGTGAACTCTTGGTATTTCTAACTGACTTGATCCTGATGATCTGAGTGATCTGATGGGTTTGTATTTAATCAGCATATCTGCAATGTATTGAGGTCCTAGGCTATTAGGTGATACCAGTAATAATACTTTAAAATCAATTCTAAATGTAACTTGAAGCCAGTGTAAAGACCTGAGGACTGGCGTGATATGGTCATATGTTCTGGTTCTGCTCAGCGTTCTGTATGAGCTGCAGATGTCTAATGGTCTTTTTGGGAAGGCCGGTGAGAACATAGACTGTATAAAAATATGGACGTAGTGTCTGTGACGTCACCCATAGGATTCTGCAGAGCGGTTTTGAAGCGTAAAGTAGGGTCGAGCTGGCCGTTGCCATCTTAGCAGCACGTCATCAACCGTCACTCCCGGATAACAGAAAATGGGCAAAGGGGCGGAACGTGGGCGGAGCTGAGGTGACGCGTGACTAACAAACAACAGATAAATGGCTATCCACCTTCCACTCAAAGTGGCCACGCTCCTAATTATGCAGAACTTTAAGGCTTAATATAATGTAAACAAATGCGCTATAAAAAAATTCACCCCCTCAGAGTTGTCATGAAGGGCAAAACTTGCCGTTTAGACCAAAACTAGAATTTGTACCAGGCTGTAAACATGTGTTTTTCTGTAAGTTGGGCATTTTAACATGAGCTCAATGAGATTCTGCTCCCTTCTGGAGCCGGTCTCTAGTGGCCAGTCGATGAACTGCAGTTTAATCCACTTCCGTATCGGCCTTAAGAGAGACAGCGGGAGGTTGCCGCTTGGGTGAGAAGACCATTACAATAGTCCACCCTGCTGGTGATGAAAGCATGAACGAGTTTCTCTAAGTCTTGCCTGGAAACAAAGCATCTGATTCTTTATATATTTTTCAGATGATAGTAAGCTGATTTAGTTATTGCTTTGACATGACTACTGAAACTCAGGTCTGATTCCAAAATCACACCAAGATTCCTGACTTGATTTTTTGTTATTAGACCTTTTGTCTCAAGATATGCGTTCACCTCGAGAATTTCATCTTTGTTTCCAAATGTAATGATTTCAGTTTTGTTTTTGTTTAACTGAAGATAGTTTTGGCTCATCCAACTGTTCATCAATGCATTTGCACAGGGAGTCAATGGGGCTATAGTCATTAGGTGATAGTGCTAAGTAGATCTGGGTGTCGTCAGCATAGCTGTGGTAAGCCATTTGGTTCTCTCTCATTATTTGGCTCAGTGGCAGCATGTACAGGTTGAATAGGAGTGGTGCAAGAATTGACCCTTGTGGGACTCTGCATGTCATTGATGTCCAGTCAGACTTATGGTCACCTATACTCACATAATAACCTCTCCCTTTTAAGTACGACCTGAACCATTTAAGGACCATCCCAGAAAGTCCGACCCAGTTTTCCAGCCTGTCAAGAAGTATGTTGTGATCAACAGTGTCGAATGCAGCACTGAGGTCGAGTAGCACCAGAATTGATGTTTTGCCTGTATCTGTATTGAGGCGAATATCATTTATTATATTTATAAGCGCTGTTTCTGTGCTGTGATGTGATGTGGTCGGAAACCAGATTGAAAATTGTCAAAGTATCCGTTTGAGCTTAAGAATTTGTTCAGCTGACTGAAGACAACTTTTCAATGATCTTGCCTATGAAGGGATTTGAGATTGGTCTGTAGTTGTTCAATATGGAGTTATCAAGATTTCTCTTTTTCAGAAGAGGCTTAACTACTGCTGTTTTAAGGGAGTTTGGAAAAGTCCCATAGAGAAGTGAGAGTTTGCCACTTCTAGCAGATCTGCTTCTAAACAGTTAAACATACTTTTGAAAAAGAAGTGGGAGTGTGTCAAGGGCGCAGGTTGATGTTTTAGGGTGCTGTACTGTTTCTTCTAAAATTGTACAGTCAATTGCTTGAAATCAGACATAGTAGCTTTCTGAGGTTGTGGTCTGATCTGACTGACCCCAGAGCACTGTATATATATATATATATATATATACAGTGAGGAAAATAAGTATTTGAACACCCTGCTATTTTGCAAGTTCTCCCACTTGGAAATCATGGAGGGGTCTGAAATTGTCATCGTAGGTGCATGTCCATTGTGAGAGACATAATCTAAAAAAAAATCAAGGCTGGAAAGGGCTACGGGAAAATTGTCAAGCAGCTTGGTAAAAAAAGGTCCACTGTTGGAGCAATCATTAGAAAATGGAAGAAGCTAAACATGACTGTCAATCTCCCTCGGACTGGGGCTCCATGCAAGATCTCACCTCGTGGGGTCTCAATGATCCTAAGAAAGGTGAGAAATCAGCCCAGAACTACACAGGAGGAGCTGGTCGATAAACCTGAAAAGATTCCAAGGTTACTGTTGGTAATACACTAAGACGTCATGGTTTGAAATCATGTATGGCACTGAAGGTTCCCCTGCTTAAACCAGCAAATATCCAGGCCCGTCTTAAGTTTGACAATGACCATTTGGATGATCCAGAGGAGTCATGGGAGAAAGTCATGTGGTCAGATGAGACCAAAATATAACTTTTTGGTCATAATTCCACTAAATGTGTTTGGAGGAAGAAGAATGATGAGTACCATCCCAAGAACACCATCCCTACTGTGAAGCATGGGGGTGGTAGCATCATGCTTTGTGGGTGTTTTTCTGCACATGGGGCAGGGCAACAGACCTAAACCCAATAGAGAATCTTTGGAGGGAGCTCAAACTCAGTGTTTCTCAGCGACAGGCCAGAAACCTGACTGATCTAGAGAAGATCTGTGTGGAGGAGTGGGACAAAATCAGTGTGTGCAAACCTGGAGAAAAACTACAGGAAACGTTTGACCTCTGTAATTGCAAACAAAGGCTACTGTACCAAATATTAACATTGATTTTCTCAGGTGTTCAAATACTTATTTGCAGCTGTATCATTCAAATAAATAGTTAAAAAATCATACATTGTGATTTCTGGATTCTTTTTTTATGATTATGTCTCTCACAGTGGACATGCACCTACGATGACAATTTCAGACCGATCCATGATTTCTAAGTGAGAGAACTTGCAAAATAGCAGGGTGTTCAAATACTTATTTTCCTCACTGTATATATATATATTAAACATGAAATGATAATGTACATTTGAGGAAAGTAATAATGAACAAATTGCAGTTGTTTCACCCGGCAGACAGAAAAGACAGAGGAGTGAAAGATAGAGACAGAGAAGAGAAAAAAGATTTGGGGTGTATGTGTTTCAGTGAGTTTTGTTTAAAGTGCCGTGTGGCAGAATATCTGTCTTGCCCTCAGCCAATAAACAGTCCCTGACTGGAGTGAGAGCCATTCTTCAGGCATACGCCTGTGTTAATCTTCACTGGACACTCACTGTTTGATTCTTTTTTGACTGAAGACTTTTGAATAAAGACGCAAAATATACAGTGTATGTGTATTCCCAGGTCAGATTTAGGCTAAATTGAGACTTCTTCGGGTGATTTAATGACTTAAAAGATAAAGACACTTAGCAGAGCATGAACTCTCCAATGCCTTATACACACACATTAATGCTTTCTGCAGTCTGACAATGAAGCGTGTGTTTTCTACTGGAGGTGCACAACAGACGGCTGGCCCCTGATGTTTGACACTTTTACAGCTGTCTGAGAGAAGTCCACTTTCTGGACAGCGAGCGTTTGTGTTACAGCGCCAGTGTAATGAGTGCATCAATCACACAGTACTTAGATCCATTACATAAAACTCAGTCCTCACTCGTATTTCTTTCAGTTTTGCCAGCTTCATTACACATATTTCTTCAAAGATGATTTCAAGTTTTTTAAAGCAAAAATACATCTTTAATTATTTACCATTTAAAGGTGTACTATGTAACTTTTCCGTCTGCTAGAGGTCACCTATTCAAAACAAAGGCATAGTTTGATGATGTCAAGTTTGAGCGCAGCATCTTGGGACATGTGGTCTTTACCTCACAGCCGGTAAGAAAGACTCGGACAGAAATCATGTTCATGGATGTGATTAATAATGTTACTGTAGTGTGAAGCAGAGCAGGACTGAGTGTTGAGGAGCTGAGCGAGGTCTCTGGAGAGATTGTTACGCAACACACGCCTCGCGAGCAGAGGGACTTTTATTATGACGGACACAGTCGCCTGCACCATTTCCTTTTTTCCATTCATGAGTATGAGTTAACGCAGCTCTGTTTATCATATTAGATACATTTAAGTGTGCTTAAAATGATGTTATGATGTTACTTTGTGTGTTCTCTCTGCGGCTGCTGTGAAGCACTTCTGCAGAATAAAACCAGAAACCGAGGGTAACACAGATATGACGCAATTGACAGTCAACCTATTCACACGTCACGGTTCATTGGTAAAAATAGCAATTTTCTCACGATTTACAAATAGTTGGAAACATTTGGGATATTGTAAGTACTCAACTGAACAAAATATATGACACTGGTGTTATAAAGCCTAGTGGTTTTTGGATATTTTACTGCAAACATCCTACATAGTGCACCTTTAACAGAAACTTGTGGCCGAAATCCTATCCACCTTATTCCTACGCCCCATGATGCTTTGCGCGAATTATGGGTGCCACTTACGCTGTAAATAATCATTGAAAAGCTTGTTCTATGAACGCAATAATTTACTTTTTTTAACTGGGTACAGTGAGATAACATTATTCTACTCACCCTTCAACCATCCAACATTAAAAAAGACATTTAAAAGTGTACAAGCATCAACAGGCCCTTCCAACAGACCATGAATAACCCCAAAAGCTCAATTCTTTCCACAGCAATAAACGATGGGTTAAATATCACTGTAGTAATACTATATATCGTCAGTAACATATGTTGCCTTAATTAAAAATGTTCATAAACTTCAGCATTGCGTGATACTCTTTCAATGTGACACATTTTGACAGATAATAAATTGCATACCTGTGAAAACAAACCTGGAAAGAGACGTGAGGATTTGAGGAGAAAAACGAGAGATTCTTTGTGCATTCCAGTGAAATATTAATGGGATATACTGTAAATTAAATCGGGAGAACGGACCACAAATGTGCAGAATCCAAAGGGATAAAAGAAAATAGTCACAAGGAAAAGAAATGCAGCTGAAAAGAGCTCTTGCCATAGATAATCTTGTTATAACGTACTACTTCAACACCTTAAAATACAAGTGTTGCTTTATTCTCATGATGTTTCAAAATAAAACGTGAAGGAAAATTGACAGAATTCAGTCAAACTGATGTCAAAGCTTTATATGTTGCCCAACGTTATGGTTTGAAATAACGCGCTTAGTTTTTGAATGGAAGTTCTCCAAACCGGAAGTGGCACCCATAATTCAAAACACAGTAGGCTCGTCAGGAATAAGGTGGAAAAAAGGATTAACTAAAATGAACGTGAAAATATAAAAATATAAAAATAAAATATTAACAAAAACTATCAATGATAATGCATGTTAAATAATGCATGATAAACTGGCTCAACCAATGGTGTGAGTTTGGGGGCGTGGCTATTTGTTTCTCTGACTAATGGAAGATGGGGGTGTCTGTTTAGTGAAATTACAAAGTTATTTAGCATATCAATGATAATACATACTAATTCATGCATTTTTAAATGCTTCATTTTAATTTGGATCCAATAAATATATATTTTTAAATGACAATAAATTCAAACGTTCTGCAAATGAAGAAAAGCTCAGATACATTTATGTCTTTTACATTTTTTTGCATTGAGCAATAAAGCCAATGTTATTTGTTATTAGCAGGAGGCGCTATTTCCACATGTTTTCAACATCACACCCACAGCGCTCGGCTCCGGAGCTGCGGAGATTCATGTAAACGGAGCGGTGGAGAGCAAAGTGAGGGTTTCAACTGTTCAAATGATTTCCTATGAAAGTTAAGCTTCCAAAGACATGAACTGAAACTGCATTAGACTGATCACGTGCTGTGAATGCGGCCGTGATTCCCTCCGCTCATGTGATGAATGTAATCTGACTCCTGCTGCGTTTGTGCCGTGACACTCAATCGGCTCACTCACATTATATTGAACACACATGTTCAGTTTTTAAATGTAGTGTCTCTAACTGAACTGATTTTATGAAAATGAACGCGGTGGGCAAGTGATCCAGTGATCCAGTAGAGTAGGGCAGTGAAGCAGTGCATTCTGGGAATTGTTGTCTTTCATCCCCATGAGACAAAAATATATTTGCTGTGTTTTCTCAGTCTAGAAGGCAACAAATTCAAAATAATTTCACATTTCTACTACATTAATGACCGAGTTTAAATACAGATTCATCTTCCCAGGGCTGAAGTACCCCTTTAACGAAATAATACAAATTTGGCTGGCAAGAAATATGTAAGGCTGGCTGCTATAGTGCAAAAAGGGATTTCAAATTTGAAATGAAAATTTCTTCTGTGAGCCGTTCTCCATTCAGCCGTCCTCCACTTTGCATGAATTAGCATCTTGAGAAAGTCCTAGCGACATTGCAATGCTTTACACAAATGAAAATGAGCAGATTTGAATGAGTTCACTTCGAAACCAAAAGTCCTGAGATTTATCGGCTTTATAATAATAATAATAATGTTCAAATGAAAAGGGCAGAAATGCATTTCAACATGACGTTTATAGGAGGTTTACAGTTTAGGTTATTAAAGATTATGTTTTTGAAACCTTGATTGTAATAATAATATATGTGTTGCATAAAAGCCACGACTTGTGACTCGTTCACTTTCACATGAAGAAATAATATATATAAAAAAGAATTATGAATATAAACTGGTCAACAGTTTCTTATTTTTTAAGTTAGTCTTACCAAGGCTGCATTTATTTGATAAAAAATACAGTATAAACAGTAATATTTGTAAAATTGTATGACAATTTCTCACAGATTTTGCTGCTTAATATTTTTGTAGAAAGCCTGATAAAAGTTTGGTGTAAGCAAGACAAAAAAATAAAGAAATTAATAAATGTATTCAACACGGATGCAATAAATTGATGCATTCATGAAACAAAAGATGTGTATATCAAATAAATGCTGTTCTTTTGAGCTTTCTCTTCAGCCAAGAATCCTGAAAAGATCACGGTTTCCACAACAACAAAAAAAACATTAAGCCGCACAACATGGTTTCAACATTGATTATAATAAGAACCATTATTAATAATTGAGTACCAATTATAATTAATAATAGCTGAGCAGCCAATCAGAATGATTTCTGAAGGATCATGTGACACTCAAGACTGGCGTAATAATGCTGAAAATCACAGGAATAAATTACATTTTACAATATATTCACATAGAAATCTGTTATACAATATTACTGTTTTTACCGTATTTTTTATCAAATAAATGCCTTGTTTAATCGTAATTATTCCAAACTTAGCTAATAGTGTACATACACTATCTGTTAATGTATTTTCATATTACTGTCCTGTCATAACCCTTTGTAATATGTTTATAAAGACTGCGGCCCAATTGTATTATACAGGTCACATATGAACGTACTTTTTGTACACTAAACAAACCCACACACATGAAAGCACAATGCAAATGTTTAGTTTTACATATTGTTAAACACATCGTCATACGATAGACCCATATTTGACGTCTAAAGAAAATGCATCGCTCACCAGTCGCAGTCACAGAGAGTGTGTTGTAAACGTGATGCTTATTTTGACCTTTCTGTCGGGTCTGTCTCAAGGGCCGAGCTCTTAATGTGGTCAGTGTAATAATGAATCTACAGGGACTGATTCAGCTCACACACCCTGCACAGGTGCGCTGTTACAATTATAACGACACTCAAGCCACACACACACACGCATGCACGCATATGACAAAGCAAAAGCCATTTCTCTGTGTGACAGAGACCGAGTTCAGGCGGAAGGTTGTTGAGGGAGGGAGAGCTGTTGAGGAAAGTTTATTTAGAGTTCACTGCCGGTTCTGCTTTGCATGCTTTTGCATAGCAAGAACAGAGACAGTGGCCGTGCGGCCAGGAACTGCTGTATTATACGGTGCCACAGCAGCTAAAACCACACATCTCTTTCTATAGCACAGACCCCCCCACAGAACATCATTTGGTGGATGTACTCCCTTGTGAAAAATGTGTTAAAAATATACTTAAGTGCAAACTGAATGTCATGTTACACTTAAGTGCATGCTATTTGCTATTAATGAAAATTTATTATAGTTTAAATTCATATTTAATGCAATTAGTAATTCAAGAGTGTTTTTTGACCCACTTAAGTAGGCTACATCTGTACACAAAAAATGCTGGGTAAAAATCAACCCAATTTGGGTTGAAAATGGACTAACCCAGCAATTGGGTTGTTTTTACCCTGTGATTGGGTTGTCTTAAGCAAACATTTAACCCAACCGCAGAGTTAAAACCTGGGTAAAAAACAAACAAACAAAATGCTGGGTTAGTCCATTTTCAACCCAACTTGGGTTGTTTTTACCCAGCATTTTTTAGAGTGTATGTAATTTCATAATTACTTCTGTCGTCTTTGAAATCTGATGCTGAATGCACTGACAAGCATTTATGCCAAACTTAAATATACATACAGTAATTTCTATTTAAACTTGTATGGGTAACACTCTATTACAACATGTCCTCCAACCAATACGCCTATATGGGTCGTTTGTCACTTCCTTGAAATATGACCTATAGGCGCGTTTCCTAAAGTTGGTCTCCTATTGACAACAGGACTCTTTCATCTTTAAGCATTTTTCCCTTTTATCTGCATAATATTTCAGGTTTTGTATAGCTCAATTGGTAAAGCATTGCAATATAGTACAACATGTGCTCATGAAGTTAAATCCCAGGGAACACATGTGCTCATAAAGTGTATATGCACTATAAATCACTGGGTAGGTTTAGGGATGGGGTGGGTGTAGTTATAAATACATACAAATATTTTTGCTAAATGGAAATATGACAAATGGTGGTAAAAAGTCCACACATTGCATTAAAATGAGCACGCATTTTGATTGGTAATGACAGTTATATCGTAAAACGACACTGTCATTATTTTTACGCCATCTAGCATGACTTTAAAACGTGAATATAGGTCGTAAAAATGTGCTTGAAAAAACGACATATAGAGTAGTTTTTACACAAATGAAAATAGACAGGTTGCTCTATTACAGTGTCTGTTACACACGTTACATGTAATTACTATAGCATTCACTATAATGTATGCATAATTACACACTCTAAAAAATGCTGAGTTAAAAACAACCCAAGTTGGGTTCAAAATGGACAAACCCAGCAATTGGGTTGTTTTTAACCCTGTTTTTAACCCAGCATTTGTTTTGAGTGCATGCAACTAAACCTGACCTATAGTAAGTTGTTCATTAATATTACTCAGAACTTATATGTATAATTACACTATAACAATGACACCTTAAAATACAGTGTAACCCTCGTATGTCAAGCATTTGTAATGGTGAAGTTGCAGTTAAGTTCATTTAAAATATAGGTTACACTTTATTTGATGACATTGTTACAGTGTAGTTATACATTTAAGCACTGAGTAATAATAATTAACTACATGTACTTACTATAGGGTTAGGGTTAAGGTTTAGTTTAGGGTTAGTTGCATGTAGTTATGCATAATTGACTGTTATTACTACAGTAACTACATGTAAACATGTGTAACAGCTTTAGGTGCACTTAAGAAGCCTTTTATTTTGGTAATATTACATTATCTACAAGTACTTTTTTAATATAACAGTGTAGGTTTGATTTAGGGTTAGCTGCATGCAATTATGCATAATTTATGCTTATTACTACACATGTAATGTGTGTAACAAGGACACTGTAAAACCGCATGCTTAAGTGTGTTAAGAAAAAGGGTTACGCTTTATATTAAGGTGTCCATGTTACAGTGTAATTATACAATTAAGTACTAAGAAATTAACTACATGTACTGGTTGAGGTTAGTTGCATGTGATTATGCATATTTGACTGTTATTATAGTAATTATATGTGAAATGTGTAACAGGGACACTGTAAAATAAAGTGTTACCACAGTCATGAAAGTGTGCTTTCTTTAAGTACACTTAAGTAGCCATTTATTATGGTAATATTATATTATGTGCAAGTACAGTTTTTTTTAATAAACGTCTAAGGTTTTAAGTAGTTCACATTCTGTACAAATTAAAAAAAAAATTAAAAAAGATTATAATAATTTTTGAATGTTTTACTTCATCAGAATGGTACAAAACTTGGTAAAGGTTTTGGCACTTGCTGTGTGAACACACACACACACACACACACACACACACACACAGACAAATCCAAGGACATTGGAAATTAATGGGAAACGAATTTCATCTAGTGGAAGCTTTTGGTACTGAGCCCAAACAAACTATTACTCATTATTATTTTATTTTTTTAGATATCAACTTCAAATTTGAAACAGCTTGTTAAGATTTAGAGTAAAACGTGTTTTTGAAATGTATAAAATATGTGCGTTTTTCATACTAATAAACGTAACGTAACGTAACTTTTCTTTTCAAAATCCCTTTTTAAAACTTTTTTCACTAAAGAAATAATCTGCCAAGTGTCGTCTTTAAACAAAGAGACCAAATTTATGTATCATAATGCTCCAAAACATTCAAGACTTACGACAGTTTTAATTGGGAAATGTCAGGTCCATGCTCAAAAAGTGAAATCTAATGAATCATAACTAATGCATAAATATAATTTTATAAAATATAAATTATTAAATAATAAAAAAAAACATGATCGGACTAAAACATACCACGCTAAATACTTTTTTAACGGTCGTTTTTAACGGCCACGCAAGCAGCACGCGAGGGCTATACACGCACTTCCTTTTCACAAATCTCCCCTCGAGTTCACACAGGTGTCCTCACAGAGTCACTATATACCGGTTTATCTATCAGTAAAGCGTGCCATAACATCTTTTTCACATTGTCCTGCTAATACACGCAGGTCTCACCCAGCAGCAGCAGCTTGAGTTCTCTCCGGGAGTCTTTCTTGTCCTTCCTCAGTTGTTTGTCTATCTCCTGATTGATCCTCTGCCGCTCCTTCTCCTCCGCAGACATGCAGCATCCGGCCATGATCCCGAACTTCAGCACACTATAGCACAGCTTCGGTTAGATCTTCTATTTGGTTCTCCTTTGCTACACACCACAGTCTGAGAGTTCATGAATGGGCTCCTCCTTTAAAAGTCCACTTAACATAATCTCCAGATATTTAACAGAACTGATATCAGGCTGTCCAACGGCAGCAGATGCGCTCTTTTATCAGTCCCGATGAAGGAATGGCAGAGCTGGACAGAGACGCACGCGACAGCTACATAACGCGCTCAGAGGAGCGTGCGCGCGAACTGATTCTGCTCTCGTGACAGTGATGATGATGATGATGATGGGCATCTGTGCTGCTGTCACTCACACAGGGTGGGGCATCCTGGCCTGACACCCATTACCTGCACCAATAGGGAAGTAGGCTGCCACCGTATTTTCCAGGTAATCTCTTCAAATCTTGAATTAATTAGTAAGTAAATCAATATGTTTAATAATAAATTCCCCTTTTCCTTATGAGGTTTGGTGCATAAGAATCATTTGAAAATATTTAGTTCTGTTAAACCAATTAATCGCATCTAAAATAAATGTTTGTGTGTGTGTGTGTGTGTGTGTGTGTGTGTGTGTGTGTATATATATATATATATATATATATATATATATATATATATATATATATATATATATATATATATATATATATATTTACAACATTTAATTTAGATGTTGGGTCAGAGCATCTCCAAAACTGCAGCTCTTGTGGGGTGTTCCCGGTCTGCAGTGGTCAGGATCTATCAAAAGTGCTCCAAGGAAGGAACAGTGGAGAACCGGCCACAGGGTCATGGGCGGCCCAGGCTCATTGATGCACGTGGGGAGCGAAGGCTGGCCCGTGTGGTCTGATCAAACAGACGAGCTACTGGAGCTCAAACTGCTCAAGAAGTTAATGCTGGTTCTGATAGAAAGAATACACAGTGCATCGCAGTTTGTTGTGTTTGGGGCGGCATAGCCACAGACCAGTCAGAGAGCCCATGCTGACCCTGTCCACCACCGAAAGCACCAGGTGGCCTGGTCTGATGAATCACGTTTTCTTTCACATCACGTGGATGGTCGGGTGCGTGTGCGTCTCTTACCTGGGGAACACATGGCACCAGGATGCACTATGGGAAGAAGGCTAGCCAGCAGAGGCAGTGTGATGCTTTGGGCAATGTTCTGCTGGGAAACCTTGAGTCCTGCCATCAATGTGGATGTTACTTTGACAAGTCCCTCCTACCTAAGCATTGTTGCAGACCATGTACACCCTTTCATGGAAACGGTATTCCCTGGTGGATGTGGCTCTTCCAGCAGGATAATGCTACTGACACAAAACAGAAACAATGAGTTTATGGTGTTGACTTGGCCTCCTTTAAAGGACAACTCCGGTGAAAAATGAACCTGGGGTAATTAACACATGGTTAACGAGCAGGTCGTTCTCTGGGAAGCGTTTTCATGAAAATCGAATGTAAAGAGTTTTATCTCTTAAAACAGATTAGCTTATAACGCTAGTTTATGGGGCATACAATACATACAATTAAATCGCTAGAGATAAAACTCTTTACATTCGATTTTCATGAAAACGCTTCCCAGAGAACGATCTGCTCGGTAACCATGTGAAAAATTATTTTTATATTGTTACAATTTAAAATATATGGTGAAATGCAATTTATTCCTGTGATCAAAGCTGAATTGTCAGCATCACTCCAGTCTTTAGTGTCACATGATCCTTCAGAAATCGTTCTAATGTGATGATTTGATGTTCAAGAAACCCATCCATCTTCTTCTGCTTATCCTGGGACAGGTCACGGGGCAACAGTCTATAAAGAGACGCCCAGACTTCCCTCTCCCTAGACACTTCCTCTAGCTCTTCCGGGGGGATTACAGAGGTGTTCCCAGGCCAGCCGGGAGACATAATCCCTCCAGCGGGTGCTAGATCTTCCACAGAGTCGCCTCCTGGTGGGACTCACCCGAAACACCTAGACGGGAGGCATCCGGAACAGATGCCCGATGCCACTTTAGCTGGCTTCTCTCGATTTGGGGGAGCAGTGGCTCTACTCTGAGCTCTTCCCGAGTGACCGAGCCCCTCACCCTATCTCTAAGCCACCCTGTGGAGAAAGCTCATTTCGGCCACACATCTCATGACCATAAGTGAGAGTAGGAACATAGATCGATTGGTAAAACTAGAGCTTTGCTTTACAGCTTTGTAAGAAAGTTCGTAGAATAAGGGGGGAAGGAGGCGGGAACCACCGAACGTTTAGAAAGACTTCAATCAAACAAAACACAAACTGAAAGTAAGGCGGGGAGCCCCTTATGGACGACTGCCACGCACACACATAATAAAACATAAACAAAACATCCAGGCCTGGTCCTCTCTCGTCCTTCACTGGTGTCGCTCGTCCTTATATGCCTCCGAGCTCTCTCATGAGAGGATTCGAGACCGGTGTGCCTCGTAGGTGACGCTCATTCTCAATCACGCACCGATCTCACTCGCTCGTCCACATCTCTTGCTCGTCCACATCACCACATACCCCCATTGCCCTTCGCAGGCTGGGGGGCCCAATCTCCACATCTCCCGCATCTGGGGGTATGGACAGACAAGACGAGAGAAACGGGAGACAGAGACACAGAGAGTGACAAGATGAGAGAGTGGAGAGAGGAAGAAAAAAAAAATTCTGGTCTGGTTCCCGGACACACTGCCGCTCGGTCCTCAGCTAGCCGAGAGGCTCTTCCTCGCGGTGCCATGCTATGGTACTGGAGGCTCGTTGGACGGCTCGATCCTCCTCTGCCCTCTCCTTCTTTACCAGGACAGAACTTTACATCGACCGCGTTGCTGCAAAAGCTGCACCGATCCGTCTGTCAATCTCCCGTTCCATCCTTCCCTCGCTCGTGAACAAGACCCCAAAATACTTGAACTCCTCCATTTGAGGCAGGAACTCTCCACCAACCTTGAAGCTGGCAAGCCACCTTTTCCGACTGAGAACCATGGCCTTGGACTCGGAGGTGCGGATAAAAAAAACAGCAAAAAGTGGTTTCTACATAATAAAACAAACTATTATTAATAATTGCATGCCAATAATAACTGAGCACCAAATCAAAATGTTATAATGATTTGTGAAGGATCATGTGATCAGAAATAATTTTGAGTTATTATAATATCAGTGGGTCTACAAATACTGAAATTAATAAATTGCAACACAATCCTTGCGATACAGTCGCCTTTGGTTTCACTGGGAGCTCAAGGATGACAACGCATATTTTCTGTAAAGCTATTAACATTGATACACATCTCTGTACAGATGCTTTGAAATGATATGCGTTGTGAAAAGCGACATACAAAAGAATGACAAACACATTTAATACACTTAACAACTTGCCCGAATACAACAAATGACAACTCATTTCATCCCTGACCTTATGTTTATGAAAAACACTGTTCTGAGAGCACAGTTCAGCCTTTTAGTTACAATTCTCCTCATTAAAGAGTTGACTATGATAATAACATGGTGTTCATTTGTTATCAGCTAAATAAAAAAATAAGATATAACATCATAAATGAACAGAAAATTGTGGGAGTGTACATTTAAAGTCAATAAATAACATTATAGATATAGATAACATATAATAAATCCTGTGCAAGAGGAAAACAGAACTTTCTATGAAGAAATGGCATTGTAAAAGTGTATAGCACAGTAAATATTCACTGGTTGTGTGTAAAATATCACATTTTTAAAATTGATATAATCATGAGAATTAATTTGTTTGGTCCCAATGCTGAATTTAGCTCTTTGCATTGTTGCTTTCGTATCTAGAATGGAGTCCAATGTCTTTTTTCCTAAATATTATTTTACTCATGTATATTTTTCATTGATTTATGCCAGTAAGATCAGTTCAGTTTGCATTACTGAGAGACATAATCTAATCATAGATTTTATGATGAAACCTAATTTCTATTCCAGCATAGATTATATTTAAATGTAAACTGACCCAACTCTCATCCAACACATTGTAATACGAGTAGACTGTAGATGACACAGACCCAGAGTTGAATTGTCTCTGATTCTGAGATTATTATAATATTTCAAGTATAAAACTCCCATTTGCATGGAAACACTAAAAGGTCAAACCATGCTGGAGGTTTAAAGATCTGGATTTAACCAAAACTTTGTACTTTTTTTGCTGGCTATATTCAAAATAAGCAAGGACAACATTTGCAACTACTTTCCAAGTAAAAGTGAAGGGAATCGGAACGCATGGAGAGAGTCAGGAATACGACATCTTATTTCCATGCTTTCCAACACATTCTCACCAACATCATCAGATGCCAATTTTCCACATCACAAACTCAACAGCAAACACACCCATTCTCCCCTCCTTCTATAAGTCGGGCCCGTCATACACCCGTCACAATGCAATGCCAGGTGCGACGCAAGTGTTTTCTGCTAGTTTCAGCTTAACGCAGTTATCATTGTCACATCCAGCTTCATGTTGTTTAAATATCAAATGCACTGACTCATCTGTTCGCCCATGGGTGTGCTGGTCTGAACACCAGGTGTGTTCAGGAGCATTGTTGGCGTGTTTCTGTTTTGAGGAACTGAAAACGACTGACCATTGACCAACACACACCTGCTCTAAAGTCAATAGCTCAGTATTTTTTGTGTTATTTAATAAAGTGCAACACACTTACACTCTGATTATTACACACACGATAATAAGTGCAGCAGCACACAAATATTTTTAAATATAAAAAATGAAAGGATTCCTCTCTGGAAAAGCATTCAGTCTTTCCGCTTTCAAATTCCTCCATGAAATAGTGAATCCAATTGAATGGTTTATTGCACGTTACGCCCAAAACACACCCATGACTCATTAAGAGACTCAGTACAACCCTTTTGGACCATGTGCCTGGCGCGTCGACCATGCGCTCATATCGTTAAAATAGGGCCCTAAGTCTTCAAACTCATACTTTCCAAAAGTGCACTGTCTGATCGTTCCCTATCCCCTATATAGTGCACTGTATGATCATTCCCTATCCCCTATATAGTGCACTGTCTGATCGTTCCCTATCCCCTATATAGTGCACTGTCTGATCATTCCCTATCCCCTATATAGTGCACTGTCTGATCATTCCCTATCCCCTATATAGTGCACTGTCTGATCGCTCCTATCCCCTGTATAGTGCACTGTCTGATCGTTCCCTATCCCCTGTATAGTGCACTGTCTGATCATTCCCTATCCCCTATAGTGCACTGTCTGTTCGCTCCCTATCCCCTATATAGTGCACTGTCTGATCGTTCCCTATCCCTATATAGTGCACTGTCTGATCGTTCCCTATCCCTATATAGTGCACTGTCTGAACTTTCCTATCCCCTATATAGTGCACTGTCTGATCGTTCCCTATCCCCTATATAGTGCACTGTCTGATCGTTCCCTATCCCCTATATAGTGCACTGTCTGATCGTTCCCTATCCCCTGTATAGTACACTGTCTGATCGTTCCCTATCCCCTATATAGTGCACTGTCTGATCATTCCTATCCCCTATATAGTGCACTGTCTGATCGTTCCCTATCCCTATATAGTGCACTGTCTGATCGTTCCCTATCCCCTATATAGTGCACTGTCTGATCATTCCCTATCCCCTATATAGTGCACTGTCTGATCGTTCCCTATCCCTGTATAGTACACTGTCTGATCGTTCCTATCCCCTATATAGTGCACTGTCTGATCGTTCCCTATCCCTATATAGTGCACTGTCTGATCGTTCCCTATCCCTATATAGTACAAAGGTCTGAGCGTTCCCTATCCCCTATATAGTGCACTGTCTGATCGTTCCTATCCCCTATATAGTGCACTGTCTGATCGTTCCCTATCCCTATATAGTGCATTGTCTGATCGTTCCCTATCCCCTGTATAGTGCACTGTCTGATCGCTCCCTATCCCCTGTATAGTGCACTTTCTGATCGTTCCTATCCCTGTATAGTGCACTGTCTGATCGTTCCCTATCCCTGTATAGTGCACTGTCTGATCGTTCCTATCCCTGTATAGTGCACTTTCTGATCGTTCCCTATCCCTATATAGTGCACTCTCTGATCGTTCCCTATCCCTATATAGTGCACTGTCTGATCGTTCCCTATCCCTATATAGTGCACTGTCTGAACTTTCCTTATCCCCTATATAGTGCACTGTCTGATCGTTCCCTATCCCTATATAGTGCACTGTCTGATCGTTCCCTATCCCCTATATAGTGCACTGTCTGATCGTTCCCTATCCCTGTATAGTACACTGTCTGATCGTTCCCTATCCCTATATAGTGCACTGTCTGATCGTTCCCTATCCCTGTATAGTACACTGTCTGATCGTTCCCTATCCCCTATATAGTGCACTGTCTGATCATTCCCTATCCCCTATATAGTGCACTGTCTGATCGTTCCCTATCCCTATATAGTGCACTGTCTGATCGTTCCCTATCCCTATATAGTGCACTGTCTGATCATTCCTATCCCCTACATAGTGCACTGTCTGATCGTTCCCTATCCCCTGTATAGTACACTGTCTGATCGTTCCCTATCCCTATATAGTGCACTGTCTGATCGCTTCCCTATCCCCTATATAGTGCACTGTCTGATCGCTCCTATCCCCTATATAGTACAAGGTCTGAACGTTCCCTATCCCCTGTATAGTGCACTGTCTGATCGCTTCCTATCCCTATATAGTGCACTGTCTGATCGTTCCTATCCCCTATATAGTGCATTGTCTGATCGTTCCCTATCCCTGTATAGTGCACTGTCTGATCGTTCCCTATCCCCTGTATAGTGCACTTTCTGATCGTTCCCTATCCCTGTATAGTGCACTGTCTGATCGTTCCCTATCCCTGTATAGTGCACTGTCTGATCGTTCCTATCCCTGTATAGTGCACTTTCTGATCGCCCTATCCCTGTATAGTGCACTGTCTGATCGTTCCCTATCCTCTATATAGTGCACTGTCTTATCGCTTTCCTATCCCCTACATAGTGCACTGTCTGCTCGTTCCTATCCCTATATAGTGCACTGTCTTATCGTTTCCTATCCCTATATAGTGCACTTTCTGATCGCTCCCAATCCCTGTATAGTGCACTGTCTGATCGTTTCCTATCCCTATATAGTACTGTCTGATCGGTTCCCTATCCCCTATATAGTGCACTGTCTTATCGTTTCCTATCCCCTATTTAGTGCACTTTCTGATCGTTCCTACCCCTATATAGTGCACCGTCTGATCGTTCCCTATCCCCTATATATAGTGCACTGTCTTATCGTTTCCTATCCCCTACATAGTGCACTGTCTTATCGTTTCCTATCCCCTATATAGTACTGTCTGATCGTTCCTATCCCCTATATAGTGCACTGTCTTATCGTTTCCTATCCCCTATATAGTGCACTTTCTGATCGTTCCTATACCCCTATATAGTGCACTGTCTGATCGTTCCCTATCCCTATATAGTGTACTGTCTTATCGCCCTATCCCCTATATAGTACACTGTCTGATCGCTTCCTATCCCCTATATAGTGCACTGTCTGATCGTTCCCTATCCCCTATATAGTGCACTGTCTGATCGTTCCCTATCGCCTATATAGTGCATTGTCTGATCGTTCCCTATCCCTGTATAGTGCACTGTCTGATCGTTCCCTATCCCTATATATTGCACTGTCTGATCGCTCCTATACCCTACATAGTGCACTGTCTGATCGTTTCCTATCCCCTATATAGTACTGTCTGATCGCTCTCATCCCCTATATAGTGCACTTTCTGATCGTTCCCTACCCCTATATAGTGCACCGTCTGATCGTTCCTTATCCCCTACATAGTGCACTGTCTTATCGTTTCCTATCCCTATATAGTACTGTCTGATCGTTCCCTATCCCTATATAGTGCACTGTCTTATCGTTTCCTATCCCCTATATAGTGCACTTTCTGATCGTTCCCTACCCCTATATAGTGCACCGTCTGATCGCTTTCCTATCCCCTACATAGTGCACTGTCTTATCGTTTCCTATCCCCTATATAGTACTGTCTGATCGTTCCTATCCCCTATATAGTGCACTGTCTTATCGCTTTCCTATCCCTATATAGTGCACTGTCTGATAGTTCCCTATCCCCTATATAGTGCACTGTCTGATCGTTCCTATCCCTGTATAGTGCACTGTCTGAATCATTCCCTATCCCCTATATAGTGCACTGTCTGATCGTTCCCTATCCCCTATATAGTACACTGTCTGATCGTTCCCTATCCCTATATAGTGCACTGTCTGATCGTTCCTATCCCTATATAGTGCACTGTCTGATCGTTCCTATCCCCTATATAGTGCACTGTCTGATCGTTCCCTACCCCTATATAGTGCACTGTCTGAATCATTCCCTATCCCTATATAGTACACTGTCTGATCGTTCCCTATCCCCTATATAGTGCACTGTCTGATCGTTCCCTATCCCCTATATAGTGCACTGTCTGATCGTTCCCTATCCCCTATATAGTGCACTGTCTGATCGTTCCCTACCCCATATATAGTGCACTGTCTGATCGTTCCCTATCCCTATATAGTGCACTGTCTGATCGTTCCCTATCCCCTATATAGTGCACTGTCTGATCGTTCCCTATCCCCTATATAGTGCACTGTCTTTTGTCATGTTTTGGAACTAGCTAACAGTAAGACACACACGTTCATACTAAAAGCCAAAAAACTTCCATTTTGATTTCTTAGGGACTTTTCTTTACATTAGTAACACTTATTGTTCTTATGTCAAAAACATGATGATTTCTGAATAATTCAGGGTGCGTCTCAATCAGCTCCCTAGCCCATTGACTACCGAACTAGGAAGCTGATTGAGACGCACCCTAATTCTTGCATCAACAACAACAGAAAAGCAAGGACAATAGTTTTTCCACATACTATGGAATAATTGAGACATATTGTATAAAAATAAGTCTGTTTTCTTCTCTAATGGGTTGAGAAACAGATTGTTTTTGTGATCCAGCTGTTTAACAGGAATGGACAGCTTATGTCCTATTCAGAATTCTTAAATTCATATCAATTTCCAGCCACTCCAACAGAATGCTATGCTATAATATTTGATGCTATACCAACAGGTGTCATAATGCTATTAAAATTTGCTCAACTAAACTCACCTTCTGTTTCTCTCCCCAATCCTATAGATACAGAAATAGGGAAAATCTGTCTGACACACTGTAAAAACAGCAATAGGAATATTCATAATTTATTTTAAAGAGATAGCAGATCTGTTCCACATGTTGTTTCCTATTGGAATAACCTTGTAAATGATATCAATTGGAAAAGAGTATGGACAATTCCCAATAAGTTTTTAATAACAAACAAGGTAAAATAAGTATCTTTTAAAATCATTCATAAATACTATCCTGTAAACCATTACATGACCAAATTCAAAAGGGACATTGATTTAAACTGCTCTTTTTGTGGAAGCCCCCAGAGACCGTCCAGCACCTTTTCAGGATCTGTTCTTACTCCACAACGTCTTGGAAGGACTTCAGCAGATTTTATTATTGAACAGCTTCACAAGAACATCACTTTAAAATGGGAAAATATTGTATTTTGCTTTTTCAGAAGGCAAAGAAAAGAGGATGTGTATTTTATTATAAACTTGTTAATTATTCTGGCAAAATTTTACTTGCACAAATGTAAATGTAATAACCAAAAACCTGCCTTTAAACATTTTTTATTTTTTTTTTCAAATACGTTTATTGAGCACCAAAATACAGGATGCACACAATAAAAAAAGTACCTATAAATATATACAACAGTGCTCACATTTTTTCCAGTTTCTCCCCCCACACTTCCAAACATAACACTATCCCTGTCCCCTACATGAGGTCCCAGAACCTGACGCCCCCACTCCTGATAACAAACAAGAAGAAAAAATAAATAAATAAATAAAATAAATAAATAATAATAAGTAGCATTGTTGTTAGTTACACTGTATGTCCAAAGGACATAAACATTTCACTCATCAGGAATGATATTTAGAGACCTTTAAACATTTTTACAATGAAAATCTGTTGTATAAAACTTATAAGTGCTTCAATTAACAAAAAGGCTTTTAAAACAATAACTAGTTGTACTACATACAATTTGTTTGAATGTATATAATCTGTATATAAATATATACCCCCTGGCATATTGTATATTTTCTTGTTCTGTGTACAGTTTGTATACTTGAACTTTTGTAAAAAACAAACAAAAAACAATCCTAGTTTTTCCGTTTAAGCGGCGCGGTGGTGACTCCGGCCAGCAGGCGGCGCTGAGCGTAGACGCGCAGCTGGATCTTCACACGGAGAAGGAGACGCGGTTTCCCTTCAAACCGCAGCGGTTTGTTTTGACACGCTGGGACTGGGTTGGTTAGTTATCATCAGTCTCTAGAGTGGAAACCACGACAACGGAACTAACAAACAGGTAATCAGCCTTTATCTAACGTTACGTTTAACATAAAAGAAAAATATCAAATCAGCTTTAAACCGCTCGCTGTAGCTTAGACAAAACAACATTCATGTTTGCTATTAAAGGTACACATACATATAATAAATACATTTATAATAGATATAACGTTAGAGATTAGAAGAATGCCCTGACCATTAGCTTGATACACGCTATGTTTGTTTGTATATCAATGTTTGTTTAGATTTATTCTTCAAGTGACTTAACGTTACATTAAGTTACATTACAATCATTTCAAAGAAAGCCCACCCGATGTAACCTAAAGTTACACTGGACATAGTTTGCACACGTTTATTTAATTATATTATTCATTTTTCACACTCACTTTTTTGTTACTGTACCTTTAAGACTTGTGTATGTTAATCAGTGTTAGGTGTAATATTTACATTACTAAGTAATTACTGCAGTTACTTTAGTTACTTTTCCCTTTGAAAAAGTAAAGTAAGGGATAATTTTTGTATTCTTTTATTTATAGTTACGTCTTCTGATGCAATGACATTGAAACTGTATCATGAATAATTATATATAAAACAATAGTGAATTTAAAATAGAAAATTACATCTAATTCTCTTAAATTCTTTGATGTGCACTTTGTTCCGCGCACATTCATTTAATTATATATTTTAGTCCTACGTGATACATTTGCACACTTACTTTTTTGTTACTCTCCCTTTAAGACGTGTGTTAATCAGTGGTGGGTGTAATTACATTACTCAGTAATTCATTACTGCAATTTTAGTTGTGATTACTCTTTCTTTTCCTGTAATTTCTTCTGATGTAATGACATTATTAGTTGTAGTGGTTCTTATTGGTTGTATTTTTAATACAATTGCTGGATTTTGTCATTTTGTGTAATGTTTTATCTGCTTGTAAGGTCGCCAATAAATAAAATGCATTATTATTATTATTAAAAATTGTGTAGAGTACTGAATAATTCTATATAACAATAGTGGATTTAAAATCAATAATTAAATGTCTGATTCCCTTAAATTGTTTGGCCAGTTCAAGAATAATTTATGCAATACTATTATAAAGAATGAAGAGATTCATGGCTATTCTTGTATTGTTCACATGTTTGAGGTGTAGAAAGTAATAAGTAATGCAATACTTTTTAGAAAGTTACCAAACACTGATGTTAATGACCGCTTTTATGATTGGATAATCTCTTTCTTTGCATGTTAAATGAAGTAAAAAACACAAGCCTGCACACAAAATCCTTCAAAATATACAGAAGGCCAAACAATACAAAAGTGCAAAGTAAATTACAGCTTTTTATATATATATACTTTTAAAGAAAAATCCCCTTTTTTAGTTTATAAATCATCCCTACAGCTTTCAAATCCCACACCCGATCTGACATTTTTCCATCATTTGTCCTGATTTAGGCTGCATGATGCTGGAACCAGCGCAGATCCGTCGGAGAGGCGCTCAGGACTTTGAAGGTTTCTATGATCACGTTTGTGCGGCTCAAGGATCGGCTCCTGTCCGTGTGGTGAAGGCCAGTCTGAGTCGAGGGATGTTAGATTTTAACCCGGATCACATCAGTCTAGCGGATTGGACGCCCATACTGTCAGCCCTGGCCATCAACAAACACCTCCAGCATGTTGCTATCAAGAGCTGTTACCTCACCAGCACTGGAGCTCAAAGTTAGTAAAAACACATCCACACATCATACACTGATCAGGCATAACATTATGACCAGTGAAGTGAATAACACTGATGATCTCTTCATCACGGCTCCTGTTAGTGGGTGGGATATATTAGGCAGCAAGTGAACATTTTGTCCTTAAAGGAACACTCCACCGTTTTTAGAAATAGGGCTTATTCAACTTCTTTCCTACATTTAGATATGTGGGCAAATGCATTTTTGTTTCAGTGCATGCATTGTGTTAGTTTGGCAGGGTTGCCGCTAGCTTAGCTTAGCATAATGAATGGAATCCTATGTTGCCAGCTAGCATTTCCAGAGTAAAAGTGATCCAAACCCCACCACACCTGATTACTTCAGAGGAATCACGGAACACATGAAATCCCATAACTTACATTTCATGTGTTCCGTGATATCTCTGCAGTAGCAGTGCTTCGTCTGTGCTTCCCCATAATATAGTCCCAAATTAATATCTGCCTAGGAAATCGCCTAGTCTTAATCTGCATCGCTATTTGTACTCGTTGTGAATATGCAGGCCACAAGAAGTGATTAGGTGGGTTTTTTTTGTTTTTGGATCACTTTTACTTGGGACATGCTAGCTGGCAACATAGGATTCCATTCATTATGCTAAGCTAAGCTAGCGGCGAAGTGTTCCTTTAAAGTTGATGTGTTTGTAGCAGGATAAATGGGCAAGCGTAAGGTTTTGAGCAAGTTTGACAAGGGCCAAATTGTGATGGCTAGACGACTGGGTCAGAGCATCTCCAAAACTGCAGCTCTTGTGGGGTGTTCCCGGTCTGCAGTGGTCAGGATCTATCGCAAGGCAAGGCAAGGCAAGTTTATTTATATAGCACATTTCATACACAATGGCAATTCAAAGTGCTTTACATAAAAATTGAAATTAAAATAGTGAAAACATATGCATAAGAAATAAGAATACCATGTGTTAAAATGAAAAATAAAAACAGGATAATTAAAACAGTTGTAAAGAGAATTTAAAAAATAAGACATAGAAATATACAGTTGTAAAGATATTTAAAAAGAATAAAATGATTGTAAATAGATAAAAAATAAAATAAAAATAATAAAGATGATGCATAGATTAGATTAGGTGCAATCAGTGGGACGTACAGTGGCACAGTGCTCATTCAGTAACTGCACAGCTGGACAGATGTGTTTTGAGTCTGGACGTACAGTGGCACAGTGCTCATTCAGTAACTGCACAGCTGGACAGATGTGTTTTGAGTCTGGACGTACAGTGGCACAGTGCTCATTCAGTAAAGGCACAGCTGGACAGATGTGTTTTGAGTCTGGATTTGAATGTGGCTACTGTTGGAGCTCATCTGATCTCTTCTGGAAGCTGGTTCAGCCACGGCTGGCACAATAGCTGAACGCAGACTCTCCTTGCTTTGAGTGAACTCTTGGTATTTCTAGCTGACTTGATCCTGATGATCTGAGTGATCTGTTGGGTTTGTATTTAATCAGCATATAATGTATTGTGGTCCTAGGCTATTAAGTGATTTATAAACAAGTAATAATATTTTAAAATTGATCCTAAATGTAACTGGAAGCCAGTGTAAAGACCTGAGGACTGGTGTGATATGGTCATATGTTCTGGTTCTGCTCAGCGTTCTGTATGAGCTGCAGCTGTCTAATGGTCTTTTTGGGAAGGCCGGTGAGAAGACCATTACAATAGTCCACCCTGCTGGTGATGAAAGCATGAACGAGTTTCTCTAAGTCTTGCCTGGAAACAAAGCATCTGATTCTTTATATATTTTTCAGATGATAGTAAGCTGATTTAGTTATTGCTTTGACATGACTACTGAAACTCAGGTCTGACTCTAAAATCACACCAAGATTCCTGACAAGATATGCGTTCACCTTGAGAATTTCATCTTTGTTTCCAAATGTAATGATTTCAGTTTTGTCTTTGTTTAACTGAAGATAGTTTTGGCTCATCCATCTGTTAACTTCATCAATGCATTTGCACAGAGAGTCAATGGGAATTGAATTACAGTGAAAAGAACCATATTACATAAAAATTATACAAAATCAATATTTACCACTTCATCAACTATGTTGAAATTACAGTATTTATCAATTTTGACTAGTGATACTCCCCGTGGCCAACGGAAATAATATCATTAACTTTATGTTCACTGTCTGTGAGCTTAGATAACAAAGATCGTAAGTTTGAGGCAGTAACTTATGAACAACAAAGCACAAGAGACTTGTCTAGATGATAACTGAAAACAAGATTTATTTATCTATTCTAATACACATAAACTAACCTACTGACACACACACGAGAATGCATTCATACGGTACAGAGAGATGTGGTATTGTTAGACACTTTCCTCGGCCGCCACCTGAGAGAATAGCAACTTAATCGTAGTTTGTCTGCTAGATAAAGTTTCACCAGCTCAACAAAGATGAAGTGTTGTACTTGCGTTTGCTGGCTCCTGGGATCCGTTCTTTCTCTGGATGAGGTTGCTGTGGTGCTGATTGGTTGGCAGGCAGGTGATGCTGCGTTCGAGGGACAGCGTTGGGTTCGTTGGATGGATGAGTGGCTTCACCTGATGTAGCCTCATGTGCCGTTTCCTGGTCTCTGGAATCAGGCGTCGGTGTTGCTATGCGACGGGCTTTCTCTGCGTCTCGGGTCGCAAAGGCTGGATGTGTTTCCTTGAGGAAGTTCTGTCGGCGAGGTTCACGACGGAGTTGAATGGAGTTTCTGGAAGAGCTCTTGTTAGCTTTAACTGTGGCGGTCCGTCGGTGCTGGCAGATAGATGTCAAGGCCAGCACGGGTCAGAGCAGCAGGGATGCTGCAAGGCTTGCGGCGAACTTGTTAAACATCAAGTTAAAACGAAAAGAAACAAGCGGAAGCAAGGAATTCATGATCGATCCTTGGTTTTAAACCTGTCCTGGAGTCCATCCCCGAAAGTTTCTCAGGCCAATCGGACATTGTGGTGGGCATTTCCCCCACCCATGTCTCCTGTTCATGCATATCATTAGTGTGATGTCATCTCCAACACGTGCTGGCATTCTCTGTGAGTTAGTTTAAATGTTTTAAGGAACCAACTTCCATAGCGTGACTTTGGTACATTTTACACAAATTTACCTTGCATCATAAGGATGGAAATCTTTTATCCATTACCCTGATATCAAATAGCATATATTTCCCATGGTCAGGGAAGAAGATACTAAAGATTGTGGCTAAAGTCTGTCGTACACAAAAGCAACACAGGTTATAGAAGAATGCACATCATACTCTGGTATATGTTTGAAGCATCGTTTGGTAGTTACTTGTTATAACTAAGACCAAGGAACATGCACGAATATGGAAGCAATAACCGTTTGAAACACATAGGCTATATAAACACACATAATATGTATTGTATACGTCAAGTTCCGATTGGGGATCACTTCATATTATGGAATATCAGGTTTTATATTAGACTTTATCTGATTAGTAAGAGTTCTTTGTGTGAGGTTCAAAGGGTCTCTGGAATGTTCCAGTAAAGAAAGGAGGGGAGAGGTGTCTGTGAGAGGATGGGTCTTCGGAGGTCTGGAATGTGATGCCTGGATTTGGTCAAGGCCTGTTCATAGGTAATCCTACAATCTTTATTGCCAGATACCACAGCACACCTTCAGGGGTCTAGTTAAGTCCAGGCCTCGAAGGGTCAGAGCTGTTTTTGCAGCAAAAGGGGGACCAACACAATATTAGGTCATAATGTTATGCCTGATCGGTATACACTGCAGTGTCTGTTGCACGTGTATTATAATGCACGGTGTGTCTTTTGGAAATATATTATACTGTACTGCACGTGTTGTGTAATGTATAGCATGGCATCTAGAATATTTGCACAGCCCAGCACTAGTTCTTATTAAATTAAATAAATTGAATTGCAAAGTAACTCATTAAATAGAAATCTTTGAGCTGAGGAAGCTGCCCCGGATCTTGTTACGATCGAGTGTCTTTTCTTCCCAGGTTCTTACAAGGCCCATAATAAGAAGAAGACTCCTGTGATTCATTCCAAGAATATGAGGCTTCAGTTGTGCAAGGCTGTGCAAAAGTGCCTGTGTGAGTCGAGCAGCCTAAAGACCCTTGATCTGCACGGACTGCCTCTGAGAGAGAGGGACCTCACAGCTCTCACAAAGGTGCAGCTACTATTCATTTCTTTGCTTTTGTTTATTATTTTTGTTTCATCATATTATTAATATTATCATTATTATTATTATTATTTAATGTTCTTTTACTTTTGTTTTTTTTTTTTTTTTTTTGCTTTAATTTATTACTTTATTTTTGTTTAATTATCATTTAAAGGTACACCATGTCATTTGTGCTTCAGCTCTGCATGACTGCTCGGAAAATATTTACTACCAGACTTAAAGTCCCCATGAAATCAAAGTTGAAGTAAGAATATGTTAGCCTTACTGTTATCTATAGGCTAGTGTGCTTCAAAACAATGACAAAATGAGCATTTTAGAGGATATAAGCATTCAGTCTCTCACCCCCACCAATATGGGTTGATTTTGATAACATCACTCTGCAGCTTCTCATCAGATTTTCTGTCCAATTAAATGCTCTCTAGAATCTGAAGCCCCGCCCCCTACATTATAATCAGATGCTGAAGCTGTGGCTAAAATCAGTCACTTGTTCACACATTTACTGTTTTCTAAACGGCACATAGTGCACTATATAGGGGATAGGGAGCGATCCGACAGTGCACTATATAGGGGATAGGGAGCGATCCGACAGTGCACTATATAGGGGATAGGGAATGATTCAGACAGTGCACAATATAGGGATAGGAACGAACAGGAAACGATCGTGCACTATATAGGGGATAGGGAATGATTCAGACAGTGCACTATATAGGGGATAGGGTATGATCAGACAGTACACTATATAGGGGATAGGGAACGATCAGACAGTGCACTATATAGGGGATAGGGTATGATCAGACAGTGCACTATATAGGGGATAGGGAACGATCAGACAGTGCACTATATAGGGGATAGGGAATGATTCAGACAGTGCACAATATAGGGGATAGGGAATGATCAGACAGTGCACTATATAGGGGATAGGGAATGATCAGACAGTGCACTATATAGGGGATAGGGAATGATCAGACAGTGCACTATATAGGGGATAGGGAATGATTCAGACAGTGCACAATATAGGGGATAGGGAATGATTCAGACAGTGCACTATATAGGGGATAGGGAATGATCAGACAGTGCACTATAGGGATAGGGAATGATCAGACAGTGCACTATATAGGGGATAGGGAATGATCAGAGAGTGCACTATATAGGGGATAGGGAACGATCAGACAGTGCACTATATAGGGGAAAGGGAATGATTCAGACAGTGCACAATATAGGGGATAGGGAACAATTAGACTACACTATATACATATAGTTTGAATTCTGCACAGAATGCTGAATTTTAAAGCGATATGGAGGAGATTAGGAGGAGAAACGGTTAGAGATTATGAGGAAACTGCGGCTTTACCGAGCTCAATGGCTCTGGCCGTGCTGTGATTATAAACTAAATGTTATTGGCTATTTTTAAAAAAGGAGGAGCTGTTCGATATGTCCTGCCCTGTCTTCCTGTTTCAGTGGAAATTACGCCAACAAGGCACTTCAGTGGGGCTTTAACAGATATAACCAGTTTAGATGGAAAGGATCTCAAGCTGACTTATGTTACTGTAGCTTTACTCATTAATAGACACCGTACTTCCTTGAAAATAAATTCCAGCACAGCTCTACAACAACTATAATGATATGACCCTTCAAAATCATGCTTTACAATGAACTCAGTTAGAATTTGAAGTGCAGATCGACACACAATCTCTGACCTTGTCCCAAATGGCACCCTAAACCCTCACAGTCTTCCTCTGAGTCCGCACTTTCTCGAAGTAATTGCGTTTTGAATGCCGGGTAGAAGTCCTCTGCATAGCTCACAGTCGCTCACGAGCACCCAAGCTTAAATGACAAATGGGACACCCTACGGTCTTGTGCACGTATCAGCCATTGTAAGTCCACAAGACCGAAAGAGCACATGAAATATGCCATTTGGGACAGGGCCTCTAACGGCCGATATTACCTACAACCCATTGCAAGTGAGATGAGGATTCGATTAGAACTACAAATAAAAAGTGATGATAAACTACAAACATACATGGTGGATGTCCGGCAGATCCAACATTTAAGTAGAGAGGTTTAGATAAAGGCGTTGAGTGATTAATAATCAGTATCTAACACGACGAAAATATATTTATTTAATGTTATCGATATTATATTTCATTTGCAACAGCATTGTGAACTTTTGTAATGATACGTTTACCCATTAACTTTAAAAATGCATCATATTTAAATTGCAAACACTTGAGGAGAGTCTCTGCATTAAAGACCCACGACTGGCAGCAGATCAACGAGCTACTTAATTTCTCTCTGATATGGAAGGAAATTAAATTAAATTGAATGTGGAGGATTTTAACTGTGACGATGATTGACAGGGCAGTTTAAACAGTGACGGGATGCACGTAACTAAGTAACAGAGCTGTCCTTTAATAACAAAGTACTATGTCCCAAAGCTTGCATACTCTTCTACTACACACTCGTATACTTTTTCTGCACAAAAAGAGTTCATAATTTTAGGGCATTGTATAGGTTAAAGGTAAGTTATGACATGTATTTTTATTAAAAATTCAATGCAGATCCACGATATGTGAGATGAGACTATATATAAATATATTTTATAATAATGCTTTATAATTAATATATTATAATACAGTATAATATAATATAACAAATATGTCTATGCTAATATGGCAAAGTCCGCTGGAGGTGGTCTTACTCAAATAACCAGCTATCAACCTAGAAACCGGCAGCAGATTGAAACATCTCAGTGGATGACACCGTTTCAGACTCAAAATGGCTGTGTGTCCCCAGCTTTTTCCCTAGCTTTTCTGGCAGACAAGTAAATGCAAAACAAAAGCTAAAAAAGAGAATTCCATCCAGTCCCTTTTAAATGTTGTTAATTTTGAAGGGAAAAAAAGTCACATAGTATACCTTTTTAATGTTTTATTTTGCTTTTTATTTTTGTTTTATTTATTTATATATATTTTTCATTTACTATTTAATTGAATTGTATTATTTATTGTTTGAAAGCATGTTCAAATAGCGTTTTAATTTGTGTTTAGGGTTTATCTAAGAGTGTGTCATTGGAGCATCTCTCTTTAGCACAGTGTCCGATCGCAGATCAAGGTTTGGAAGGTGAGTTGAGCACATCATTCTGTTACTCATGGGCGTCGGAACCATTGTATGTGGGGGTTCACACACACTTTTTTAAGACCAATAATATTGGACTGACTCACTTTTATCGTCTCTAATTCATCAGCACATGTCTGTTGTTTACCTACCATTAACTGGTAAACAATTATCAAATTTCACTTATCAATTTTCTAATATTTTTTTTATTTTTATTAAAAAAGAAATGCCTTTCCGATCTGGTTCTGACGCCCATGATGTGAAGGGAAAAGGGAGTAGAGCAAGTTTGGCAACAGGCGGATTGAATGCATCTTACCCCTACACTATTACTGCTATAAATAATTCTGTGTTTTCAGTCATTTTGTCTGGCCCAACCAGATGTTTAGCAAGCAAGGCGATATATTTGTATTTAATGTAAATGGCATCTACTTTCATCCAGTGAAATGTTTCTGGGAGAGGACCCACCCACATTTGTTTTGCTTCCGACGCCCATGCTGTTACTGTTTTGGGTAAATCAGGATTCATGGCACTCTCATTACTCACAGATTGCTTACAAATTGCTGTCTGTTACTGATTACAAATTACATGACAATTTGTAGTTAGTAATGTGATTTTTTTATTTTATTTTATCACATTGAATTGAATAGTATGATGTTGTACCATATTGATATAAAATACAAAGGGAACAAAAACATATTCCATGCTTTATCAACACAAAGAGCATTAAATATTACATTAAATCAGAATGTTTCCCAGACTGTGAGTTTAATTAAAAGCTAATAATGAAATCACACAATTAAAAAAAAAATAATAATAATAAAAATGTGTTTGAAAGAGAAAAGCCTTCCAAAGACAACAATACATGGTTAAATGACTTACTGAGAGATAATTCAAATGATGATGAATGTGTTTGTCAGGAGATGATTTGATATGTGGTGTTGAGAAAGCATTAAAAATTAAATGATTTCTGTAAATCCAGTGGTCAAATGCTTTGCGGCCTTTCGATTGTAATGATAGGCACCTGTTGAGTGGCTGCTCTGTGTGTCCAATTTCACAAAACTAGAAGACTTTCTGAATGTATATAAGCAATATATTTTTTAGAAAGGAAATTTCAAAACATGGGGGTAATTAGGAGAACCAAAAAATGATGAATAATTTACTTCCATTGTCTGAATATCTAATCATGCAATTAATAAAAAATAGTGCTGTCAAATCGATTAATCGCATCCGCATATAACATGAAGGTCCAGTTCTGATGCTCACGTGCCACTGTTGGTGCTTTCGGCGGTGGACAGGGGTCAGTATGGTCTCTCTGTCTGGTCAGCTGCTATGCTGCCCCATACGCAACAAACTGCGATGCACTGTGTATTCTGACACCTTTCTATCAGAACCAGCATTAACTTCTTGAGCAGTTTGAGCTCCAGTAGCTCGTCTGTTTGATCGGACCACACGGGCCAGCCTTCGCTCCCCACGTGCATCAATGAGCCTGGGCCGCCCATGACCCTGTGGCCGGTTCACCACTTTTCCTTCCTTGGAGCACTTTTGATAGATCCTGACCACTGCAGACCGGGAACACCCCACAAGAGCTGCAGTTTTGGAGATGCTCTGACCCAGTCGTCTAGCCATCACAATTTGGCCCTTGTCAAACTCGCTCAAATATATATATATATATATATATATATATATATATATATATATATATATATATATATATATATATATATATATATATATATATATATATATATATAATGTGTGTGTGTCTTTCTGTGTGACGAAATATAATCTAAAGTGCTTAATTTTTGGAATCTGGTTATGTAATCCAGATGACATGTAATCAGTTACTACTACCTTTATAAGCTTAATTGAGTTTTTGTACATATGCAAGCATTGTGTTTATATGTATTGAATTGTTAATAATGCAGACAATGTTTTTATGTTGTTCTTTCATTCAGTCATTTGTCAGAGTGTGAAATATTCATCAACGATTAAAACCGTGGATTTCACTTCCTGTAATATTACCTGGCAAGGAGCAGAGCATATGGCGAACATCATTAAGGTACCAGCCAACATTTATTAGTATTATTAACTCCTGGAAATTCCTGGACATAAATTCATCTGTTGTTTAGCACCAGGCGCTGAGGCGGCATAGTACAGCGTGGGTGGAGACTTTGCGTTACAGGAGGGCGGAGTTTGAAGCCATGAGCGGACTGCGCAGAGTTACTCTAAACGACAACATTCTGATCGGAGACAGAGGAGTAATGGCTCTTGCCCGTGAGCTTTCAGAAGACCTGTGGGTCAAAGGTTCGACAAGTCACTCTTCGGCACACAGGCACATACAGTATATTTGACTAGCACATACACCCACATTTCCACCTTCTATTCCCCTAGCGGTGGACCTTCAGCGCTGTGGCATCTCTAATGAAGGAGCTCAAGTTCTCGAGCAGATGCTTCAGTCCAATTCCACTCTGTGTGTGCTTGACATCAGGAGGAACCCGCTCATCGGTAACTGATACAACACTTTAGGGGGGTTTAAGGTCAGGAAGAATTTTTTTATGTTTTTGAAAGAGGTGTTTTCTGCTCACTTTTGATCAAAAATGGAGTAATATTGTGAAATACAATTTTTTTGTAAATTGCTTTCAGACTAAAAGTCATACTCGAGGCTCACTCAGTGAAACCATTCACTCATATACCTAATCTTCAGACCAAATCTGCAAAACTGCAAGCACAGTATATGCTTTACACTCAGTTTGCAATTGTAAAACAAACTTTTTGCAAAATGCTAAATATAGGTCTTTGTCTTGAAAAAGAAATAATTTATTATGACCCCCTTTCATTTCTGTAAATACACCTAATGTGGTCATTTTTAAAACTCAATGTTTTGAGAAACAAATACATTTTCATCCTTGCATTTTTGTTTATTTTTTAATATATACGGAATATGCATGCAAGTCAAGTCACCTCTATTTCTATAGCACACAGATCCAGATATTTCCAAACCGGCTTCGCAATAGTAACAAATTCAGATTCTGCTGTAAAGCAGCTCTAACAAGCCATTCGTTTCATTATTCAGTTCAGTGTTGATTCAGTTCAGTTCAATAACTGTAAAATTCATTAGTTGTACAACATGTTAACTCCTCTGCACACTGAACAAGTCCATTCCTCTCAAACTTAAAAAATGTAATAAAGGCATCGTAAAAATAACTAATCGAGTGTCTAATCCAAATCCAAGTCTTCTGAAGAGACACAGTGGCTTTATATCATGAGCAGATTTACCACAACGTATAGTGTAGTAAACACGGACGTTCAGATGCTCGCGTGATGCGCGAAAACATCTTGAGAGTGAGTAAATGCAGAATAAACATTATTGCATGAGCTAAAGCTTTACTATTATTTTGACACGCTTTCTTGTGATTAGAACTGTGATTGATTGCATTGATCATCTGAAGCACACACACTCGTCAAACATCATTTAAATCACCAGATCACATTTGGTTTTAGTAGTATGATTATTCAATGCATTTCAGATGGTTTATTCTTATATGTATTATATGCATTAATAGCGAGCACCGGGAGAGAATGCTGCCTGAGAGAATGCCTCAAAAATGACATTACTACATTAAACTACTATATATAATGTTGAATAATATGTATAATGATGCAATGGGGGAATATTTGTGGTTCCTGATAATACAATATAATAATAATATTATTATTTTAATAATAATAAAAATCTTTAATTTGGCTTAAAATATCACAATACATATTGTATTGTGAGTTCAGTATCACTATTTATATAGAATCATGACGTGAGTGTATCGTTACACCCCTAGTATACGCAGATTCATGAATATGCAAATTAGCCCCGCCTCCACTCACTCACCCCAGCTCAGCTTTACTGTAGTAAAATAATTCACCCGCTATATTGCTCAATATACACAATTTTTCTTATGAACCGAAAAATATATCTTGAGACTCCCTACTTCAGAGAATAGTTAATGATATGCTAAAACCCCGCCCCCCTAGTGACGTGATTGGTTATAAGGTAGTTTATAATGTAAGATACACCTGCGATTTTAAACTGTGTTTTTGAGACTTTAAAGGAGAAAGAACTCTGCATTGGTGTTGACATGAATTTGCACATTGTTTGTCTTAAAGCATATTTAAAATACCACATAGACATAAACAACATTAAATACTTGAGTTTCACCACAACTTAAAACTCCAAATCATGTTCACATTACTTTGTCAACTCTTTCCTTCTCTTTTAGATGATAATGTGGTGAAGGCTGTCCTCAAAAAAGTCCTCATGAACGCCAAAAGCCATGACTCACAGGTCTGAAAACTTCTTTAAATGTTTTAGATTATTAGATATTAAATGAATCTGTTGTTTCTTGAATTAATATTCTCATGTGGCGTGCTCATTGTCTGTGTCTGTGTGTGTGTGTGTGTTTCAGTATCTTTGGCTTAAACCACCTTCTCCTAAAGACACTCTTGATCAGTCACGGCAGTTGAGGAGGAGAAACGCTGGGAAAGCTACATATCGAATCGGTATTTGCAGTATTTTGGCTAGTTTCGTGTGACAGACAGAGCGTTCCAGATGTGGGAAGACACTGTTGCTGGAGATGTCTAGTATGTTTGACTGGATTGTTTACTGTCATTTCCTGCAGGATCCCGGCGGTCCTCATCCGTAAGCTCTGTGTGGAGGCCTCCTCGGCCTGGTTCAGTGGGGTACGTCCCATGGCGCACTGCTGCACGGGCGGGCTTACAGAGGTACGCACGAAGATGTTGGTGATATCAGTCTCACGATAGATTTCAGAACTGAAGAGTTACCTCACAGAATTCAGATCTGCTTTTCCATTCAGTTCAATAAGATGCATGTCTCTCTTTGTCGACCTATAAAGAGGTGCGTCACAGGCTGATAGGATGACAGACCAGAGCTTTCAAGTAAGGGCTGTTTTATTGCTTTATGCTTATGTAATTGATGATTTATTCATTTAGCGGGCACTTTTATCCATAGCGACTTATGGATGAGTTGCTGATTTTGTGCTCTGCAGTTTTTGTTCGTGTGGAATAAGGTTGTCATGATGGTTTTCTTCATCAGAACGCCACCTCTGTGAGGGTTACATTGGAGACGGAGTCCGAGTCCGAGGAGGTGGATGATGCACATGTACCGAGTCCTCAGGAGAAAATCACAAGCCACCAATTCAGAAGACTACAGACAGAGAACAGCCGATTACAGGTGACACAGTCTGTGCGGTTGTTGTCTGTCATGAGTGTGTGGCAGGAGGAGGCTTGGAAAACAAAATGTCACTTCAGTCAGGAGAGACTATTCAGAGAGGGAATATACACTAAAGTTTCAAATAATTAAAGGGGTCCTGAATTGAGAAATCAACTTTCCCTTGAGCCTTTGATATATTAAAGGTCATGGTAATATAAGAATATTCTGTAAGTTTCAGAGCTGAAAACTTCCTTGTTAGTCAAAGAAAGGCTTTGATTGACACAAGACCCAGCAAACGCTCAATCTCAGAATATGCCAAGCTGTGACGTCATCGTGTGGTGAAACACCACCTTAACAGAAGAAGAACCTGATTCTGTAGCCCCACCGACTCGTGCCTGACATGACATAGGCCTACATAGAGCTAAACCGTATTGAACTTCTAAGCAATAAACATGCTGCATAAGCTTCATTCAGATTTCAATATTTTGAATGCATGGATGAACTTTATTTTTAATGAAGATCCAGCTCACATGGGGAAGACATTGCTTGTTTGTTCCTTCATTTCACCACGGATTTGTTTGTAAACAAGAGACTGGATTTGCGGACAGGATGAGATTACATGAATGAATGAAGCAACACACTTATGTGAGTAAAAATGTGATAGTATTGCATTGTTAAAGATCGTTTGATATCTATTGATTAATGTGTACGTGTCTAACTGAACATAACATACGGTCACAGGCCGGAGAATCTGTTATTTGAGGTGTTGTTGGTTCATTGCGATTCGGGATTAGACTCGGACGTGCAACGTTGTGGGCCAGGGTTCGCAAAGGCCAACGTCCCGGGGCTGTGTGTTTTGCAGACGGGCTACCAAAACGTATCACCGGCCCTGCCGACGGGCTATATTAAATAGTGAAATAACATTCCTTTCTTGATGTGCATTGTTCACTCTCTTGACTTGATATTTGAGGGAAAAAAATGATTGCTGCGTGTGTGTGTGTGTGTGTGTTTGTGTACGGTTCACGGTTATATTCACAGATTGGATGGGCCAAGTAATACAAAAATAACATTCCAATCAATCGTGGGTGGATGAGAGAGAAATCATTGTGTTTGTTTGATAAAGATATTTTGCGAGCCCTGTGGGACGAATTATTCCGGTTGCCTTTTTCCCACATGTTTTCAAAACAATTCCCACATGCACTGACAGGGGAGCTGAGATTAAGTATGCAAATCTTATCCACGCGAACGTCATAAATTGACCTCAGACAATAGTATACATTTTTTTAAAAAGCCGGTTCATGACACCTTTAAGATTTTTTTTTAAAGTCTCCTCTGCTCACCAAGGCTGCATTTATATGATGAAAAACACCGTAATATTGTGAAATATTATTACCATTTAAAATAACTGTTTTCTATGTGAATATGTGAATATGTTGTAAAGTGTAATGTATTCCTGTGATCAAAGCTGTATTTTCAGCATCATTACTCCCGTCTTCAGTGTCACATGATCCTTCACTAATCATTCTCATATGAGGAGTTCTTGCTCATTTGTTATCAATTATTATTGGTGCTGAAATATTAATAATGATTATTATCAATGTTGAAAAAATGAAATGTTGGAAAGAGTGACACATTATTTGATCAGAGTAAAGTTCATAAAGTTCAAAAGAACAATGTTTATTTAAAATGGAAATCTTTTTGAAATAGTAACATTATAAATGTTTTACTGTCACCTTTGATCAATTTAATATGCCCTTTCTGAAAAGTAATATATATATATATATATATATATATATATATATATATATATATATATATATATATATATATATATATATATATATATATATATATATATATGTATATATATATATATATGTGTGTGTGTGTGTGTGTGTGTGTGTGTGTGTGTGTGTATGTATGTGTGTATATATATATATTACTAACCACAACCGAATGGTTGTGTATCATGGTTTCCAAAAAAATATGAAACCACAGCTGTTTTTAACACTGATAATAATCATAAATGTTTCATGAGCAGTAAATCATCATATGAGAATGATTTCTGATGGATCATGTGACACTGAAGACTGGAGTAATGATGATAAATTCAGCTTTGACCACAGAAATAAATTACACTTTACTATATATTCATAAAGAAAAAAGTTATTTTAAATTGTAATATTTCACAATATTACTGTTTTTACTGTATTTTTGATCAAATAAATGGAGCCTTGGTAAGCAGAAGAGACATCTGTCAAAAAAAACAAAAAAAAAACATATTAATGATTTAGTTATAAAGATGTAATAATCATGTAATAGTTGATAATCATGTAATAGTAGACATGATGATAATCCAATTAATGAAAAGTAGCAATGATAGTGATTAGAGTTTTCAAAACCGTTTTATTGTGATCTTAATAAAACAAAAAGAAAAAAAGTGTACAGTATTTGGTTTTGATATTTTGTCATCTAATGTAATGACATTCATACATTTAAGAGTTGCTTAAATATACAGTTAAATATTTTGTTGGCACTGACTGTATACATTAAGGATAATGCGGTGCACTTCCTCCGCTCATCCACAGGTGGAGCTAGAAGAGTGTCAACTGAGGCTGGCAGAGGAGAGGAACACTAGACTGAAAACCAACTCTCGCCTGGTGGAGGTACAATTCCCAGCTGTTGCAATTCTGTTGGTAAAATGAATAGTAACATTTCAGGAAGTAATGCTAATATCTCTCTTCCTGCAGCTGGAACTGGAGAATGAGCGCTTGCGCAGTCTGAATCAATCCCTGTCTGAAGCCCATCTCACCGCCTCTGTTCTAGAGGATGACCATGTGCTGGAAAGCATCGAATCCTCCTTCCACAAATTCCACGCCTTCCTTGACCTGCTGAAAGACGCTGGGTCTGTCTGATCTGTTGGCAGATATTTAATATAGCTCATATTTTACATCTACTGAATTATTGATGCAAATCTAGATTCATATTTTTTTAAAGATTTAGTTGTAATTAATTGGGAATTTCTTGCTTCCTGTTAGACTGGGCCGGTTTGCGTCTATGGCTGGAATTGACCAATCAGACTTCGGGCTTCTCGGGCATCCTCAGCTCTCCTCAACAGATAGGACACACATCAGCCAAGAGAACCAGAGAAACCAGGAGAGGAGCGAGAGTTCAGCCGTGAGTAGACATAAGGCAAACAAGACGCATTCAAAAATGTTATAACAAATAAGTGTTTATTTACTACCATTCAAAAGTTTGGGGTCAGTACAACAGTTTTTTTTTTTAAAGGGGAACTATTATGCAAAATTCACTTTCATATTGTTTTTGAACATTTATGTCTGGAGTGTGTAAAAATCTACTCCAATTAGTTATTTTCCCCATTAATCTGTGTATCAAAATGAGCCGTTCAGGAATGTACTCCATTGTGACATCACATTGCTTAGGCCCGTCCACGACTGCTAACAGAAACTGCAAATCTTCGTTTAAACAGCAGCAGCTCATTTGCATTTAAAGGGGTCGTATAGTGCCATTTTTGTACAAGTTAATATGATTCTTTAGTGTCTAAACGAAAAGTTTGTAATATACTTTAATTCAAAATTATCATTAGTATTGTAAGAAAACACAAATTTTACCTGGTCAAAAACAGCTCTGTTTTCAGCAAGGCATTTCAGTGCATGTGTCTTTAAATGATAATGAGCTTTGCTCACCCCGCCCCTCTGTTCTGTGGGCCGTTTTGACACAACACACGTGGGGTGTTGCCTTGACAACAGTTGAGGGTTTATTTTGGAGAAAGAATGGCAACGGGACTCTCTGAGGACACATCTGTGCAACCGAATCAATTTGAACCGGATTCGGACCCGGAACAAGATGACGGCCGGAAACAAAGTTCGACTATTAAGGGTCGAACAGGACGTTTCTGAATGGTTGGTTAACGTAATGTCACTTTGATCAATCTTTGTATGTACTGGCAGGGTAGCGATACGAATGCTGTGTGTTTACTGATGTATACGTTAGTTCATGGACAGATTGATGTTACAGCTAATGGTCATTATCACCAGCGTACACAGTTTGCAATTACACAATACCCATCAAGGGTTGTTCATTATAAACGTGGGATTATAAATTAAGTTACATTGAGAACGTCATACATAGAAAGCATTTACCCTGTAAACGTTAGCCGCATTCACCCTGAAGCATGCAAACGTTACACTCACTTCTTCTGGAGGTGCAGCAGGAGCACGAATAGCTAGTTCTGATCCTTTTTTCAGGAGCAGGTTTTGCTAAGAAGGGTCTTTATACTGACCCTTGTTTATAAAGCAGTCTGGTGAGAAATGATTCGCACAAATATGAAAGCATTAACGTTGATCGGGGGGAATATTCCCTACGAAAACAAAACTCAGCCACTGCGTCATCAGCAGTTGGGATTTAGGAACATCAGAATGACTGCTGTGTTCGTTATTACACCCAAGAACAGACCACCACAATCGCTTAGACCCCATTCTGCTCCGGCGTATCAACACTGGCGGACTATGACGTGTTGAAACGCTGCTGTCAATCAACAATCATGGGAGGGGCGTCCGACCGTGAGATATCACACACCAGACGGCTCAATTTGAGACAGGGGAAAACCTATCAGGAGATTTTCTTTATAGGATGGTTGTGTACAGGCACTGCCAACACACATTTCCATACAATCAACTTGTAAAAGTGCATGCATATGACCCATTTAAAGAGACAAGCATGAAAACATGTATTTTAGGGGCGTGACGAGATCTCGCGAGACTAAACTGTGACGTCATATTGTCATGACCTGGTCATTATTGAGGGTGAAGTTAAGATAGAATATGTCAACGCTACATTTACATTACACCTCCACTCTAGTTTTGCTTTTAGTAGAAATAAAATCAATGTAATTCAGGTGGCCAACAGTCACTTCAATTCCATCATTCTAGAGTGAGCTGTTCGAGTCGACCATAGTGCGTAGCACTGATCACGTGAGAGAAGTCGAGAGTGTTATGACGTGTGTGTTACATGTTAGTGGAATGGACCGCGGCGGAGGATTTGCTGTGCAACAGAAGCGGCAGAAAAATGTATTTTAAAATGCGCATTCAGCACCACCACTATTCATAGAGTACGTACGAAGTAAACGGGATCGCGTATCAAAACGTGATTTCAATACTCCCTGAGGCATGCGAAGTTCTCCCATTATGAAAGCTATCTAGTTGTAACCATCTCTGAGCTCTGTATCATGCTTGAAGAAAAACATGTGGTCTCTATTTGCACTTTGAATATTTAGCACTTTGATTATAGTTATTGTTCGCACTTAATATCTGTGATCAATCTGTGGGAAGGAGTTCAGTTAGGAGGTCAGCAGAAGCTCATGTGCAGGTCTAAGGTCTGAAGAAGCCAGTCAGTTGAGTTTGTGCAAAACCTTTACAGTGCTTGAGTATTGTTGTCTTTTACTGCATATGATAAATCATACTCGGAAAGTAGAACTGAAATGACATTCATTACAAGATGATGAGTTAAAACATTTCAAATGCACCTGCAAACTATTTTTCTAGTCATGTATTTTATCATTAATGATTTCTTACAAATACTATGTAAAAATCTCATCTCGTCTCGTTCTCATGAACCCAATCTCGTATCTCGTCTCTTGGGATCAGTGTCGTCACACTCCTAATGATTTTCTTTCCACTCAAAAATGGGAATTTACAACATGATCAGTGGGTATTTTGAGCTGACACATTCTGAGACACCTGAGACTTATATTACATCTTGTAAAAGGAACATAATAGGTCCCCTTTAACATGAATATGTTAGCTGATTTAATATAGCAAGGATGCATTCAATTGATCATGTGAGAGTAAAGACATCACAAATGTGACAGAAGTTTTCTATTTCAAATAAAAGCTGTTCTTTTGAACTCTCTATTCATTAAAGGATCATGACATCACAAAATATGGAAACATTTCAAATTTCAATCATGAATCCTGGTTTACACAAAGCACAACTGTTTTCAACATTGATAATCATCATAAATGTTTCTCGAGCAGCAGATCATGTGACACTGAAGACTGGAGTAATGAAGATAAATTCAGCTTTGATCATACATTACACTTTACAAGATTTTCACATAGAAAACTGTTACTTTAGATTTGTAATAATATTTCACAATTTTTACTGTATTTTTGATCAAATAACGGCAGCCTTGGTGAGCAGAAGAGACTTCAAAAACATTAAAATGTAAATTGGTTACTTTGCATTTTTATTCCAATTTGGAAGTCTTAACAAATAAGGAGAGTAATAAAAAGGAAAAAAAATAATTAATCACACTTGGAAGGTAATCTTACCAGCCCCAAACTTTTGAATAATAGTGAATGTTGTTTAATTGATATCATTATTATTATTCCTGTAATGTCCACACAGATGCCAGACATCCCTCAGCCTGTATCAAGGACCCATTCAGAACCTCGTGCTGACGCTGAAGACTTTCCCCAGCCTCATTCCCAACAGGAAGTGCCTCTTATTCCAGTCAGCTTGTGTCGTGCCTCCCAAACATCACAGGAGCCACTTGAGTTTGAGGCCCCGGAGCGGAGCCGACAGTCCTCGGACCCCTCAAGCCGCCAGAGGGCCAGCGGAGGCTCCCGTTCTGGAAGTTCAGTCGACAGTGTCAGTCTTCAGTCAAGAGGCTCAAAGTCCTCTTGGGCGAATGGGTCCGTGAACTCCAGAGCGTCTAGTCGGTCTCCGTTGGGTTCAGGCAGACACAGCGCTTCAGGAAGCCAGAGAGGCACGGCTGGACTGATTGGGTTCTAGAGCAACTGGAGAGAGCTTGTTTAACGTAAAGAGATTTTCCGGATGGTTAAATGTTTGTTACTGCTGTCATCTCGACCTGTTATAATCCTATTATATATTTGTTTTAAAAAGGTGTTGTGCTTTTTGACTTTCTAGGTTCAGGATGTGGTTTATTCACAGATAATAATGTTTTAGTTTTATAGACTCTTAAGTTTTATTTATAGTATATCATTTACTCTAATGTTATTAGAGTTTTTGCTGAATTGATTAATGGAAACAGTGAAATGAAATTTGACATCTGCTAATTGTTGTCGTGTTTTTTCTATGAATTATTTTTCATTTGAAAATAAACCCATTTTTGCACATACCATATGACCTGCGCAGTGCAATACCTTTACTTTGCAGTATGCCATTTCTTTAGTCTTTAATGGCGTCGCAGCTTTGCCAGGGGGATTTCTGATTCAGATAATACTATTCACACTTTATTATATATGTACACCAATCAGGCATAAGATTATGACCACCTTCCTAATATTGTGTTGGTCCCCTTTTGTTGCCAAAACAGCTCTGACCCGTCAAGGCATGGTCTCCACTAGACCCCTGAAGGTGTGCTGTGGTATCTGGCCACAGCACAGTGGTATCTGGTTGGGTCTTGCGTCTCTCAACTTTCTCTTCACAATATCCCACAGATTCTCTATGGGGTTCAGGTCAGGAGAGTTGGCAGGCCAATTGAGCACAGTAATACCATGGTCAGTAAACCATTTACCAGTGGTTTTGGCTCTGTGAGCAGGTGCCAGGTCGTGCTGAAAAACGAAATCTTCATCTCCATAAAGCTTTTCAGCAGATTGAAGCATGAAGTGCTCCAAAATCTCCTGATAGCTAGCTGCATTGACCCTGCCCTTGATAAAACACAGTGGACCAACACCAGCAGCTGACATGACCATCACTGACTGTGGGTACTTGACACTGGACTTCAGGCATTTTGGCATTTCCTTCTCCCCAGTCTTCCTCCAGACTCTGGCAACTTGATTTCCGAATGACATGGAAAATTTGAGCGACAGTCCAGTGCTGCTTCTCTGTAGCCCAGGTCAGGAGCTTCTGCCGCTGTTTCTGGTTCAAAAGTGGCTTGACCTGGGGAATGCGGCACCTGTAGCCCATTTCCTGCACACGCCTGTGCACGGTGGCTCTGGATGTTTCTACTCCAGACTCCACTGCTTCCCAGGTCCCCAAGGTCTGGAATCGGTCCTTCTCCACAATCTTCCTCAGGGTCCGGTCACCTCTTCTCGTTGTGCAGCGTTTTTTGCCACACTTTTTCCTTCCCACAGACTTCCCACTGAGGTGCCTTGATACAGCACTCTGGGAACAGCCTATTGGTTCAGAAATGTCTTTCTGTGTCTTACCCTCTCGCTTGAGGGTGTCAATGATGGCCTTCTGGACAGCAGTCAGGTCGGCAGTCTTACCCATGATTGCGTTTTTGAGTAATGAACCAGGCTGGGAGTTTTTAAAAGCCTCAGGAATCTTTTGCAGGTGTTTAGAGTTAATTAGTTGATTCAGATGATTAGGTTAATAACTCGTTTATAGAACCTTTTCATGATATGCTAATTTTTTGAGATAGGAATTTTGGGTTTTCATGAGCTGTATGCCAAAATCATCAGTATTAAAACAATAAAAGACCTGAAATATTTCATTTGGTGTGCAATGAATCTAAAATATATGAAAGTTTAATTTTTATCATTACATTATGGAAAATAATGAACTTTTATCACCATATGCTCATTTTTTGAGAAGGACCTGTATATATATAATTAGTTAATTGACAAACCGCTATTTGACCATCATTATTAATAATTGTGTACTGCAACATACTTGTTAGCCACTGACAGTGACACTCATGCACTTTGCTCTTTTGAATTTGTGAGGCCTGAGTCTCAATAAATATATTACGATTCAAGGTAAAAACTGTTGTAAACAGCCAATGACATGTCAGAGCTCAGATTTAATTGTGCTGTTTTGAGAATTGCTCAAGAAAGAGAGATTCAATGTCTGAATAAATACAGACATTCAGACACAGCGCAAAAAATTCTATTTTGACAACTAGTTGAATAATTGAATAACAACAGAATTCCAATAAAAGGTTTATCTGAAAGGTACATTTATTCTCTGACAACAAGCATGTGAATATTTCAAGATTTTACTGCCTGTCTTTTTCTGATATCAGAATAGCAACACTGAATGAATTCAAATTACCAATAGGTTTTAACGAAAAACGTTCAAAATGTACACATTTCACCCAATTATTGAATAGTAAAAAATCAATTTTACCTCGCCAAACCAGACATTTGATTGAAAATTGAAAACTGAGTTACGACCCGTCATTGGCTGCTTTCAGCCGCGCGTGCAGGCACTCTCGTCCAATAGGAGCGCTCGACACTGACTTCAGCGACTCTCCTCCGAGCAGCAGATCATGCGTGCAGCTGGTAAGAGCTCTCCATCAAAACAACAAACATGCTAACACAACACACAACCTTTCAGCTGAACCCACTGCTTAAATATAATACATTCCTGAAGTATTAGGAACAGTCTGCGTTGAATAGAAAAGCAGAAGTCTCGTAATGTCAGCTGTGCTTCTGCTGCTGCTAGCATTGTTAGCATGTTGTTATTGAATGGGGTTTATAAACAGAGACAGCGCTATGATATCAAAAAATACAACAAATGTATGCGACACCAGCAGTTTTTTTAGGTTTACGAAGCTTGTGAAGGATTTGCTTAAGGTTCTTCTGGTTGTTTATCAAGCTAACAGTGAAATATTTTCTGATTCTGAACAATGTGTGACATAGAAGGGGAAAGAAGTTCCCTCGAGAACAATGTGTGTGTTATTGAGAGTTTAGCATGTGCAACATACTGTCTGGGGAACCATTGGTCAGTCTGGATGTTTCAGCACAACATTGCAAGTCTTATATCTTGTCCCAATATCAGGGGCAAACACCCTGTGATAAAAGGCATGAAGTGAATTATGAAAAGGTTGTGTAAGACAATGGAGATTGCATTCATGCTGAGTATGAATAGTTGTAGATACTATTTTCATGAAGTATAAATGGCAACAAATAGGAACTTGCTTATGGTCCGAACAGTCACACAATTTGTAATATGCTATTGTATTCTTTAAATTTTCTGAAATTACACCCACAAGCACATAAGAATGCTATATAGATTGTCTCCATACCATTAGCATGTTTACTTGTTGAGGCCACACCATACCTTATGCTTTTAAAGGGGGAAAAAATCATTTAAAATGCCCTTTTTCTGAATTAGGTTCAAGGGACAATGAAGAATAACGTCATTAAATGTGTGAGATGTGATGATGTACAAGTACACTTACACTATTACATGTCAGTACTTGTTATTTAAGTATACCATGTGATATAATAATTTATGTTACATATTGTATTTATATTATAAGTAGCATTACAAACGTGCACTGCTGAAATTAATTCATTATATTGTTTTTTTTTGTAACATTAGCTGTGTAATAGTATGGGGTCCTGATCCACATGTAATTTCATTGTTGTTTTTTATAATGTTGCACCACCACAGATGCTGATGATCAGAGTGAACTATTCTTAATAAATAAGAAACATGGTAAGTCACACTTTATGTTCAGTCATCAACTCACTCACTCACTGACCAACTCACTGACTAACTCACCGACTCACTCACTAACTAACTTGCTCACTGTTCAGCGCGAGATGCATGCCGGTTAGAAATGTGTCCGAGGGCGGTCCGCCTTGCTCTGATGTAATGCTGACGTGTGTCAAAAAACTCTCTCGAGCGAAAGGCGGATGTGTCGGATTCTGCAGTCGAGCGCAGTTGCTCTCCACCGACTACGCTGAGCAAAAGCATGATGGGAAACGGCTTACTGACGACACCGCTTAATGCTCATTGGTTTATACAACCATGACACGTGATTCTTTTTTAAAATGTTTGATTTTAAAACTCTGATATCATGTTTTTATGTCTATAAATTACGTGAGAATATTCCCAAACTGTGCGACAGTGCGACCTCTCTGTGGGTTATGTGATTGTTGTCATATTTATAAAAATATATAAAAACATGTATGTAATTAAAGTAAAAATGATTATAAACACGTCTTTCAAATGGAAATAAATAACAAAAACTTTGAGTCTCTTGTTCATAATATTTATTTTTATATAAAAGCAACAGAACTTAAATTACATCCAGTTGATCAGCAACACAGTGCATGAGTGTGAATCCCGCGATATCCGCCTTTGATCTCGCAGGTGTCGGATCCACCATGAGAAGACAGAACTGTCCGTCTTGCCTGCACTTTTTTCACTCCTCCCTTCACTGCAGCCGCCTAGTCTCGCCATCATTTCAGGCGAGGCGAGGTGCATCTCAAACAAGCCTACTGACTGACTCCCTCGCTCAACAACTCGCTCGCTCGCTCGTTCGCTCACTGACTGACTCGCTCGCTCACTGACTGACTCACTGACTGATTCGCTCTCTCACTGACTGACTGACTCGCTCACTGACTGACTGACTCACTCGCTCACTTACTCACTCACTGACACTTTGACTGACTGATTCACTCACTGGCTCGCTTGCTCGTTCGCTCACTGACTGACTCGCTCACTGACTGACTTGCTCGCTCACTGACTGACTCGCTCGCTCACTGACTGACTCGCTCACTGACTGACTCGCTCACTGACTGACTCACTGACTGATTCGCTCGCTCACTGACTGACTGAATCGCTCACTGACTGACTGACTCACTCGCTGACACTTTGACTGACTGATTCACTCACTGGCTTGCTCGCTCGTTCTCTCACTGACTGACTCGCTCACTGACTGACTCGCTCGCTCACTGACTGACTCGCTCACTGACTGACTCGCTCACTGACTGACTCACTGACTGATTCGCTCGCTCACTGACTTACTGAATCGCTCACTGACTGACTGACTCACTCGCTGACACTTTGACTGACTGATTCACTCACTGACTTGCTCATCGACTCGCTCACTGACTCACTCGCTCACTCACACTCACTCACTCTGAAGGCTCTTTCAGAAGCACTAAGCCAGGTCAAACGAAGGAAGCCCAGGTGAGTCTGATGCTTTCAAAAGTTCATCCTAAGCGACTTCTTTGACTTTCTGTGGTGTGGTCTATATCATGTTGTTTTTAACCCTGTAAAAGCCTGTCATATGAAATAACAGTCAGAATGGAATAGTTTGTTTCCATCATTTTTTGTTGATATTATAATTTCTACACCAGAATTGTATGGTTTATATAGTCCAGTATAGTGAGAATATGGAGATCAGACTCAAGGAAGAAAAAACACCTCAGTTTTATTCAAAATATGCAATTTGGTGCAGATCCTGATATTTATATGGCCAATAAGGAAGATGAAATTCTGATGTTTGTAATGTAAATCAATGCGATCTTTATAACAGATTACTGACATGAAATGCCCGTAAATATCAGTCATCACTCTGTATCTGCCAATAATATGTCTTTATAATATTATATTTAAATTCTTAGTTTTATAAGCTATAGGTTTAAAACATATAATGCAATGCAATACAATGATGATTGTGAGATGAACAAATAAAACAAAGCCTGATTTGAATTTGAAAAAATGATGGATAATCAATTAAACCTAAGTTGCTTCAGTCAACTATTTGTTCATATTAAAATATTACTGATAATATATAAGTTATTTATACATTTATTTAATAAAAATCAGTAAAGATTTCACAGCTAAAAGACAGGTGAATCACAAGCTAAAGGGGGCTGTTTTTACAATAATACTAAAAGGCTTTCACTCGCTAAAACAGAACAAAAGGCATGTAATAGATTATGTACAACATGGTTTCAGCAAAGTGTTGATCATTTAGAGACCGTAGAAATGTAGTATCACATGATTCAGCAAGCTTTATAGGATTAAGAAAGAAATCAATTGAATCCAGTGTAACCATTTCCCTTCTCATTTGTATCGCAGGAGGCGGAAGCGTTTGCACTGTATCATAAAGCTCTGGATCTACAGAAACATGACAAGATTGACGATTCTGCCAAAGCCTACCATGAGCTCCTCAAGACCCCACTGCTCAAGGAGGTACAGCACATCTTACCATGAGATCCAGAGTATCTTTTCATTTTTGCTTCATTTGGACACCAGTGTTTTTTATTTCGCAAAGGCAGTTTGTGACCAAATGATTTTGACACTTTTTCTTTTCTTGCACCAGGCAGTGGCATCTGAAGATGAGAAAGTAGGGCTGAAGCATCCTGGGCTGATGCTGAAGTACTCCACCTATAAAAACCTGGCCAGTCTTGCTGTGCTCAGAGATGATATAGACACTGCCATGGACTTCTACGTACAAGTAAATACATATTTTAAACACATCCTCAAGTTTAAAGGGATAGTTCACCAACAAATTTAAATTCTGTCATTAATTTCTCACCCTCATGTCGACCCAAACCCGTAAGACCTTCGTTCTTCTTCAGAACAGAAATGAAGATATTTTTGATGAAATCCAAGAGCTCTCTTACCCTCCATAGACAGCAATTTAATGAACACTTTCAAGGTCCACAGAGGTAGTAAAGACATTGCTAAAATAGTCCATGTGACTCCAGTGGAGTACTTTGAGAATAGGACTTTATTTAACAATTTCGTTCTGGCCTGTGTCAGTCTCCTCCGCTGTTTATGTTGTAAAAACAGTGCAGCGTTTTCGAGATCTACAGTAGAGGCTGACATTTTTTTCCGCGGGTCACGGGATTCTGTTCTAAACAAAATCACTATTAATCACGTGATTAGGATGGGAGAGAAACACATTTCAACAGGAGTGAGCGGGACCGGGAACCGTAATAACACTATGATACCATGTTTATATAAATGAACTGTATGTTTTAATTTTGAACTCAATTCTAGTTTCCCTGTCTCTATGCTCTCCTGTTTGCTTTGGTGTGGCTGGTGCAGTGAATGACGTGCTCCACACCCGTAACAGTTTGTGGCGGTGATGCACCAAATTGGTATGCCAATGCCCACCTCCAATAAAGTAAGAGAAGGAGGATTCCCCATGCACTTTGTAGCCGCAAAAATCATAATCAAAATGGAGTCAAGACATGAAAGCCACGCTGCAACTGCTACTGTCAGAAAATGATACCTCAATTGTGCTCACCGACAGACTGCCCAGAAATGAAGTAACCAAAAAGATGGCGTGAAAATGAGCGTGTGCGTGTGTGCGTGCTTGTGTGTGTTTGCATAGGTGATTTACATGGAATTGAATGTGTGTGCATTGTTTAAGCTGGCTTTCAGTTCAATAAAATAACAAAAACTACATTTTGGATTTTTATTTAACTAAGTCGGGATGCTGTGATCTGTACTGATTTTTTTATTGTAACTGACAGATTCTGGCCAAAAAAACACAACACGGGAGCAAGAGCAATCCCAGTTTTTGTGGGATTGGGATGGGATGAGATTTATTTTTTTAGAGGTTTGAAAATCCACTCCTGTGCCAACCTGTAATCACAGCAGCCGATGCTGTTCACATGAGCACCACCACTCTTGCATAAATTGCTGTCTATGGAGGGATCAGCTCTCTGATTTCATCAGAAATATCTTCATTTGTGTTCTGAACGAAAGTGTTACGGATTTGGTTTGACATGAGGGTGAGGAATTAATGACAGAATTGACATTTTTGGCTATTATTTGGCTATTATACAAACTAACCCTTTCAGGTGCATAATTCATCCCACATGCGTATTAAGCAGTTTATTAGAACTGCACTGCTGTTTAAAATTTTACGGTCAGTGCAATTTAATTTTTTTTGAAAAAATACTTGTATTTTGCAAGGACACATTAAGAAGTGTGAGTAAATTGTTGCAAAAGATTTCTATTTTACATATACGCCGTGCTTTCTGTTCATCAAAGAATCGTAAAAAGAGTTTCCAGCTGTTTTCAGCAGTTTCTTGAGCAGCAAATCCTGAGAAAGACACTGAGGACTGGAGTTTTGATCACAGGAATACATTTTAAAATATATTCAAATAATATTGTAATAATATTTCACAACATTGCTGGTGAACAGAAGAGACTTCCTTCAGAAACAGGAAGAAAATCATCCCGAATGATAGTGTACATCTGATGTTAACATGGCATTAGCTCCTCGGATGTAGCAGAAAGATCCACTGAACGGGCAGCTCATGTCTCTTTGTCTTGCAGGCTGTCATGCTGGACTCCACAGATGTGAATATGTGGTTTAAAATGGGAAGGTTGGCCTTGAGGAAGGTCAGCATGCCTTTGGCCCGTCATGCCTTTGAAGTGGGCTTGCGCTGTAACCCGGAGCACTGGCCCTGCCTGGACAGTCTCATCACGGTCCTCTACGCCCTCAGTGACTACAGCTGTAAGTCCAGAAACCTCTGCATCATTCACATCGTCACTGTTAGAAAACATGTTGATGTTAGAAACCTATAGCTAGAATCAGATCACAACTATTGCAGGCATCAGCTTTAATTATTTTCTTTATATATGAAATCAAATGGACTGATTCATCAGTTTATGTAATCTTTAATCAAATTATAATAACTTATCTATTTCTGAAAGACCTTTCTGCTTCTGTATCCAAGGCCGAATAGGTGAGGAAAAATAACACACTCTGCATTATTTCCTGCATTATTCAATACAGTACAGTTCTGGAAGTAAAAATCCAGTTAATTTCTTTCCATAAAGACCTTGATTATGAAATATAATGACTAAATCTTTCAATACGCTCCTACCATGAGCTCCACGCTTATCAAGGGATGGTATATGCTTCTGTACAAGGCATAAGTCTGTGTGAGTTCATCTTCATTTTGCAGTAAACTAAATGTGTCTGTAGACACAATTGAAGTATGAAAACAAATATCTACTTAATGCGGTTTTCCACCAAAAAAAGCTTGAAGTTTGACATTTGAAAAATTAAGATGTAAATGTTATTGTAATTTTGCATTTGTACTATAAAATGATTATTATTGTTATTATTTTGTGTATATATTTTTTAACCCCTTAACTGTCAGGGCTATTTTTGGGGCATAAACCCCAAAATGACATTTACAATTGAAATTGTTATAAATCTTGAATACATTGGTGCACAGACTTGAGTTTGGTGTTTTTTTAACGGAGACACTTGGCAGATTATCGTAGAAGTGGAAAGAAAAATTGAGAAAGTGAAATGAAAGTTTTTTCTCAAAAACTGCAAAAATATCAAACTAGGGCTGGGCGATATGGCTGAAAACTGTATCATGATATAAGTGTTTCATATTTTTATGAACTATTTAAAATGACCAGGAGAAAAATATATTACATTTAAACATTTTTATTTTAAACTTAATCTTCCTCTGATTATAATCCCCTCAGTTATAAAGGCAGAAATGTCAACACAGCCATCGAAAACACTCAATAATTATAATGTAAATATGTGATATTACCAGTCTTGGTGGGGATGACGGTCTTGCATACTTCGCAGACGACATTGGTCAGACTTATAAAATCCCCAAAAAACTGCCATACTGGCGAGCTGACTTTCCTGATTTATCAACAGTTTCCTCTCTCGCTGCTCATTTTCCACACATCACTCCACGCCGGTTCTGTTACTAAAACATGATACTGTTACATGATTGGCTGTTAGCGTGTCTCTCCCTACATTGCTAGGTTACCAGAGAGTGACGCCCCATTCACACGGGGCGTAGGCGTTAACGCTTCTCATTTACTCTGAATGAGTGAAATCATCCGTTGCCGAACTGAATTGTGGGTTCCGTCGCTTCGCTTCACTCGCGTTGCAAGCGGCAGAAGTTTTCTCAACTTTTCAAGCGCCAACGCAGGCGTCATCCAATCAGATCGCCGTATGCAAATACCCTAGAGCAGGCGCTAGCCAATTGCGTTCATGCGACCCTAGAGCAAACGCGTGATTGGCTGTTGTCACTATAACGGCCAAGCTTCAGCCACGCCCTCCGTCAAGCGTTAATGCCGAAGCTCCGTGTGAATGCAGCGTGATTGCCTTTGTTCATGCAACCAAACTTGCTTCGCAACCTCTGGTTTCTTCCGGCAAAGAAATTTTTTTTTATCAAATACATTTTTTATTGATAGTGATTACGTGTCTATTGCGATACATATCGTTATCGTTTTATCGCCCAGCCCTATATCAAATCCATAAATCTGAACAAGTTGTATTCCAAATTTGAGGTTGATATCTCAAATAATGAGCTTTTGTTTGGGTGCAGTACCAAACTTGGCCATATAAAGACTCTTCAATTTCCATATATGGTTTGAGTGATCTGAACCAGATATTTCCATAATTTTCATACTATTAATGAAGTAGAAATCCTATTCAGAAGTAATATGGGCAGTTTGTCAGTATTTGATTTGAATTTATCCTCTAATAAACACTTAAAGACTTGGGGAAAGAACTTGTGTATTACAGCTCAAGTTGCATCAAAAATGGAGAAGCTATCATTTTTTCTTTATATTTAAAACATTTTCAGACCTTTTTTTTCTTAAAAAATAGCATGGATGTTTTCTCTTGACATGAAAACAAACTGAGGTTTTTTACCATTATTTCATGATTTTTCATGTTCATCGCCATTTAAAAATGATGGTCTGAATACACCTTATGATTCTGATAATATACTTGTTGCAAATTAATAAATTACTGTTGCTGTGTAATTTGTATTAAAAGCACCAAATATGACAACTAGAGATTGTAAACTTTCAAATGATGTATAGTTTGACAGTATTACTTTAGGTCTAGAAATATATTATTGTTTTAAATGTATAAGGCAAATGTGTAACAGTGACAGTTAGGGATAAAAAAATATAAACACTTTGAAAATGTTTTTATTTTACAGAACAATAGTTTTATAATGGTAATATTTCTTATTTTGTTTTTTTTATTCATCCATCCATCCATTCACTATACTCTGTGTTGCAGGATTAGTATTTAATAATAATAATTACAAAAATTTGTATAATAGTAATTTTTATTTTATAGTAAAATTTGAATGGGTCAAAAACATAACTCAATTTGGAAATAGTTTTTTTTAAATCACTGTTTTTGGTTACACTACAGAAATTTTCGTAAAGAGTGTACTGAAACTTTCCAAACCGCTGAGCCATAAAATAATGCTTCACACTTTTCACCTTTTTTTTTTTTATTATTTTTATTTTATAAAGATGCACTTCTCTACAAAATCATCATTTTAGAAGAATTATTAATTCTTTACTAATTGAGCTATTCAAGTCATCTAGTGAAATTGGTCACACTTTAGTTTGGGGAACACATTCACTATTAACTATGAGTTTTGTCTCAATAAACTCCTAATTTACTGCTTATTAATAGTTAATGCGGTAGTTGTTAAGTTTATGGGTTGGGTTAGGGATGTAGAATAACGTCATGCAGAATCTGGCATTAATATGTGCTTTATAAGTACTAATAAACAGCCAATATCCTAGTGATGTGCATGATAATAATAAGCAACAAGTTAAAAGTGAGAATTAGTCCCTAAAGTGTTACAGTGGATTTTGCCACTAGCTACCTTCATCATCTTCTCAGTAGCTCATGTTCTGGTCTGTCCCGCAGGTTGTTTGTACTACATCAGTAAGGCTCTGGAGAAGGACACAGGCTACAGTAAGGGGCGAGTGCTCAAAGAGAAGATCTTTGAAGAGCAGCCCTGCCTCAGACGAGACTCCATGAAGATGTTCTCCAAACTGTATGCACCTTTTGCTAATTATGTGGCATCCAGCATTTGTCCTGTTGAATTTTTTTGAGTTTGTGTCTGTGTGTGTTTTGTCTGCAGGAATGTGTCAGTGCAGTATGTGGATGTAGATGAGGATGAAGCCCACAGCATTGTGGAGGAAGCGCTAGAACTGAGGAGACAGAGACAGGCGAAACTCACACGACACCCGGTAGCTGACCTGCAACTGGTTCAGCCCATCAAATACTTCACGTGAGTCTATGGCACTATTAATCCACTAGGGGTGTAACGACACACAAAACTGACGGTTCGGTACGGTTCGGTACCTCGGTTTTGAAGTCACGGTACGGTATGGGTTCGGTACCAGAGGAGAGTAGCCTGACGTGGTCATACTCAACTCTAGTCAGAATATGAGTCTGAAACCGCTCCATTGGGCTTTGATTATGGGGCGTGTTTCAACCCAACCAGGAAAGACCTCAATTGGATAGACCTACAACCAATCAGAGCAACGGAGCGACGCGTAAAGTTATTTTTCAAATGTCAACAGAACTCAACTGCACTGTGTTGCCAAGTCCGTGTTTTTCCCGCGGTTTGAAGCGACCCCAATTATGTGATACATAGACCCAGGAATGCGAATTTTAGCAGGCAACCATACCAAAATAACGTATTTTGCCAACCAAACGCCATTTTTTTCCGGAGAACCCCCCGGAAAGCTATTGTTTTGGGCTATAGTTTTGAGTAGCAATTGCGCGACATTGCAAAAAAACATTGCAACCCTGTCTGCACGCGTGCTGGATTAAGTAACGATAGAAGAAAAAGATGAGTGTAAACGATTTTTGCCAGTGTTGTAAAAAAAGAATTTAAGGATACACAGAGTACTTGCCAACACGATCATCGTTTCTGAGAGAAATAGTGAAGGTGAATGCATATACGAACAAGTTCTCCGTTTAGGATAAGAGCAAATTCAACCCAAGCGCCTTCGATGACGTGGATGATTACGTTACTGTTGATCATCTGTCCATCATCGTCTAAAGCCCGCCCTGATGATTTCATTGGTCCGAACAGTTTCTGTTCAGGCATAATAACTCCTCTATGGATCGAGTCCAGACCGAATTGCCCGAGCAAAACATTTTGTGGGCGGGGCTAAATTCGGCTGGCATCCAGGCTAAGAGGAGAGGGAAAATATTATCTCTGCTAATGCTGTAAACTACAAAGAGAGCCCTTACTTGCACATTACTATAATATAACAACAGAGCACAATTTAGTCTGTATTTTTAGATATAATAATCATCACTCAAATAACACATTGTGTGCAAACATGTAAACTTCACATAAGGCCGTTTTTGCATAACCTTCTAAATCTAATTATAAAATTAAGTTTTTACTCCAATTCGTTGTTGGAATATAATCATTTATACACAGTGGCTGTCATTTTCATGACAGATTTATTTAAGCACATTAAATAATCCAGACATCACTAACAGGTTAATATAGGTCATATACGGGCTAATATAATGAATAAATGGGCTAATATAGGTCATATACAGTCTAATATAAGGAATATATGGGCTAATATAGGTCATATACGGGCTAATATAAGGAATATATGGGCTAATATAGGTCATATACAGGCTAATATAAGGAATATATGGGCTAATATAGGTCATATACAGTCTAATATAAGGAATATATGGGCTAATATAGGTCATATACAGGCTAATATAAGGAATATATGGGCTAATATAGGTCATATACAGTCTAATATAAGGAATATATGGGCTAATATAGGTCATATACAGGCTAATATAAGGAATATATGGGCTAATATAGGTCATATACAGTCTAATATAAGGAATATATGGGCTAATATAGGTCATATACAGGCTAATATAAGGAATATATGGGCTAATATAGGTCATATACAGGCTAATATAAGGAATATATGGGCTAATATAGGTCATATACACTCACCTAAAGGATTATTAGGAACACCTGTTAAATTTCTCATTAATGCAATTATCTAATCAACCAATCACATGGCAGTTGCTTCAATGCATTTAGGGGTGTGGTCCTGGTCAAGATAATCTCCTGAACTCCAAACTGAATGTCAGAATGGGAATGAAAGGTAATTTAAGCAATTTTGAGCATGGTTGTTGGTGCCAGACGGGCCGGTCTGAGTATTTCACAATCTGCTCAGTTACTGGAATTTTCACGCACAACCATTTCTTTGGTTTACAAAGAATGGTGTGAAAAGGGAAAAACATCCAGTATGCGGCAGTCCTGTGGGAGAAAATGCCTTGTTAATGCTAGAGGTTAGAGGAGAATGGGCCGACTGATTCAAGCTGATGAAGAGCAACTTTGACTAAAATAACCACTCGTTACAACCGAGGTATGCAGCAAAGCATTTGTGAAGCCACAACCTTGAGGCGGATGGGCTACAACAGCAGAAGAACCCCACCGGGTACCACTCATCTCCACTACAATTAGGAAAAGGAGGCTACAATTTGCAAGAGCTCACCAAAATTGGACAGTTAAAGACTGGAAAAATGTTGCTTGGTCTGATGAGTCTCGCTTTCTGTTGAGACATTCAGATTTGGCGTAAACAGAATGAGAACATGGATCCATTATGCCTTGTTACCACTGTGCAGGCTGGTGGTGTAATGGTGTGGGGGATGTTTTCTTGGCACACTTTAGGCCCCTTAGTGCCAATTGGGCATCATTTAAATGCCATGGCCTACCTGAGCATTGTTCCTGACCATGTCCATCCCTTTATGACCACCATGTACCCATCCTCTGATGGCTACTTCCAGCAGGATAATGCACCATGTCACAAAGCTCCAATCATTTCAAAATGGTTTCTTGAACATGACAATGAGTTCACTGTACTAAAATGGCCCCCACAGTCACCAGATCTCAACCCAATAGAGCATCTTTGGGATGTGGTGGAACGGGAGCTTTCGTGCCCTGAATGTGCATCCCACAAATCTCCATCAACTGCAAGATTCTATCCTAACAATATGGGCCAACATTTCTAAAGAATGCTTTCAGCACCTTGTTGAATCAATGCCACATAGAATTAAGGCAGTTCTGAAGGCGAAAGGGGGTCAAACACAGTATTAGTAGGGTGTTCCTAATAATCCTTTACACTCACCTAATCCTTTAGGTGAGTGTATATGCCTTATTTTAAAATATATTTTTTCTTATTTAAGTCAAAAAGGCTTGCTGAAGAACTTAAGTTTTATTTCTCTGAATATGTGTGTGCTGTATTTTCCATATAGGTGGAAGAGTGTGGGGGAGAGTTTCTTGGCCATGTACAAACACCAGAATGCTTGCCTGGTCCCACGGCCTGACTTTGGCCGCCGAATCGATTTGTCAATGTACCGTGACCTGGACAGCCTCATGCAAATGCCCACCAGCACTCCAGCGCCCGCCACTGCTGCTTCAGACCCTCCTCAGCCTCCCGTGAATGTCAGTGTACCTCAAGCCCCCCCTGCCCCTCCTCCTGGTCCCAGCAGCCCCATCTCCAGTCTACCCCCGTCTGCTGAGCTGTTTGTCCAGCCGCAGGCCGAGCCCATCACTCCTGCTGGAGAACCGCAGGGCCAGAGCATAATTGAGATCAGCACAACAACAGTCACCACCACTCCTGCTAATGGAACGGAGGATGCTGCCCTTACTACGGGTACTACTGCTGGTCAGTATGAATGTATGACGCATGCACATATATAGGGCCCTATGATTTCTGTGATGCAGAAAACACGGATGGAAACGTGGCATCCAGTCATAAAATGCAATTTACTGAGTAACGCATAATTTCACGGAATTTGTCAAATATTTGATTAATAAACAAAAGTGCAGCTCTTTAATCAAATCATGATAAAGACTATTGTCTGCGAATATTAAACCACAAATAAACTATCTAAATAGGAATCCTGCATGTTCTGCACTCGGTTTAATTTACATATACTGAAGCACGTGTGCCGCGTGTGGTGTTTTCAACCTCTGCCGCCTCACTATATGAGAACATGAATGCATGAACTTCATCTTCAGAGCCACTCTGAGATTCACTTCATCAGCACTTTCCCATTTCATTTGAGAAAGACTATAATCATATCATAAATAAGGTGGCCCAGTAGTGCACAACACAACAACATTTCAAAAGCAAACATAAGTTCACAACAAAATTAAGAGACAATGAAATCAAGCCACTACACAACGAAATTAAGCCACAACGCAACGAAATTAAGCCTCAATGCAACGAAATGAAGCCACAACGCAACGAAATGAAGCCACAACACAACAAAATGAAGCCACAATGCAACAGAATTAAGCCACAATAAAACGAAATCAAGCCACAATGTCGTTAAAGATATCAATACTATGATCAATTTAAAGGGGTAATTGAGAAATCAACTTTCCCTTGAGCTTTTGATATATGAAAGGTCATGGTAAATAAGAATAACCTTTAAGTTTCAGAGCTGAAATCTTCCTTGTTAGTCAAAGAAAAGCTTTTATAGACACCAGGTCCAGAAGACGAGAGTGCTTCATCCTGACGTTATTGCGCAACGAAACACCGCCTCTACAGAATAATAAGCACGTGTAATTCAGTAGCCCCGCCCACCGACTCATTGGATCAGCAGCAATAAACTAGTCGAAGAAGACAGCAAGATATTGTGGAAGAACTCAGTCGCTCCATAAGCTTTTTTCGGATACTAATATTAGGAATGTGTGATATTTAATTTATTTTTAATGAAGTTTCAGCTCACGCGGGGAAGACATGTACGTGTGTTCGCTTCATTTCACTGCGGGATCGTTCGTACCACGAGTCTCAGGCGCTGGATTTGCAGACACAGTGTTGTGCCTTCTGTATTGGATTCGACAGGAACAAACTTATGTGAGTAAAACTTCTTTTTTATATGTAACAGTAGTCCCAGGGCTTCGTGTTTTCCAGACGGCTACCAAAACGTAAGCCCAACGTGAGCCCATTCTTGATCTGAGCGCGCACGCACGTGTGTGTGCGTGTGTCTGTGTGTGTGTGTGTGTGTGCGGTTCGTGCTTCCTTTTTACCGCCCATGTAATACAGAAATAATATTCCAATCAATCTCGGGTGGATGAGAAATAAATCATTGTGTTTGTTTGATAAAGACGTTTACGAGCCTGTGATCGAGAGAATCAGTCCGCCGCCGCTTTCAAAACGATCCCTCCCTAATGTGAACTGAACTGACAGGGGAGCAGAAGCTCATTAAATATGCAGATCTTATCCAATCCTAGCCGCGGGCGTTTACTTCCAGTGCGACACGCCCATCAAAACCCAGCGTTCAGGAGAAAATCTCAAAACCAGTGTAGAAAATAGCCTATTAGTAAAACCACACGAACGTCATTAGCTGACCTCAGACAACAGTATACATTTTTTTAAAAAGCCAGTTCATGACACCTTTAAGTGTATGTAACCATTGTATATCGACATGAAATATGAATTTAAAATCACCTACATGCATTATAGCTGCATATTTATACTCGAGAATGCTTTGACCCACTACCACAGCACATGATGCCTAACGGGAACGTCTGCCAATTCCACCATGTGGTTGAAACGTATAATATGTATTCATTAAAATTACTTTTAACATTTAAAAAAAGACATGTTCAAATTCCAAATTTGTGTTGTGCACTACTGAGTCAGTCTTACCAATACAATTAAACTTTGGAATTTGAACATGTTATTTTAATGAATACATATTATACGTTTCAACCACATGGTGGAAGTGGCAGACGTTCCCTTTAGGCATCATGTGCCGTGGTAGCGGGTCAAAGCATTCTCGAGTATAAATATGCAGCTATAATGCATGTAGGGGATTTTGAATTAAGATTGTGTTGTGTTGTGGCTTAATTTTGTTTTGAATTTATGTTTGCTTTTAAAATTTAGTTGTGTTGTGCACTACTGGGCCACCGTACATAAACACACAGAAAAAGGTCTTCAAGGCAACCCCTCAAAATAAAAGTTTGGTTTAACGTGACAAAAATATATTACTGTTGTACAGAAGAATAAAGCTACATCTCAATGTAATAATAATACTAACACTAATAATGATAAAACATGTAATAATAATTATTAATAATAAATTATTAAAACTTTCCTTTTTTTAATGATAATGTTTTAACAACATTTTTATATGATTAAAAGATAAATTACTGTTTTATCCCTTGATTTGATTGTCAGAAAAATTAAAATACACAACAGAAATTCTGAAAAAAAAATATATAGAAATTGTTTTCATGAACCAAATTTTTTTGTTTTTTTGTTTTTATGAATTCAATTAATTAGACATGCTTTTTTATTTTAAAATTTAATTAAACCATTAACATGGAATCCAGAAAACAGAAAAAACTGAATTTTAGAAAAATATTTATGAAACGTATTTCATAGTTAAACTTTTAATAAAGTTTCATGATTTTTATTTAGACAAATAAAAAAAAAATTATGAAAAAAGAAAAAACTGAATTCGGAAAGAAATTGGGAAAAAATTTAACAGATTTCACATGTAATGTGAGATACAGAACTGGGATTAACGATGTAAAGATTCCCATCACAAAAATATCAAAAGTGCTTATAATATAGAAATGATTTGTGTTTTTGTTAGTAGTTTTGATGCTTGTAAAGTCACAGGTATTAACACTGACACTGATGTTCACCCTACAGCTCTGGACGCTGCCATGAGTGATAAAGTGAAAAAAGGCACCAAGAGAAAACGTGTGGTAGAGGACAACGTAGAGACGGCAAAGAGGCGCTCTGCACGTGTCCGCAACACCAAATGCAAGAAAGAAGAGAAGATTGACTTCCAAGAGCTCCTACTCAAATTCCTCCCTTCTAGGTGTTTGTTTTACTAATGATCTATTTAGGAGTTTTGTTCTGACCTGCTGTGACCATATCAAGCAATGCGCAATAAGACATTTTGTCAGACGTGTGCTTTCTATTTTTGTTTTGTCACACTGAGTGAATCCTCCCACAGTGAAAGCTCATTAGACCAAAATCGTGCTCCACATATTTGTATATTAGATATCGAATATACTTGTGCTGTTATGGTCTTTACAGCTAAAGTCAGACACTTTCTGATTATTTGTCATTGCCATTGTTTTAAAGTGCCCCATTATGCTATTTTAAAGACTCCTAATTTTGTTTTGGAGTCTCCTATAACAGCTTTACATGCATCCAAGGTCAAAAAACATTATTTTCTCATACTACGCATGGCACCATTACCTCTATTCTCACAGTAGCTACATTTACAGGCTTCAATCTCAATGGATTCATTCTGATGAATCCGAACGTACGGTTTACATGAACGCTAAATAACATGATCGGGTTGAAGTGCGTGTTTAAATGTCACAAGCTTCTAATTGGATTTAATCTTTTGACATGCATGCACTTCATGAATATATAAGTTTCGTGCTGTTGTTTCATATTAATCAACCTCCTTTTCTTTGTTTTAAAAAGCAGACTTAATTTGTATCTATTTCGGGTCCTAATTAGGAGACGATCAGAACATGAAGCGTTGAGCTGTGCTGCTTGTCTTTATCAAGCTGTAAAAACGCCCCATCACGTTCCTAAAACAAGGCATCTGAGAGCCCAAAACAAGGACTGGTGGGACGTTGTCCTGCTCCACTCCACAGACGATGGGTGGAAAGAGAATTTCAGAATGACAGGAGACTCATATTCTTTATTGAATAGGAAGAACAGCTCGTTTAGCGCGTAATATGTCATCACACTATTTCTCTGTCATTGCACATTGCGCAGTCCTCTCCTGTTTCAGTTTTTACATGCCCTCTCGTTCGGATTACAAAAGGGTTAAACCTCCCCTTACAATCCAGATTTGGCCAATTAATTCCACTTGACGTGGTTACATGTGACTTTTTTTTCCCTGATTGTGCTACTAATCCGAATACAATTGGATTATTAGGGTTCATGTAAACGCAGTTTGATAAAGCATTCAGTCTCTTTAAGCCCCGCCTTTCTGAGAGCCTGCTCTACTCTGATTGGTCAGGTGGTCTGATGTGATTGGGCTAATACTTACAGCGCGTCTCAGAAACCAAACACTCATAAGCATATCTGAATTTCAGCTCTGGATCTTCACTTGATACACAGTGATACGAACTGGAACGATAGCATCAGTTTTACCGTATCAATTACAGTGCGAGTCTCATCCTTGTGCAAAACAGCGTCTCCTCGACATGTCGACAACATGAACCAAACTCTTCCAGTCTCAGCTACAACTACAGTTTTTGAGGGCGGGGCAAAGTAGACGTTGTTCACAGGCAGCCAATGAAGACCGTAGACTGGCTTTATGCAAATTTTTTACAAACCGATATAGGTTCATGCAGGAAATAAGCGTTTTTTTTATTCTATTTGTCATGATCTTTGAAACTTTGCAGACCTTTTACATTTACAAACAGCTATATTACACACTACACAAGTGCTTTGGGTGTACAGTAGTACATAGTAAAGGGCTATAATGCCTCATTCATACATGAAGGGTCCTATCTGAAAAAGCACAACAGGGGCACTTTAAATATGATGCAAAAATGCATAGCTCCCCCCAAAAGGCCAAACATGCCCTTAGAAAAAGTCAAAAACATACTCAAAAGGTCTTTCTTTATGTCGCTTTTACATGAGCTCCTTTATTTTCAGGCTGAAAAAGTTTGAAGATGATGAAGATGAGGAGAGTCTCAGTAACATGGACTCTCATTGTGACGTCAAACCTGATTCCCAGTTGAACCGCGGCTCCGGATCCAACTCTTCTGAGTATATCATCTCTATGGAGTCAGGTACAGAAACGAAGGTTTGCGTTTTATTCATAGTTTTATCTCTTTCTGCAATTTTTATGTTTCCGTGTTCTTCATGGTCTCTCAGAGCGCAAGGATGTGCATGCCTTCCTGCTGGCGAACATGCAGAACGGCGGCATCCTGGAGCTGATGGTGCGGTTTCTGAAGGTGGTGGGGCAGATGTTTCTGGAGGAGTGGCCGTCGGGGCTCTGTGGAGTGGTGCTGGATCTCTTCAACTGCTGGAGGAAACACAGCTCTGGCCTGCCCAACCCTCTGCTCAGAGATTCCCACAACCAGCACATAAAGGTCAGACGACCAGTTTACTGGGGGAAAAAGTTGTACTGGCATTTACTGGTTCATGCCAGTACAACTTTGAAAAGTATTCATGGTTTCATGTGAGGCACTTGGTAGCAAGTAAAGCCGGGTACACACTGCGATTTTGGCCACGATTTGGTCGTCTGAGACAAATGTTTCAAATCCTAAAAGATTCCTCTGATCCTAGGCTAAAATCTGACAACTTTGATAGTTAGTTTGACCGCTGCGATCACATTTTAACTAAGGCAAAATTCTGGCAGCGTCAGAATATCTGGCGCAGAGTCCTGTCTTCATTTTTCAAGACAAACCATGACAAAAATGAGCGCTAGAGATTTCTTTGTAGTCACCCTTTTAATCCCGCGTGTAATGCAACTCGCTATCACCGAATGCGTCATTGATTGATTGACGATTCTTGCGTGTGTCCGTTTTTAACACACCTTGACTATCGCACAGTCTGACTCTAATGTGAGATCTTACAGTGTGACATGGCTTACAGAGGGGGTCATGTTCGTACAGTTTGACAAGCAACAATCGTAAAGTGCTGTTATACATTACATCGCACAGTGTGCATCTGGCTTACAGGTGATTTGCATGTGCACGTGTATTTTTAGATTTCATGTTCAAAATCACACATAAAAAATAAACAATAATAAATGGGGGTTGTTGGTTTGCATGTCAATCAACCCCTTTCAAGTGTGCAGACTTGGACCTCTATAAGCTTCAGTAGGACTGAACTAGGACTTGGTGTTAAATAAAAAATTTATAAGATCTATACATGATTATTTATACAATTAGCCACATTTCCACCACAGGAACTTTTCTCCAGGGGCTTTGGGCCGGTACTATGTGTGTTTCGACTGCAGGCATCAGGGTCTAAATAAAGTTCTGGGTAAAAATGTCCCCCTCAGAAAGTTCCTGCTTGCGAGGTAGTACTTTTTTTTTGAAATTTTGGGGATGGGGTTTGGGCGCTGAACGTGCTCACGTGTTCATGCAGGGCTTTATTTCAACCAGCATTTTTGAAATCGGTTCGTTCAGTAAGAGTTGTTTGCTATTCAAATCTACAATGGAGTTTAAAAAATATGACCAGTGGCCAGACGACGAGGTTCAGGCTTTACTAAGCTTATATGCGGAGGTCGAAATCCAGTGGGAACTGGAAAGTTGCGTGCAGTCCTAAGTCACCGGCCCAATCTTCACTGTGCTTTAGACTGTGATGTAAACGCAGACAGCAACAGGTCTGGGGGAAAAATTATTCTGCATAATTTCAATGGAAACGCGACTATTGTTAATATTGCATTGCACTTTTTTCATTTTTATTTCCTAAAGGCTGTTTTGTGCCCGAATTTGTGAATATGTGAGATATTTTAGTAGCATCTCAGAAAAAAAACATTTCTGAAAATTGGGAAGTTTAATTAATTCTTGAACTGTTTTATCGAATGGAAACACATTTGTATTAATGTTTATTTATTATTTATTGCTATATTAGGCATGTACAAATGAAAGCAATTAAATATTCTTCATAATATATTTAAAAACCATCTGGGGGAAAATTTGAACAGGATTTTACATTTGCAAATAATGCTTTTGATTGAAATCATAATTCTTAAATGGTATTTCAACACACACACACACACACACACACACACACACACACACACACACACACACTACCCATCACAGGAGACTGCGCAGTTTACTTTCTGTGAAAAAAACCTCATCCTGTGTGATTTATAAGCATTTTGAAAAGTGAGGACATGGGGAACGCCCTCATATTTCACCCTCTTTGTAATACCTATGTCATACCCATGTCATTATACACATTTGTGTCCTGATATTTCACAAAAACATGCCCACACACACACACACACACACACACACACACACACACACACACACACACACACACAAACAAATATATATGTATTTGTTTGTATGTGTTTTCATCCAGCCCTAAACAAGATTTTATTCCAATAGTCTAGTCTATAGAGGGGAAATATCTACACATTCAAAGGAGTTTTTTCCAGTGGAAGATCATTTTGCACACATACTGCTGCACCTGCCTGGCAACACAACTATTCATCATGCCACCTGATCCTGCTGTATTTCTCCCAGCGGACATACTGACAAGCAGAGAGACCCATAACTTAATGAGGTTGTTTTTGGCAAAAAATTAGGTCACAAACACTCACTGTTATGCAAATTAAACACACAGGCCAGAAACAGGCCAGAAAAATAATAATGAAACATAAACTGAATAATGCAAATATTTAACTAATATTTTCTTGAGCTGACAGGATTATTACAATTTAAAAAATGGTTTTAAATCATAAAAAAATCATGTAAGCATCATTACTCCAGCCTTCAGTGTCACATGATCCTTCAGAAATCATTGTAATGTGAGGATTTGCTGCCCAATAATTATTATCAATGTTGAAAACCGATGTTCTGCTTCATATTTTTATGGAAACATGCATTTTTGTTAAGGTTACTTTGATGAACAAAGTTCAAAGAACAGCATTTATTTAAAAACAGAAATCTGATGTAACAATATGTAATGCTCTTTTATAGCATGGGATGAACTATCTGCCGTCTTTCACATCACCGCTCAGGAAAGCTTTGTATTATTGACAACCTTGCCATCCAAACTTTGCTAGCTTTTTTTATTTACTTGAAGAATTTCAGTTTGCCCAAATATAAATGAATACCAGTCATTGTGTAACTTTTAACCCTCATCATTCCCTCGGGTCATTTTGACCCGAACAAAAAATAAAATAAAATTGAGAGTTCATCGGAGTGGGACTTTTGTTGCAGGTCAGTTTGACCCTCATAGGAATGAATGTAATGCTTAAACTAAAAATGCTAAAACTACCAAAAAATGATTTTATAATGTCTACAAGTGTATCTGAATGCATATTGAAGATAAATTACTTTAGGACTTTAGAACAGTTCATTTGCTCCATATAGGAGTAGCATCTGCCTGCAAACCTGGAGGCTGCATGTTCAGGACACTATGATTTTAGTTGTTTAATTGATATGTTGTCCTAACCAACCCCTAGCCCTAAACCTACCCATTGGTAATCCTGTTGAAATATTTAAACTAATTTAAGTAATTGCGTTTAAAATGGCTGTTCCTGTTGTTTTGTTAAAAAATAAGGTGGAAAAAGTTTGAATCAGGTCTCCTCTGTCGGAGTACAGTTGGCTAAAGGACGCTGTCACACACTAAATACTAGGGTCCTAGAAATGCGGTACTAAAAGTGCAGCCTCCTAGCCTGGTCCTACAAGACTCTTGTACATTTCATTTGTACAGAGAGTCTGGCCACTCTCCATTGACAAGCGTTAACTTCCTTGAAGAAGTTATTGGATCTGCCCAGAGCCTCTCTGGATCTGCCATAACCAATCGCTAACGTTTGGTCGTGATGCATGTCATCTCAAACTAGCCCACAACATCAACATCCTCGTTCTCAGCCACTCCCTCTGTTCGCTGATTGGACCGGTTAAAATTTGACTGGAGAAACCCAGAGAATATACCGCAAACCCAGAGTCATGAAGGAAAATGAAAATTGAGTGGACGTACGTAAGAGGGCGGAGCTAGGCTAGCAGATAATATTGCCATATAGAGCTACAGTATTAGGCCATCTAGTGTCAAAAGTCATGAAATATCATGTTATATTATCTTTTTTCCACAAGAGGTCGGCAAAGGCACCCAATGTGAGAGATTCTGCGCTGAATTAACAGGGTTATGCATGCAATTGTGAGTTATTTTGAATTTAACTTGAAAGAATGTGAAGAATGTGCTTTAAGTTACTAGATTTATCAATAAATAATAATTGAAAGATAAAAAAAATTAAAAAAAATGCATTAAAAATAGAAAAAATTAAATGTACCAAATATGATATTACCAAATGAATGAAATGGTTATTACCAAAATGAAATAAAATAAGCTTGAAGTGTAGTGTTAAAAAAATGAAGTGTAAGTTTAGGGCTTCAGGTCATTTTGACTCACCAGGGAAGGATAAGGGTTAAACAGAGAGAAATATACAATTGAGTATTTCTAGTGTACATTTTTCATAAATTCATTTGCATCAACATGCCTGATGCATGTAATGGAAGTTTGCAGGCTTCATCACTGTGTTGTTTTATGTACAGTACCTCCACTAAGACATATTATTCTGCCTCTTGTCTAACAGGAAATGATGCTGATGAGTCTCTGCTGTCTGGAGCTGCAGTTGGAACAGAAGTCTATGATGAAGGGCAAGAGCAGTAAGAACATCACTATCAGTCAGACGTTTGGACATCAGGCATTTCACAAACCATGGAAAGTAATCACACAAATGTCACGTGCTTGTGTGATTTACAGTGTCTCAGAGGAAGACCAATGTTGCTTCAGGAAGGGATTTTGGGGACGTGGATGGACCAGAGACCCGTTTTCAGTCTGATTTATTCCTCCTGACCATGGCCTCGTCTCAGAGAGATCTGTTCGGAGACGACTGGCTCTCGTTTGCTGTCAGAGTTCACTGGCTTAAAGCACGACACCTCGCCTTCCAGGCAAGAGAGCTCCGTTATTAGAGACACTGACATATTTTTTACATAATTTATTATGCTTCTTCACAAAAGTGTTGTATGCTAGTAAGACACATTTGATAGTCTTGAGTAGTGCTGACTCAATTATAGATATGAGAAATTACAGGTTACACTATATATATATGTGTGTTAATGTGCTGTTTTAGGGTGATATGGAGGAGGCGCTGGAGTGTTACGACATGTGTGTCGGTCTGCTGAAATGTCAGGCAAGTGAGATGGAAAAGATCACCATCCTCCTGCCCAACCTCAGCATGGACAATGCCATCTCTATAGAGGAGGTACAGTACAAACGAAATAAATCCCTCAAGACACTCACCTATGAGAATTCATAGAAGAGCCCAGGGCTGCTAGATTATGGCAAAAATAATAATCACGATTATCTTGGTCAACATTGAAATCACGATTATTTAACACGATTATGAATGGATACTATGATCAAAGACTTATTTCATGATATGAGTCATTTTTAAATGTCACAAATATCAATACTTCAGCAAACACTAGTACCAGGTTAATTAACCCTTGTAATAAGATAAACTTTAAGATAAGATACTTTATTGTCCCCAAAGGGAAATTAGTTTTGTCCATTCTGCAGTTTTTGCAAAGACAATAAAAAAATACAAAGAATGATCTTCTCACAAAACATATACTCATTTACAAGACAGCTACGTATATATTATATTTCATTTAATTTTTCAAAAACTAAAAAACGTAATTAATTAAAGCTCCCATATTGCACATCCTTTATGGTATACATATTATACAGTGAAATAATGCACAACTCCCTAACCTATAAAAAAAGCACCAGTGACATATTGCACAACCCCGATAGCCTACAAATTGCACGGATGACATAATCCACATAACCTAAGCATTACATAATGACTTAATAATGAACATTGAAAATGCCTGTGTTAATGCTTACTACATACATTTTGGCACAGGTGTGTATTTTTATTTGAAGTTTACTATTTCACCCCCATTTCCTTTTAAAAAATCAATTTTGCACTAGGTACACAACATAGTTCCTCTCAGGACCTTAAGGACAAAAATGATCCAAATTTTGAAATTATTAATCCCAGTGCCATTTAACTATAAAAATGATGCAATCTTTGTAAATAGGCTTTCAATCTTTTGGCAAAGCTTCAAAATTAAAAATTTTAGTATTTTTTTTTTTACCAGATAATTCTATTTTTTCAGGTTTGGCCTATAAAGCAAATGCTCTCTTTATTGCTGTTTTCTGCTTCTGTATATTATACAGACAATTGGATAAATTATGCATCTATAACTGTGTGGATTTGTTCAAATCATTTTCATAAACTGAAACCTCTATAACTTCCTCTAAAAAAACTAAAACTTTTTGGTTTCACTTTTCAAACTTCTTTGACTTCAGCGATAATCTGCAAAGTGTCTTCTTTAAAATGAGACCAAAACTTAAGTTTGTGCTCCCAATATTAAAATTTTTATGACCGTTTTTTCACATGGAGCTTTTTGTCCCCTATGGACATATGTGTAACTTTTTTTTAATTGATGCACAAGGGTTAATGTAAGTAAATGTCCTCAAAACCGTTACAGAAGACAAGTAAACAGTCGGCAATACAATAAGAACAAAGAAACTAAATTACAAACAATACTAATGAAAATAAACAGTGCTTCCGGTTTTTCAGAAATTGAATAAAGTAATCAAATGTAAAATAACAGCGGTATACACTAAATATAGACTAATCCTTATAAAATATATCAAAATAATTCAATATTTTGAATTTGGACTGCAGGACCCATGTCAGTCTTATAATTCACTTTTATAACGCTTTGATATCAAGAACATCCTGCAGTTTATCAACAGTAGACTGCATTTTACATCACACTCTTATTGTAGCCATGCTAGAACTGATTTGGTTTTGCGTGTATTTGTGCGTTTATGCGAACATGGGTTAAGGTTAGGTGTAGGAGTAGATGCAGGGTTATTACTGTTGTGGAGAAAAACTTCTCCTCTTTAAGAAATCACTTGAGTCACAGATTTCCAGATGCAACAGCTTAGACTTTACTGATGAGACAACGGCTTTGAGACAACACAGCTGAGATCCCTCCAGGAATTACACACCTAACTCTCCCTCTTCATCTTCAGACAGTCTGCCTAAAAACAGACTGGGTACTTTCCAACTCTTTTTAATCAGCGGTCCAGTTTTTATCAAATCTTCCAGCTACTCCCTACTAGTGGCACGGTCTGTTTTGAAACATTTATCACATGTTGAAGGCCGAAGAGGAGATTACTATTATGCAGGTGCAAGTTCAGCTAAGTTGAGATCTACCGTATATACCCAAATATAAGACGACCCTGAATATAAGACGACCCCCTCATTTTCTTATTTTTGGGGGGAAATTTGTTGAAAAAATCTGGTTTTCAACAGAAAATAATTGTATTTGAAAATTCTACTGATTCATTATTTGGAAGAAAAAAAACATTTTAACACCATTCATTAAATACTTTTGATTAATTTGTCACAAAATAAAGTGCACTCTGTCAATGAGTTCAGAAATGAGTGACAAAAATGAATAACATTTTCACAAAATAATTATGTATGTATGTATTTGTGGTACTGTGAAGATAGAAAATAACCATCTGCTTTTAATCAAACACATCTGACATTAAAGTCTTGAAACAAACCAAACTGTGGGGTTGCAATAAGAACAGCAGTGCAGACGGGCCTTTATACTGACGGCACTTTACTGTTTATTTCATTCATAACAAGGAGTCTTTATGCCTAATAAGCCAACAATGAACATGCTCATGTAAACGCGGTAACCCGTTTTCTTTTATCGGAGTAAGGTCATAAACAGCTTAAGCATAAACCGGTCGGGACAGGGAGTTTTTTGCCTCTTATCCCGATTTCGATCGGCATAAGTGCATTAAGAGGTTCAGTGAAAACGCTGCACCTGTAACTGCATGAGGGGTAATATGAGCTGTAAATCTCCCGCTGACACAGTGCACGCTTTACTTAACATCACAACTGACGTAACATTTGGATACTCCGAGTCAGATATGGACATTATTATTTTTGACGTCACTACAAGGAAATAACCCGATTTATTAATAGAGTCATGTAATGTCAGTTTACTGTTGTACATGTAAACTGTAAATAATTATGTAGCCTATCGTTTTGGTGCCCTCTACTGTTTCCCTCTGCTTTCTCCCATTTCTCCTGGGATTTGGTCTATATGTCGAATATAAGACGACCCCCAGTCTTTTTTCAGTCTATTTTTAGGACACAAACCTTGTCTTATATTCGGGGATATACGGTACATTGTGCAGTCTCTTGTGCCCATATCTTGAAGGTCAAAAGAAGAGCTTACTATCGTTGTGCAGGTGCAAACCCAGTTATTGTAATTAGTGAGTACATAGTATGCACAATAAATATTCTCCATGGAACCTTTCCACTGCATAAATGGTTCTGTTATAGTGAAAAAAGGTTTGTTTTAAAAAAAAAAATGTTCTTCACACTAAGAAAAATGGTCTTTTAAGAACTGCTCATGAAAGGTTCTTAGAGAAAACAAAATGTTTCTTCGATGGCCTTTCTTTGAAAACCCCTTTTTGAAACCTTTATTTTTAAAGGAACACTTTTTTTGAAAATAGGCTCATTTTCCAAGTCCCCTAGAGTTAAATAGTTCAGTTGAGCTGGCGGTAGCACTTTTAGCATAGCTTAGCATACATCATTGATTCTAATCAGTCCATTAGCATCTCATTCAAAGACACTTTCAATATTTTTCCTATTTAAAACTTGACTCTTCTACAGTTACATCATGTGCTAAGACCAACTGAAAATGAAAAGTTGCGATTTTCTACACCTATATGGCTAGAAACTACTTTCTCATTCCTGCGTAATAGTCTCGGATCTTCGCGTCCGCATTCATGGCTGCAGCGGCGCAATGATTCGTTGGTATTCTGTGAAACATGGTGGTAGTATACACCTTCGACTTACTATCACAGCCCTTTACAACACACAGAACCATGGCTAATCACACAGGTAAATCCACAACACAATTTGTCGGCTGCAAGCCTGAAACTTTCTCTGGAACTACACGAACATGGTGCCAGTCACATTGAAAGTTACCTAGCTAGGGGCTACTTTCAGCGCTGCGTAATATCATTGCGCCGCTGGAGTCATGGGGCGGCCGCTAAGATCCGTGACTACGCAGGAATGAGAAAGTAGTTCCTAGCCATATAGGTGTAGAAAATCGCAACTTTTCATTTTCAGTTTGTCTTAGCACATGATGTAACTATAGAAGAGTCAAGTTTTAAATAGGAAAATTATTGAAAGTGTCTTTGGTCATTTTTTGAATGAGATGCTAATGGACTGATTAGAATCAATGATGTATGCTAAGCTATGCTAAAAGTGCTACCGCCAGATACAAAGATCGACTGAATGGATTAAAAAACGGTAAAACTCAACTATTTAACTCTAAGGGACTTGGAAAATGAGCCTATTTTCAAAAAAAGTGGAGTGTTCCTTTAAGAGTGTGCATTTGAAGCTGGACAAAAATCTTTTTCCCCCAATGTCCCTCCTAGGGTCTATAAATGGCATAAAAGTGTCTGGTGTCCTGCCTGCGCTTTTCAGGCAGTTTTTGCAGCTTAGTTTCCAACAAAGTAGTCTGGGTGAGCTGGAATAGTTTGTGTTGTGCTGTGAATGCTAGAGTATGTCTGCATTGTAGATCACACTTGATTTTAAAGAGCAAGGCTTGCATGATATGACCCAATTAAGTATAGAAAAATATCAGATGTTGTCTCCTCATTTCTCTGTTTAGATTGAGAAGAAGTTGAAGTCTCTAGAGCGATGTCAGTCTCTAGAGGAGATCCAGAGACTGTTTGACGCGGGAGACTACCAGTCTGTGGTGCGTTTACTGCAGCCGACACTGAGCTTCGGCCACGGCTCGGCACGACTCAAACCTCTGGATTACATCAGCTCTGCCCCTGAGAGACCAGCACAGCTGCTACTGCTGCAGGTAAAACACACACACATTCTCCTTAAAGGGCCTCTATTATGCTGTTTAAAGGCTCCTGATTTAGTTTTGGCATCTCCTACAACAGGTTTATGTGCATCAAAGGTCAAAAACACTTTAATTTTCTCATAATATACACTGCACATCAGCACAATGATCAATGATTCTCAAATGACTGATGGATGAATCAGTCTCTAAATCCTTCCTTTCCACAAGCTACTCTGCTCTGATTGGTCAGATGACCCAGTCTGTTGTGATTGGTCTACTCTGCTCTGATTGGTCAGATGTCTCAGTCTGTTGTGATTGGTCTACTCTGCTCTGATTGGTCAGATGACCCAGTCTGTTGTGATTGGTCTACTCTGCTCTGATTGGTCAGATGACCCAGTCTGTTGTGATTGGTCTACTCTGCTCTGATTGGTCAGATGTCCCAGTCTGTTGTGATTGGTTCTACTCTGCTCTGATTGGTCAGATGACCCAGTCTGTTGTGATTGGTCTACTCTGCTCTGATTGGTCAGATGACCCAGTCTGTTGTGATTGGTCTACTCTGCTCTGATTGGTCAGATGACCCAGTCTGTTGTGATTGTTCTACTCTGCTCTGATTGGTCAGATGACCCAGTCTGTTGTGATTGTTCTACTCTGCTCTGATTGGTCAGATGTCTCAGTCTGTTGTGATTGTTCTACTCTGCTCTGATTGGTCAGATGACCCAGTCTGTTGTGATTGGTCTACTCTGCTCTGATTGGTCAGATGTCTCAGTCTGTTGTGATTGTTCTACTCTGCTCTGATTGGTCAGATGACCCAGTCTGTTGTGATTGGTCTACTCTGCTCTGATTGGTCAGATGTCTCAGTCTGTTGTGATTGTTCTACTCTGCTCTGATTGGTCAGATGACCCAGTCTGTTGTGATTGGTCTACTCTGCTCTGATTGGTCAGATGTCTCAGTCTGTTGTGATTGTTCTACTCTGCTCTGATTGGTCAGATGACCCAGTCTGTTGTTATTGTTCTACTCTGCTCTGATTGGTCAGATGGCTCAGTCTGTTGTGATTGGTCTACCCTGCTCTGATTGGTCAGATGACCTAGTGTGTTGTGATTGGTCTACTCTGCTCTGATTGGTCAGATGACCCAGTCTGTTGTGATTGTTCTACTCTGCTCTGATTGGTCAGATGACCCAGTCTGTTGCGATTGGTCGAACGCTTAAGGACCCTATATACTCACAGCAAAGTTATTTTTTCGTTTTTCGCTTGGGGCAAAAAGAAGTTCGAAATACGTGGCCAGCGATATACTGTTAGCGAACATCCCGATGCCTCCCACACTGATGAGTGTGCCGTTTAGATAAACATGTAAATTATGTGCTGCAAGAATTACAGCGGTGAGAAAACAGCAGCTCAGAAAGCATCTGATCATAGTGATGTGGATCCGTTTGCACCAGCTCGGCAATTCAGCACTCCACATCACATTTATTTATAAAGCATGTAATACAATAGATTGCTTTAATGCAAGCAGCTTTACAGCAAACGTGAAAAAGAAAGGTCAGTGTCTCTTCAGTTTCCAAAGTGACTCTCCAGTTTATTCATGTTCTTACTTGCGAACATCTGACCTTGATGGACTGAACAGAAGAAATTAACCAGAGAAGAGTTCCATATCAAAGAAGGCGGAGCCTCAGAGCCACACCCCCCATTACATCATCACCACGACCAATGGTAGTTCAATAGCGTTTTCTAGCAAGAGCAAACTTTTCCGGAAAGTTTGCTTTGGCAACCTGAATTTGTTCTAAATGACGTCAACTGTCCGTTCTTTGATTTTGTATATCGGGGCATTTTAAGGAGGGGTATCACACACAGTTTCAGCCATCTCATGTTAAGCTTGAGTACATATAGAGTAGTATTGCATCCTTAATATCTCAAAAAAGTCTTCATTTTATAAGATTTATTTATAATAGACAGTTATGCTGTACTGACTCTTTCCAAAAAAGCAGAACACACACACACACACACACACACACACACACACACACACACACACACACACACACACACACACACAAACCACAACACGTCATCGCAACGTTCCGGTTAAATCACAAAATAAAATGTACACAAACGTGTCCCTGCTCTTGATACAGAATCAATGATGAACACCCTTGATTTTTTTAATGAGAAAAAAACCCAATACTAGGTGGATTCAAACCTAGAACCGAACCTCAGACACGCTCGCCGGACAGACGCTCTACCACTGGATCTCGAAGTGAAGTGTCCATGCAAGGATTTTCCCCATCTATTACGACCAGTGTTGGGAGTAACGCGTTACAAAGTAACTGTAACGGGTTACTGTAATTCCACTACTTTTAGCAGTAACGCGCATGTAACTAAATATTTTTTTAATCAAGTAACGCAATTACAATCACTGAAATTTGAATGAGTTCGTTACTCGCGTTACTCTCTATTGTGAAAAATGAACGCTTGCAGACAAGAAGCTCAAGTCTATAGGCCCTAGCCCAGCCTGTGTTTTTACACGTTACAGATTGTTGCAGCCATTAAAATAGTTCAGTTTCGTTTTTAATTTCTAAGAAGTTATATTTCGTTTCTTTTCTTTGAGTTAATTTAGACAAATGTTTGGAGCATTTTTTTGTTTGTTAAATTAAAGTTTTTTTTTTTTTTTAAGTGATGACCACGAGTCCGACAGTGACTTAACCCAACGCTTTAGCCTCTCAAATCAACACTGGACTTGTCTTGCCTATACTAAAACATATAGAAAAAAAAGCAAAAAATACTTAGAGCATAACAAGTTTAAATGTTTAGCCTATTATCACCACCACTGTAAAAAGGCTTTTTTGATAAGTTTAGGTTAGGCTAATAGGCTGATCGTAGCCTCAATCTAAAAAAATAAAAACATGCAGGTTGTCTTACCTTACCCCTCTCCGCAAAATGAATACGATCTTCTGTTCCCGTGGCATATGCACATTTAACGGATTTAACATAAACGAAATAAAGCAAAAGATTCGAGCTGAATCTTATCGTCAGCTCATTTCAAGACCTCGATATGAGAGCACGACCTAAGCACCGGTAAGATCATTTAGTCTCATTTGTTTTAATAAAGATGTGTTTTTAAGCATCTAAGACTTTCAGTTTTCCTTGCGGTCGTTTGCGTGTGTTCTTGCTTTACTTATTTGCGGCGACGCATGTTGCAGTAGCGCGTCATATCTGAACATATATAGGTAACACGCTCACACACGTTTATTTTTCAACAATTTGCCAGGAGTAAAATGTAGCTCCCATAGGTAGTTTAAACAACCAGATATGTCTGGTCTTTTCACAAGTGGGATATATATCTGGTCAGAGAAAATGAATGAAGTGAGCAGTAATAAAAAGGCCATCATTTTGATGCTTGATTTTGATTTTGAAGCCCTGTTGATGACAATACATAGGTCTAAAAATTATTTTAATGTTCAGTTCTGTTCCTATTTACATTTAAAAAGCAGACATAAAAGTAACTTAAAAGTTACTTTCCCTAGTAACTAATTACTTTTGATATACAGTAATTGGTAAAGTAATTCAATTACTTTTAAAAAGAAGTAACTAGTAACTGTAAGTAATTACTAATTTTCAGTAACTTGCCCAACACTGATTACGACAGACAGGGCCATACTCGAAAAAGACTTTCTGAAACTTGTTCAAATCCAGGAGTGTTTTTTGGAACAGAAATACTCCGTCATACATCCAACTAATTTTTTTTTTAACTTTGGCCATGTTTGGCATGGGAATCCAACTCTTTAACAGGATAAGTAAGGATGCATGAAATAGCATTAGACCCCCCTATTTAAAGCATGTGTAGGAAACCAAACTCTCATTAGCACAACTTAATTTCAGCTCTGGATCTTCCTCAGCACTTGATACGAACAGTAACGATGGCTTCGGTTTACGTATCAATTCCAGCGTGAGTTCTCATCCTTTGGAAGTGCATCAAACAGTGGATTTGTTTTCGCAGCAGAAAACAGCGTCTTCTTTACAAACATTTTTACAAACCTACTGAGACTGGAATTGCGGACTCGTTTCAGGCAGTTCAGAATCGGTTCTTTCTTTTTGTAGATAATAATGCAATTTATCTGCACTTTGATATTTGAAACTTTTGATTCACAAACAGCTATAATACACACATACTTGAAAGGTCAAATCAGAAAAACCAAAATAGGGGCACGTTAACAATTTCTGGAAAGCCTGTATGTATAATCCACTACAAAGTTGTTATTATCAATGCATTATAAATCATTCATAATACCTAATATTTATTTATTTATTTATGTAGCTAAGAGTCATAATGTAATAACCCGGGAATGAATGCAAAATAAGACCCTTCATGATGATTCAAGAGTCCTTCACTTTACATCTGAGGTCTTGATTACTCTGTCAGGGTTTATTTTGTGGTAATTACCGGCTGACTGTACTTTATCCCTTACAAACAGTATAATAAATCAAAAACATGATAATTTCAAGTGTTATGTATTATGAAGTGCTATGCTCTTTAAAGAAAGTTATTTAAAGCAAGATACTACAGATAAAACTATTTTTATCTTTTTATCTTTTTTTTAATGCACAAGTCTGTGTGGCGATTCAGAATAGTCTTTTTCAGACTAGTAGAGAGAAAACATCCTAAATAAACATTTAAGTCTTTATTTTATTTCACTTTTATTTCAGTGTTTTAATCACAGCATATATCTTCAAAGGATGTTTTCTCAAAATGAGTCAGAAATCTCCACTGAACATTTTAGTCCAAAAAACATGTTTTTTTTGGACTGCAGATAGTATTTTTTGATTAATGCAGTGATAAAAAGAGATATCCAGATTCCAAAATACCCTTATGTAACTTCTCGAGCATCAAATCAGCATTTTAGAATGATTTCTGAAGGATCATGTGACTCTGAAGACTGGAGTAATAATGCGGAAAATTCAGCTTTGATCACAGGAATAAATTATATTTTACAATACACTGATCAGGCATAACATTATGACTGGTGAAGTGAATAACACTGATGATCTCTTCATCACGGCACCTGTTAGTGGGTGGGATATATTAGGCAGCAAGTGAACATTTTGTCCTTGGAGTTGAAGTGTTAGAAGCAGGAAAATGGGCAAGCGTAAGGATTTGAGCGAGTGTGACAAGGGCCAAATTGTGATGGCTAGACGACTGGGTCAGAGCTTCTCCAAAACTGCAGCTCTTGTGGGGTGTTCCCGGTCTGCAGTGGTCAGGATCTATCAAAAGTGCTCCAAGAAAGGAACAGTGGAGAACCGGCCACAGGGTCATGGGCGGCCAAGGCTCATTGATGCACGTGGGGAGCGAAGGCTGTGCTGGTCTGGTCAGGGCTGTTTTGACAGCAACAGGGGGGCCAACACAATATTACGAGCCGAAGAGAGCTCATGTCACGCCTCTCTTCATCAGTCTGCACTGGCTGCCGATAGCCACTCAAATTCAAGGCTCTGTTGCTCGCCTACAAAGCAACCTAAACTCCTAAACTCGCTTGTTCAGACTTGCACACCTTCCAGAAGCTTGCGTTGTGCAAGTGAACGACGCCTAGTGGTGCCATCCCAAAGAGGCATGAAATCCTTCACTAGGACCTTTTCCTGGACCGTTCCCACCTGGTGGAATGACCTGCCTGTCTCAGTTCGAGCAGCCGAGTCTGTAGCCATTTTCAAAAAATATCTCAAGACACTTCTTTTCCACCAGCACTTGACCAATAAAGAATAGCACTTATCACTCTATTCATTTCTGTTTGTTATTTATAAAAAAAATAAAAAAATAAATAAAAAAGTCCTATGTGTTTTGTATTAGATTACGTGAGACTTGTTACAGCGCTTGCATATTGTTGCCCTTGACTGTTCGTGGTTGCTTCTATTGCTCTCATTTGTAATTCGCTTTGGATAAAAGCGTCTGCTAAATGACTAAATGTAAATGTATTAGGAAGGTGGTCATAATGTTATGCCTGAATGGTGTATATACAGTCCCTGACAAAAGTCTTGTCGCTTATGTGCAAATTGAACTGAAGTGCCGCTTAAATATATTTCTTATCAAGATTCTTTTACAAGAAATGGCTCATTTTAATCCCAACAGCTTTTGTAATAATGTTTCAGTGCAAAATGAAACTGTCAAAAAATATTGTAAAATTCACAGCTTGGTAAAGCCCAATGAGTGAATTTTTGCAAAGACATAAGTGTTGTCGCCTTGTCATATGAGCTTCACCTGTGACTATTAATGGATCAATTAGATCTCAGGTGTGTATAAAAAGAACCCCAGTGCACTAGACCTTCACATCAACTGCAACTAGACCTCTGCAAACATGCCTAAGATTCACCCTGAGACTAAAGTTTTGATTATCAAGAGGCTGAAGACCAGATCCACTGCTGATGTGGCAGACACCTTCAAAGTGTCTCAGCGTCAAGTACAGAGGATAAAAAAAAGATTTGAAGAGACTGCAGACGTTTACGACAAACCCAGGTCAGGCAGACTCCGCAAGACAACTGCTCGAGAGGACCGTTTGTTGGCTCAAATCCAAGGCCAGCCCATTTTCCACTGCAGCAGAGCTCCACGAGACCTGGTCACCTGAAGTCCCTGTGGCAACCAGAACAGTTTGTCGGATTCTGTCTCGAAATGGCCTCCATGGTCGAATCAGTGCCCAGAAGCCAGCACTAAACAAAAGACAATTGAAAAACCGTGTGGCATTTGCCAAAGCCCACAGCCTGCTAAAAGAATGGACGCTGGAAAAGTGTCAGAAGGATTTTTCAGATGAATCTTCTGTTGAATTACATCACAGTCACCTCAAATATCGCAGGAGAACTACTGGAGCCCGCATGGATCTGAGATTCACCCAGAAAACAGTGAAGTTTGGTGGCAGGAAAATCGTGATCTGGGGTTACATACAGTATGGGGGTGTGCGAGATATATGCAGGGTGGAAGGCAACTCCAATATTCTAAAATACCAAGAAATCTTAGCTACCTCTTATATTCCCAACCATTAAAGAAGTGCTCCATCGCATTCTTCCATCTCCACATCAAAGTTCCTCAAGAAGATCAAGATGCTCCAGGATTGGCCAGCCCAGTCAACAGACATGAACATCATTGAGCATATGTGGGGTAGGATGAAAGAGGAAGCATGGAAGACGAAACCAACGAATATTGATGAACTCTGGGAGGCATGCAAGACTGCTTTCTTTGCTATTCCTGATGACTTCATCAATAAATTGTATCCTTGCCAAACCGCATGGATGCAGTCCTTCAACCTCATGGAAGTCATACAAGATATTAAATTTGGATCTCACAGCACATGACATATTTTCACATGTCACACTGACATATTTTTGTATTTGCAGTAAATTTGTTCAATTTCTGTATAGGCGACAACTTTTGTCTTGCCAGAATTTGACCATTCTGTCTTGATCAAATGATAAATCTTTTTTTCAGGGAAACTAATTTATTTCAGTGCATTAAACATCATTTGGGAGGGTTTTAGCTTTTCATATGAGCTATTTCTAACACCAATTGATGAATTAAAAATCAGGTTAATAGCAGCTGTTTCTACAAAATAGATAAGCGACACGACTTTTGTCAGGGACTGTACAAATAGAAAACAGCTATTTTAAATTGTAATATTTCGTAGTATTACTGTTTTTACTGTATTTTTGATCAAATAAATGCCACATTGGTGAGCATTCAAGAGTTCAAAAACAAATCTTACAAAACTTTTGAGTATAATGCATATAATTAGGCATTATGAATACCAGTATTCTGCAATATATACAGGCTTCAAGTGTAAGTGCTACTGGATTGTCTCCCAGACATATCTGTGGATCAGTTGGATTCATATCAGAGCTCAAAATGATAGAGCCAGCATGTTAAAAGCTGGTTATTACTGGAATAATGACTAGCTTTACTCAAAGTGTGCAATATCCCATTTGTCTTAAATGTGACATGCTTGACCGAACATTTCCTAAACCCTCTATTCTCCAAGAGTGTGGCGTTTTCAAGACACTTAACCTGTTGACTCCTCATCCGTCTTTGTTTTTTCAAGACACTTAACCTGTTGACTCCTCATCCGTCTTTGTTTTTTTCTCCCCAGAGTTCCCTGCTGCGTCTGAAAGACTTCAGCTCCTGCTTTGAGACGTCGGAAGTGTCTCTCAACGAGGCCATGCAGCACTTGAACTCTACATTACCCAGCAGCCCCTCTGCCAAGGAGGAGTGGGTTTCCACCATCACGGCCCTGCTGAAGGGTATCGAAAGCTGCATCACTGACAAGCCTGAGCTGCTCTGTCACACCCCGCGCTCCGCAAACCTGCCGCGCCTCGCCAACAACCTCATACAGGTCCGTGTGGATTAACGGGAGCGTGTTTGGATCTACATGATCACGTTTCTCAGTTTCTAACTGCTGTGTGTGTGTCTCTTCTCTAGTTGATAGCCAACAGCATGGTCTTACCTGATGACCCCAAAGAGGTTCATTTCTCATCACTGTTGCCATGGATTCTGCTGTACCACCTCATCAAACAGGAGGAGGCAGCGTTTGACTGCATGCTGCGGCAGCACATCAGAGACGAGGATGACGAAGGTACGAATACAGAAAGAGCCATTAAACAGGGTTCAACACTAAAGATTTCTTGTTCTTGTCTGGTTGGGCCAGTGGTTAAAATTTTTCAAACATACACAAACACACGCGTCTGGTTCACTATCACACACACACACACACACACACACACACACACACTCTTTTTGATACCAAAGCAAACATTATTAAAGGCAATAGGGATTTGACGCGAGGACATTTTTCCCACCGGTTATTCAACGTGTGACAAGACTGGTAATACCGGTATCAATGGCGGGGGCTTTTTTAAATGGCTAATTCTAAACCGAAAGTAAAATGCGCACGGCCACTAAGGCAATCATAGCAAAGCGAGTGTTTTCAATGAATTATGAACTGAAAACACGCCAGTGGACACGCAACGTGAATAACAAGTGTGGCCGTAAATGAATGACTGTGTGGCCGTGCGCATATACTTTTGGTTTAGAATTAGCGGCAATTCGGGAGCGGGTTGCTTGAATGGTGGGTTTGTTAGCCTATTATTCTTAATTAAAAACACACCAACAAAACAGTACAATTACAAACTCACTTAAATAGGCGCTATTACATTTAGCTTTGAAACCAAATGTTCCGCGATCATCTTGTCTGTCAGCTCTTCGCTCTCGTGATGAATGAAATCTGACTGCTGCTGCTGATGTTCTGCGACTCTCGTTTGGCTCACACTGTATTAAGCAGACACGTTCAGTTTTCAACTGTAATGTCTGTTCTCTAATTGAACTAAATGATTTTATTGCTATAAAAATCAAAGCGACTGTGGGGCGGTGCCACGGTGGGCAAGTGATGTTACAGATGTTTCACCGGCAACACAGACTATTGCAGCAACCCTAAAAGACAAGTGAACAGTCAGTAATTAAATAAGAAGAAATAAACAAATTAGCAATAGCATAAACAAATACAACTGAACAAAAATACAAATTTGTTTTTCAGGTAGGTTTAGTTTCACAGGGCTTGACAGTTACTTTTCCCATGGAGTGCCTGTGCTCCTAAGTCAAAAATTTAGAAGCGCATCTAGAAACTGTAGGGACGCAACCATAGACTGTATAAAAATATGGGCGTAGTGTCTGTGGCGTCACCATAGGATTCTGCAGAGCAGTTTTGAAGTGTAAAGTATTGTCCAGCTGGCGTTGCCATCTTAGCAGCGCGTCATCAACCGTCACTCCCGGATAACAGAAAATGGGCAAAGAGGTGGGACGTGGGCGGAGCTGAGGTGATGCGATTAACAAACAACAGATAAACGGCTATCCACCTGTCACTCAAAGTGGCCATGCCCTTAATTATGCAGAACTTTAAGGCTTTATTTAATGTAAATGAATGAGTTATTTAAAAAAATCACCCCCTCACAGTCATCATGAAGGGCAAAACTAGCCGTTTAGTCCAAAACTAGAATTTGTACCAGGCTGTAAACATGTTTTATTCTGCTGTAAAGTTGGGCATTTTAACATGAGCTCAATGAGATTCTGCTCCTTCTGGAGCCGGTCTCTAGTGGCCAGTCGATGAACTGCAGTTTAAGTCACTTCGTATCGGCTTCAAGAGAGACTGCGGGAGGTTGCATTTCGGACACAACTACTATTTCTGCATTTATAACTATAAAACACACTGTAACAGATTTGACCATACTAGTGTTATTTTTAGTATCACTGAGACATATTATTACAATTTTGAATTCAATTGAATTATGCTTTCATTTTAATTATAGTTAAAATTATTAGTAATTCTGTTGTTTTGTCTTTTTTTTTTTTTGTTATTTAAAAAAATGTATGTATAGTTTGTATTAATTTTATTTCAGGTTTAGTTTGGTAGCTATAATAACACTGATACCAGTAAAATCAATATATTTAATAATATGCCTCAAATAATGTTCTTTCCTTCCTGTGACGGGCATCCCAGACAGAAGCTACAATAGTTTACTTTAAAGTAAATTAAATTAAATTACAAACAGTTTGTTTAACCAAATAGTAACTGGGGTGGAAATTGGACACACGCGTGACTTTTATTTAATAAACGTATTTAAAGTCCCTGTAAAGGCAATTCTGAAATTTGTTTCTAAACACATTAGAAATGTTAGAAATGTATTGTTGAAACACATTACAAAGACTGTGAACTATGTAGTACTGAATCTGTAAGTTAGACCGTTAAGAAGTTTTTCACCATTGCTGTGTTCGGATTTTTGGGCGGGGTTTAAACGGGCTCGATGACGCACTGGAGCCACTTGGCATGTGGCCCTCCCCATAATTAGAGTTCATTCGCAATTTCGCATCAGTTCACCCGCTAGATTTCAAGTTACTGTCAGTACCGTTAGTTACTACAGCCTACAACTTAAAAACATCCTACAATAAAAATAAAAAAAAAAAGACGATCTCAAGAAGAGGTGGATTAATTTTGTGAACAGCTACCTTGATGGAGTGCTGACGATCACCACCAACTGCCTCTGCAGTGTCTTTACACCGGATAGTTTTACAAACTTTCATCGGCAACAACTGGGATTCACTGATAATCCGCTGCAGAATGGGGCCGACCCCGACTATCTCCCGCCCCGACCTTCATCCTCCCGTCCCGCCTTCATCTGGTGCCGTCGTGACTCGTGAGCTGTACTTGAGTGTTGCTGTTGTCTTGTGTATTTACAGCCGCTTTCCGCGAGTGGGTGTGGTTTCAAGCGCCGATCAACGGACACGCCCAGCGCTTGAGAGCAGAGAATGCTGCTTATTTTTTCAAGATTTCAAGATATTTTATGTACTTAGCGGATTTTTTTATGATTCAAATTTGGCTAGTTGGTTAATAACACATTTATCTGTGGTGTGAGAAACTCAGAACACATGTTTAATTTTGACTTTACAGGACTTTAATAAACAAGCCCAAAATACACATGGACTCTTATTTTGAAATGTGTTTGGTTTATTAATGCAGCTGCTCATTAAAATTCAGTCATGAGGGAGATAATATGTTTAATTAAGACTAATAGCATGCATAAAGTAAACTCCTCAAATGTTTGTTCACTTAAGACATACATGTCCAGAGGGGATATTTGTTTGTAATGACTCTACAAGTTCAAAACTTGGTTAAGTGGTTTATCTGACAAAATGATTGGGTAAAAAAAAGTATGTTGTTTAAAACAAAACAAAAAAAAGTACACAAGCCCTGTTTAAAGACACACTTCCCCCCCCCCAAAATACATCAATCATTTTGTCTTTGCCTGTTAAAATTGTTTATATTTTAGATTGGTCGGGATGGATGGGAAATTGCGTACATGTGTCACTCACCTGTGCGTGTTTCATCATATCTGTAAATAGAGTAAAGTTTCTCCGGCTGCTTTGACGCGTGTCTGGTGTGGGAGTGGCTGAGGTTAGTTGTCACAACGAGTGAGAAAGGTTGTTATGGAGCTGCTAAATCTCCAACCTCTGGAGAATCACCTGTTTTAAACCAACACCAAACAGAGGAGAGTCTGCTGGGGAAAAGATAACGAGACAGAGCTCGTAATAAAACAAGAATCAACATCGGCTTGGTTTTTCAGAACTGAGGGATTTGAGATGTTGTAAAATTGATGGTGTTTTATTACTCAGCAGGAGAGCAAGGTGTTAAGTGTAAGGTGTAACATAAATTGGCATATGGAGCTCTTTAACAGAGGTCATTGTAAAGCATTATCTGTTGTAAAGGGTTCATCCGCACAGTCACAGAGCCGAAGAGCACCGAGCCGAAGCACAACCAAAACTGTGGTCTCTGCAAAATGACTTTGTTTTTTTTGTTTTGTTTTTTTAGCGTAGAGGGCCAAATGTGACATGGTGCAACTTTAAGTAAAATGATAACTTTAGTGTGTGTTAGTATTTGACAGTGTTGATGACCCATGTGTTTGTTTTCTGCAGAGGATGACACTCCACTGCTGCCCTCCTCCCTCATGCTTCTGAACACAGCACATGAATACCTGGGCCGGCGCTCCTGGTGCTGCAACTCTGATGGCACTCTGCTCAAATTTTTTGTGAGTGATTTCTGTATCAAATAAATGCTGTTCTTTTAACATCAACTTTGATAATTCATCAAAGAATCTTGAAAACAAAAAAAACTGTTTCCATGCAAATATGAAGCATTAATAATCAGAAATGTTTCTTGAGCAGAAAGTGTTTTTTTATCAAATAAATGTAGCCTTGGTGAGCAGAAGAGACTCAGTTCAAAACATTTCAAAAATATTACTGACACCAAACCTTTGAATGGTAGTTTAATTGAGTCAAAACCAGCAACATTTAGCCTTAATAAAGCCTTCTGCTGTGTAATGATTGTGCATCTGTGTTTTCAGGTGCGTGTACTGCGGGAGAAGCTCTCAGGACAGGAGAAGCTGCCATATAAAGAGGATCTGGAGACGGCACTTGAGCAGTGTTTCTTCTGCATGTACGCTTACCCAAGCAAGAAGAGCAAAGCCCGATATCTGGAGGAGCATTCTGCCCCACAGGTAACACACACACACACACACACACACACATATGTGGGGACATTCCATTGGCGTAATGCATTTTATACCGTGCAAACCGTATTTTCTATCCCCCTACACTGCCCCTAACCCTACCCATCACAGGAGACTGCGCAGTTTACTTTCTGTGAAAAAAACCTCATCCTGTGTGATTTATAAGCATGTTGAAAAGTGAGGACATGGGGAACGTCCTCATATTTCACCCTCTTTTCGTAATAACTATGTCATACCCATGTCATACAAATTATTTCCTGATATTTCACAAAAACATGCCCCCCCCCCCACACACACTCTCACACTCTCACTCACACACTCTGTCTGGCAATCACATGGACGAGTCTGGGTTTGGCAGTTCCCAGGAGAACGGTCCTTGCCTGACTGCATTGTGCCAAGTGTAAAGTCTGGTGGAGGGGGGATTATGGTGTGGGTTGTTTTTCTGGGGTGGGGCTTGGCCCCTTAGTTCCAATGAAAGGAACTCTTAATGCTTCAGCATACCAAGACATTTTGGACAAGTTCATGCTTCCAACATTGTGGGAAGAGTTTGGGGACGGCCCCTTCCTGTTTCAACATGACTGCGCTCCAGTGCACAAAGCGTCGGTCCATAAAGACATGGATGAGCGAGTTTGGTGTGGAGGAACTTGACTGGCCTGCACAGAATCCTGACCTCATCCCGATAGAACACCTTTGGGATGAATTAGAGCGGAGACTGCGAGCCAGGCCTTCTCGTCCAACATCAGTGCCTGACCTCACAAATGCGCTTCAAGAAGAATGGTCAAAAATTCCCATAAACACAGTTTTTGTGTTCCTAAACCTTCCCAGACAAGCTGAAGCTGTTATAGCTGCAAAGGGTGGGCAAACTCCATATTAAACCTCCTATGTCCCACTTAGTCTGGAGGTTTCCCTTTAAAGGCCAGGTGCACTTGCACCATGGCGTAATTTACGAGTGGAAAAACTGAACACTTCTTTAGAGAGGAATCCTTTTATTTTTGATATTTAAAAATGTGTGTGTGCTGCTGTGCTTCCCTGTGTGTGTAATAAGCAGAGTATACGCAAGTTGTCTACCACCTTTAGGCACATATTACTAACACAACCTTTAAATAATACAAAAAATATTAACTTTAGAGCAGGTTTTTGTTGGTCAATGGTGCAGTCGTTTTAGTTCCTCAAAATAGCAACGCACAAACAATGCTCCTCTCAACACACCTGATTTTTTGACCAGCACGCCCATGGGCCAACAGATGCGCCAATGCATTTGCTATTTAAACAACGTGGCGCTGGACGTGGACATTATAACCGTGTTGGGCTGAAACTTGCAAAAAACACTTGTGTAGCTACTACTGTTACCTCAATCGAACAAAATCAGGCCAAAACGAAGTTCATTTTGTGTTTGTTTCAGGAGTTCTTTCCGGAAAAAGTTTGCAGTAATGTGTGTGTATGATGTAATAATAAGTAGGATTGCCTTCTTTCCCATGGAAATCTTCAAACAACGCTCTCCTGTGACTCTTCTCTCGCTCTATATACTTTGTGATCACTCAATGTTTTCTGCCCACTAGACAGCACAGAATAATGTCATCATAAACAACTGCGATTGTCATGCTACACGCTACACTTGTTGGAAAAAATGACTTTTTATCGTAAGTAACACGACTCCGTTTTCTCCTGTTCACACTCTCATTTTATGTCCCGAAGATCTAAGTAGCTTTAAAAACAGGGAATGAGCTCTGTCACCGAGCTAATGAAGGTAGGTGGGTGTTGGGTAGGGTGAGTTGGCGGTCTGATTCAGCAAGAATTCGGTGATTGATTATCTTTTGGCAGCAAGAGTCGCATTGATCATTTAGCCACCCACACACTCCCATTATGCAGCACTGCTCTGTACACAGGAAATGCTGTACACACCATCAAAGTATAATACCGAGGTGTTCTGTGCTTATTTCTGTGTCTGGAGGAAGCAGATGTGTGGTGTAGATGCTGCTTGTGTTTTTGCAGGCAACTGGCAAATATTGAACTGTGCTTAGATTATGGAGCTGTGAGGTACAGCGCCATTTTAGCAAAAGGAAAAAACAACCATAAAATCAAAGTGAATGTTGCTCATTTTGGTTTTTAGCTGTGGTTATTATGATAAGGAAGCTATTTTTCTATCTATACTTTGCAGTAGGGAATAAAATACATTTATACTGTAGGTTTAAAATCAACATTTCTCTTGACCTTTTCCTTAATTTTGCATGAATTTAGTGAGTTGTTGTGCATTCTGGGCCAAAATGCGGCGTAATTACATATTCTTTCAGCCTACACTTCAGAATCAGTGTCAGGTAACACATTACTGGATCCTGGTTTGCTGAACAAAGAAGCTAGTTTCCATCCATAACTGGTCCTGATTGTCTGAATTTTTCTAGGTTTATTCTCTGTAGTATTAACCACATTTTATGTTTCTTTCATTTATCTGATCCTGCATTGTAAGCGTTATAAATCAAATCTAATCAGCTCAATTTTTTGGCCCTGTGATAGATAGACGTTCTCCCCAAAAACATTGTCATAATGCCAGTGGGAAAATTGCGTTTTGTGCAGATGGGTAATTGATAATTCTGTCTTTTGTCACCCGTCAGTGTAGTCGAATAGTTCAGATAATGAAACAAATCTCAGTGCGGAGGATATTATTGCATGCCTGTTGTTGTGTTCAGATTACTGTTATACCTGCGAGGGACACAAAGAGCCCATTCTAACTCACAGATTGACAGAAATTCAAGTCCCCATTTCCCCAGATAATTCATGTGTGTACAGCAAGATCTCCTTGAGGTATACATGGAGTGACAAAATAATTCTATAATTGATTAAATTATAAAAAATATTAAACTATATTTCTCATACAATTATTGTCGAAATTAAATTATATAAAATAAATGCATTAATATAAACACACTTATTCAATCATATGAAATTTAAGAAATATCATAAGAAATATTTAATGCTGGTAGCATATTCTCAATTCACAGGCAGATTAATTTTGGACCAGTGTTATTGTTATAGTGTGTGTGGTACCTTTATTGTCACGCAGTGTCCATCTATGTATTACCGCCAACATTCACCTGTTAGGGCTCGACAATAAGGCCTTGGGTTGATTGAGTCTCGATTGGGCCAGTGCTGAATCATCACAACTTTATCAGTTGCATGTGTTTTAAGCCTTGTCAATTTAAGCATTCAAGCGCAAAAAGACGCGAAAGAGAACTCAATTCGGTACTCGATGTGCAGACTGATGAAATGGCGTATGTATGACAAGGCAATTCGTATGCCATTTTGGTGTGCTATCAAGACGCATAATCGCTTTGTTAGCGTGTTTATCAACCCCGTTTCATTCTATCCCCCTACACTGCCCCTACCTCTAAACTTACCCATCACACACACACACACACACACACACACACACACACACTGCCCCTAAACCTACCCATCACAAGAAACATTTAGCATTTTTACATAAAAAAAAAAAAAAACATAATTTAGTATGTTTATAAATCCATTTACATTGTGGACACACACACACATAATGGTTAGTTTCGGCGTAGACATACACGCAGAATCGCACGGCGTACACATACACGCGGAATCACACATCGTAGACATACACGTGGATAGCTTGTGGAATGCGTACAGATAACACGGCATTTTTGGCTTTAGAAAGTGGCGTGTATGTTTACGCAAAGTCATGATGCCATGTTGCGGTGTGAGAAGTTCTGTGCGCGCACTCAGACCGCTAGTTCTCTTTCGCTGCTTTTTTGTGTTTGAATTCAAAGAAGAATTCACGTGATATCACTTGATATCTCTCCGCCCAAGTAGCAGTGCTTCGTCTGTGCTTCCCCATAATATAGTCCAAAGTTAATATTTGCCTAGGAAATCGGCTAGTCTTAATCTGCATTGCTATTTGTATTCATTGTGATGTGAATACGCAGGCCACAAGAAGTAATTAGGTGGGTTTTTTTGTTTTTGTATCACTTTTACTCTGGAAATGCTAGCTGGCAACATAGGATTCCATTCATTATGCTAAGCTAAGCTAGCGGCGACTCTGCCAAACTAAAACAATGCATGCACTGAAACAAAAATGCATTTGCCCACATATCTAAATGTAGAAAGATGATGAATAAGCCCTATTTCTAAAAACGGTGAAGGGTTCCTTTAAATCTAAGCCCTGTCTGTGAAACCAGGCCCCAGTGTTTTTAATCTAATAGTAAACCTAAAAAAAATGTTGACTAAAATAAAATGTTTGTTAATATAATAAAACTACAAAATTTAAATAAAAATCAAGTTAAATGAAAATATTATAAAATGAATGAAAAACTGAAAGTTGGACACTGTTGGACCCTGCTTACATGGTACTATCTCTCTTTCTGCTTCTTTCCATCGATCTTCAATGTCATCTCTGATCCAGGTGGAGCTTCATTGGAGCGATGCCATCTTTATGTTTGAGTACTTTAAGCCCAAAACCTTGCCAGAGTTTGACAGCTATAAGACCAGCACTGTGTCTGCTGACCTTGCCAACCTGCTTAAAAGGCTTTCTGGAATAATCCCACGCAATGACGGCCCCACACTCTCCGTAGACGACGTGTCTGCCTATATTGAGGGAGGTGCTGTCAAGGTATGAGCTCATTGACCGTCGTCTGTTCATCTAGCTCTGTTTTGTCTGTTCTTCTGTCACTTAAAGTGTTTCTCTTTGTTCAAGGTGCCAGCGCTTCCGGAAGGAGCTTCCCCGGCGCCCCCTGTGGTGAACGAGCTGTACTACCTGCTGGCGGACTACCACTTCAAAAACAAAGAGCAGTCTAAAGCCATCAAGTTCTACATGCATGACATCTGCATGTGTCCCAACAGGTCTGCTAAAATTTTACATCTTAACATCTTAACATGAATCAGGGAATTCAGTTTGATCAAATTTAAGCCCATAAGTCTTAAATATCTCAAAAGTCTTAATTATCATCAAATAATTATATTATAGTAAATATCACCATCGTGCACAAATGTCAAAATGCACAAAAAATTATGGTTTTCGTTGTTTTTGACCCATGTAACCTTGTAAACTATGCTTTAAGATTTTCAGGTAAGTCTAACAGGAAGGAAATATACAAAAATTGAATTAAGTTATCAAACACTTCAAAGTTTTCAATGCATAATTTATAGATTAATTATAGATTAGTCTTTTAATGAAGCTACAAAAGTGATTCATTCAAGAGCAGTGAGGGATTTCCTCTTTGTCTTTTGTTCTTTGATTAGCATTAATGACAGACAGTAGCAGGTTTATTAGGCTGCTGTCACTTTCTCATAAAATTTGCCATAAGTTTGTGTGTTTTTGTCCCTTCAAGCGCTGTCTGATGCTACTTTGTGTGTGTGTGTGTGTGTGTGTGTGCGCGACTTTGACAGACTGTCTTATCACACGTGAAAGCATTTGCATGAATAAGAGCTTGATCATATAATGTAATGCTTACCAAAGGGTGACCAAACTGATGCTGCGTTAATTGCATTAGATAATTTTAATATGATAAACTGAAAAAATTAATCACACTGTAAAGTTGTATAAATCATTGTTTTTATATAATCATTTTATGGTTTAGATATTACCATAGAGTTACTCTACCCGGCTCATATGTTATTATTTGTGCAGGTCATAAAAAGGTTTAAATTTGAACCTTGCAGATTCCCTATGAATGCCTACAGCTATGCTGTCTCTCCATCTCTCATGTAGGTTTGACTCATGGGCAGGCATGGCACTGGCACGTGCCAGTCGCATCCAGGACAAGTTGAACTCTAATGAGCTCAGGAGTGACGGACCCATCTGGAAAAACTCTCTGGCTGTGCTGACCTGTTTCAAACGGGCTCTGGAGATAGACGGCTCCAACCTATCCCTATGGATCGAGTATGGTACCATGTCCTATGCCTTGCACTCCTTCGCTTCCAGACAGCTCAAACAGTGGAAACGCGAACTACCCCTGGACTTGATCAAACAGGTACTTCGGTTTGGATAAATAAAGACTCGTCAGAGAGAGACATGTGATTTACAAAACAACACACGGGTGACCGAGCGACAAGAAATAAGAGTCTCAGTTTCTGTTTGTTTGTGTTTATAGATGGAAGAGCGCAGAGACTCAATGTTGGAGACTGCATCGCAGTGCTTTCGTAGCGCCTCTCGCTGTGACGGTGACGAGGAGGAGTGGCTCATTCACTACATGCTGGGAAAGATTGCAGAGAAGCGCAAATTTCCGCCCAAAGACTACCTGCAGCTGTACAAGAAGGTGATCATCTTAGGCTATGGCTGGCCCGCTGGATTATCTGATTGGCTATTGAGAATGTGTGTCATCTGTCGCCATGGTTGATTAAATCTGACATGGCAATAGTTCAATGATACAGTTTGAGAATGATTAGGACATTCTCTGACATAGGTGTGCTGTCAGTCAATTGACTGCAAATTCACCTTCAGGTCTGGCTCCATTCTGGTATGTATTTGTCATCATTCAGTCAGTTCCTGGTGCATATAATGTAGAAAAATATATGAAACATGTAAAGCCGTTGATGGTGTAAAAGCGGGGTCTGAACTCCCAACAGTCAGACACATCTCATTACAGCCTTTGTGTCATATTTCTCCAGTCTGCACACTACCTGCACGAGGAGGCAGCCAGATACCCACGCAAAATCCACTACCACAACCCGCCCGACCTCGCCATGGAGGCCTTAGAGGTATGTAGTGGTTTGTCATATGCTGCCGTATGACAAAAACCATCAGTTTAACAAGTGAATTTGTATTCTTTCAATTTGCCAGCTGTTTTTCCGCCTGAGCGCCACAATTCTGAAGTTGCTGGAGAATGAGGGCGATGATGGTGAACCGTGTGAGCTGCAGATGAAGCTCCTGGAATATGAGCTGTTCTTCAGCATGCTCGCCGAAGCTGCCGTCGGACCCTTTGCACGCGGAGAGGAGAAGACCACGCCCAAAACCAGCAGCGACAAGTATGATCGCAAACCTTATACGCTCTCAAGAGCCTGGGGGAGTTTAGAAAGATTGTAAAAAATATCCACTACAGGATTCCTTCGCAGTTTGGAAAAGTATTTGAGTCATTTCAGGTCTGGAAGAGTATGGAAAATATTGCTAAAATATAAAATTAAGAAGAAAAAAAATCATCACACAGGTTGGGTTAAAAATATCAGTTTCTCAATTTGAATCTTTGCTCATTTCTATGAATAAACAAAACTTTGTAGCACCACCCATCCAATAAATCACTCTTCCATTTCCAGTGTTTAAACCACAGAAAGACGTCAATTGAACAGCTTGTGAACCAGGGGTGCCCAACTCTGTTCCTTTTCATGGTAAAAGTTTAGTGATTGTTTGATTGTCATACACGACTTACTGAATGAATTCTTTACCATAACCGAGTCTCTTTTGAACTTCACTAAACTAATGTGTGTGCGCCACTCAAACCAGCAACAGATAAAGAAGCAAATGATCATCTAAATCAGACTGTACTTTGCTGTTTGGTGGACCACTTGTACAGTATCAAAGTCATGTGTCAGAAGTGAACACATGCAGGTTATAGAGCTTTTTAGGTTTCTTCTCATAATGCAAGTGCATGTTTTCACACAGAAAACATTTTTATATTTTCAGATGACTGTACTATTTACTGAAAACAATGTGAACCATTTGTTATATATGGTCTGAAAAATCATTTGAAAGGAAGTAGGAACCCTGCCACTAAGTTTCAGATCTCAATTGATTTCAACTGTATGTTGACAAACTTTTAAAACCGGGGTGGGCACTTCTAGTCCTGGAGGGACTTCTGCACTGTCCTGCAGAGTTTAGCTCCAACCCTGATATCTACACTGTCAGCGCACTCGTTCATTATACTACACAATTGACAAGAAAAACAGCAGCAGTAAAATGTGTCTAATGCTATACTGGTTATACTCTTATACTACACTGGGTTTTCGATAGTGGTTATAATGTTTTGAAATCATACTGTCTTGAATTATTGTGTAGGCAATTTCACAACAAAAATAACTCTAGCATCCAAGTTATATGCTCAAAATATGATAGAAATATGATCATATAAATATGATTCAGCATATAATTACATTTCATAACTGAATAGTGTCAACTTTAAGTTGTTAATTACAGTGTTAGGGTTGTTCTTTATATAACTGCTTAACTATATGTATTGAAAAAACAAATACATTGAATTGAGTGCAAACATTTTTTTTGACAAATGTAATTTCTATTAAAAAATGTCTGAATTATAAGAAAGGAGATGTAAAATTTACAGTCCTTATTAGAAGAACCTTATTAGATAAACATTTGCAATTTGGGGACATTTGCAGTTGAAAAAAGGTAATAAATAACAATGTTATTGCAATACTCAGCATATTGGATTTTTTATATTTTTTTTAATCGCACTAATATCGTATTGTGGCTTAAGTATCGTGATAATATCGTATCGTGAGGCCTCTGGTGATTCCCACCCCTAGTGGGAAGACAACAAGGGATGTCAGAACTCATCTGATCCATTTTCAAAGGCGTACATGTATCTCTCACTGTGGGTGATATCCCACTATCCTGTGCATTCGATTCTGTCATTTGTGTCTAAAAGTTGAGGTTAGTGGTAACTGTGGCAAGTACATTTTGACCAACTTTTTCCACTTTTGATATATTTCTAGTGAGAAAATAGTTTTGTAGTAATTAACTCTTTCCATGCCAAACACAGATTTAAGATAAATCTATTTATTACTACTGGAGCTGGCAGTTTGCTAAGTTTCAAATGATTATTAAGCAGCATCTTCAACAAAGGTGCTTCAACAAAGTATTGAACAAAGGCTGTGAATACATGTGATTTGTTTCCTTTTTATATATAAAAAGAAAACAAATCACATGTACATAAATATTTACAGCCTTTGTTCAATACTTTGTTGAAGGACCTTTGGCACCAATTACAGTCTTTTTGAGTATGATGCTACAAGTTTGGCACACCTATTTTTGGGCAGTTTCTCCCGTTCTTCTTTGCAGGACGTCTCAAGCTCCATCAGGTTGGATGGGGAGCGCCGGTGTACAGTCATTATCAGATCTCTCCAGAGATGTTCAAAGTCTGGGCTCTGGCTGGGCCACTCAAGGACATTCCCAGAGTTGTCCCGTAGTCAATCCTTTGTTATCTTGGCTGTGTGCTTAGGGTCGTTGTCCAGTTGGAAGATGAACCTTCGCCCCAGTCTGAGGTCCAGAGCGCTCTGGAGCAGGTTTCTGTCAGGGATGTCTCTGTACATTTCTGCATTGATCTTTCCCTCGTTCCTGACTAGTCTCCCAGTTCCTGCCGCTGAAAAACATCCCCCCACAGCATGATGCTGCCACCACCATGCTTCACTGTTGGGATGGTATTGGCCAGGTGATGAGCGGTGCCTGGTTTCCTCCAGACATGACGCTTGCCATTCAGGCCAAAGAGTTCAATCTTTGTTTCATCAGATCAGAGAATTTAGTTTCTAATGGTCTGAGAGTCCTTCGTGTGCCTTTTGGCAAACTTCAGGTGGGCTGTCATGTGCCGTCTGGCCACTCTACCATACGGGCCTGATTGGTGGAGGGCTGTAGAAATGGTTGTTCTTCTGGAAGTTTCTCCTCTCTCCACAGAGAAACACTTGAGCTCTGTCAGAGTGACCATTGCGTTTTTGGTCATCTCCCTGACTTAAGCCCCGGGTATACATCACTTTCCACGCCCGGACGCGTCACGCTCGCAGCCCTGTCCACGCGTCTTTCAAAGTATACTACACCACGGATGCGTTCGACACATGCACAGTAAAAAAAATTCTATGATCCACCAGACATCGGAGGGCAGCACTGAGTCCTGTCATCAACGGGACATTCGCTGGGCATGATCGGAGAAGTGTAGTGCATCCACCATTGCAACATAGTTTGGAAGAAACACTGAAGAATCAAAAACAAGGGTTTTTTTTCAAGCTTGTTGTTTTTAAACCGATGTTTTCACACTCTTCTTAGACAGTTGAACATTGTGCTCAATACTGTGCGTATTGCCACCTAGTGGACTCTTCTGTACTGCTGGCGCATGCGCTGTGGCACGCGGACTGTCCCCGCCGTCTCGAAATTTGGGCTGTGCGCAGACGGGGTGTGCGGCCGAAAATTACATCATGCGGATGGTGCACGAACGCGACGGCCGAAGTATACTCAGGGCTTAAGGCCCTTCTCCCCTGATTGCTCAGTTTGGCTGGGTGACAGCTCTAGGAAGAGTCCTAGTGATTCCAAACTGATGGAGGCCACTGTGCTCATTGGGACCTTTAATGCTGCAGAATTTTTTTCTGTACCCTTCACCAGATCTGTGCCTCAATACAATCTTGTCTCGGAGGTCTACAGACAATTTCTTAGACTTCATTGCTTGGTTTGTGCTCTGACATGCAGTGTTAACTGTGGGACCTTATATAGACAGGTGTGTGCCTTTCCAAATCATGTCCAATCAACGAATTTACTACAGGTGGACTCCAATCAAGTTGTAGAAACACCTGAGCTCAATTTTGAGTGTCATGGCAAAGGCTGTGAACACTTGTGTACATGTGATTTTTTTATTTTTTCAAACAAACTTCCTTCATGTTGTCATTATGGGGTATTGTTTGTAGAATTTTGAGGAAAACAATGAATTTAATCAATTTTGGAAAAAGGCTGTAACATAACAAAATGTGGAAAAAGTGCAGCACTGATTACTTTCCGGATGCACTGTATATCTTTGTGTTTTTATTTTGTTAACATAATCTTTTCTCCCAACAGGGAAAAGCTTCCATCCATTTACGATGAAGACTCGCGCTCTTCGGTTGGCGTGAGTACCTGTCCGGCAGCGTTGACCACCTCATCGGTCACATCTGTGGTGGCTGGAGCTACTTCTTTGCCTGGCGACGGTGCGGCAGGTGCGAGTTCTCCCCCGTATACGGTCACTCCGGTCGACCACGATTACGTCAAACGTAAAAGCCTGCAGCAGAGGCACAGGCGGGGGCAGGAGCTCCAGCAGCAGCAGCGGCCGCAGCAGCAGGACGGTACAGTACCAGGGCCAGAGTATAACTCACTCACTCACTCACTCACTCACTCATGCACGGGGGAATGAGGATGATGAAGGTGTTTTACCACTATGAATTGAATTGTGGGCTCTGGTGTACAATAACATCTCCTCCCACCCCTCCTCTTACCATCTGCACCAGGCCATAGAGGATCATGGGAAAATGGGCAACATTGCTAACAGTGTCTCAGCGCTTTTTCTGTTTTGCTTCAGTTCCACATCAGCTACATCCACATTAATTTGGGTAGATATGAAAACGCATCTTTTTTTTCTGCGTCCACACTAAGACTGCGTTTTTGTCCATGGATAAATTTGAAAAGCGCTGTTGTAGCATTGAAGTGTGGACTGTGAAAATGGAGGTGGAAAATGATGACGTGTTTAGACTTGATTCATATTGTACCCATAGATATCAATGGTTGCACTGGCATTGCTGTGCCTGATATTCACTTTCACAGTGTTGCTAAAGATAGAGGTTACTTTGTTACAATCTTCATACGGTATTCCTGCAAAGATGACAGAAAAATGACTCGCAATTGCTGTCCCGCGGAAAACATGAGGCCGATAGTTTTAGACCAGACATGGAGTGGCGATTGAGTGCGACCTGAAGTGGTGAGAGATTTTGCTAATAAACTGATCATGCCAGAAGAAAAGTGTGAGAATATTATTACAGTCAAACCAAAATGTATTTAGACACCTTCAACATTTTCTCACATTATCACAGTTTATTGGCAAAGGTTTAGAAAATGGTAATAAAATATGACAAGAACTCAGAGAAGAATCTTGATAATGTCAGATAACTGATAGAAAGGTGTGTCCTGGATTACAATCAACCAATCAGATGTTCAATTTAAGTGCACAATTAGATAATACCGATTATGGTCAAGCAATGCTTCATTTTGTTCAGTCTGTGGTGTCAAAGGTCGCATTAGCAATTAATGAAAAAACACTTCAGCAAAACATGCTCAGCTCAAAGTGTCTGAATCATTTTACTGGGAGACACTGTATGAAGGATTTTTGGGTATAATATGTCAAAGTTTACTTTATTTTGCTATCCTCACTTACATGAATGAACTATAGTGTCCTGAACACACTAGCAAAAAATTAAATCTGGTGTTTGAATAACTATTGGTTTGACTGTATGTCTGGTGTCTTGATCGAACCATTTTCAGACATTTCATTGTGGATGAGAAGCTTTTGGAAAATGCTTAAAAATGCTATAAAAAATGTTTTTAGATGTATCCGGATTAATGTGGATGTAGCTTTTGTCATTTCTTGCTTCCAGGTAATGAAATCAGATTTTCATAGACTTTCACATTTTATACACCCAGTCCAGCGAATTACAATAATTTTGTGTTTTTCGCCTTTTTTTTTGCTTTTGCCATTCCTGCACAGATTATGAATGTGCGTCGCTGTTGTTCACCCAGTAAACCATGCTGTTATCTGATTTTTTATTATTTTAATAACAACAGCAAGAGTATAATAAGGCAGCAGATGTTAGCTAAATCTGTTGGGAGCTTTTATGCTTTGCTGATCTTGTTCTGTAGGTAACCTATAAGTTATCACTGGTTGACCAGACCAGCTTGCGGTCATTTGTTACATTTTAAATTAACGGGGTCTGAAGTGGAGATTAGAGAAGCAGTTTGGCCATATTGGAGTCGTACGCATTAATTTTTCGACTGTTGTGATTTGCAGAAAGCTTCTTGTGCTCTGTCTTTTTCCGAGTGTTCAGGAACAGGGAAGGGTTTTAAGTTCGTTTTTAAATTTAAAGTCCACACTAAAGACTTAGTAACTGCTAGCTAGTTTGTGATTAACTCTGTACTTCATTCGGTTGCACCATTTGTTCTTAATCCTCGTGCACTGTTCAATTTCTGGCAACACTCAGTATAGTCCGGGTCAAATTGACCCTATTTGGATTCAATACAATTCCCCGAAAATCACGCTATGAAAAAAACATACAATCAGGTACAAATAATTAACTTTTAATATCAATGCTTTTCACACAATGCAAAGAATAAATATCTGAATTCATGATTTATAAAAATGTTTTAACCACTATTTTTAAGACCGCCCACCAGCTTATTCATAACCTTAACATATTCATACTAAAAGCTAAAAAAATTAGATTTCAAATGAAAATCAAATGATTTCATGAAAAAGGATGTGGCGACTGGCCACTTTGTGGCGCTATGAAATGAAGAAAAAAACAACAACATGAAAACTACTATAGCCCTTCAACAGTCAGTCCGATTGACTTGAAAACTGGCATGCGGTGACTTTGTCCAAGGTGCCGCGATTGTCTACGAGTATATTCACGTATCTTCATAACCACGGCCGCCATCGGCCAATGAATTTCGAGCAGCTTTCAGACAATGTTAACAGAGGGCGATCGGAATTAAAACTCTCTTGGCCTGTTTTTACATGTGGTAAAACTCCTCATTCTGAGCATCTTAGGACCACCGCTGTCAATCGATCCATTTGTTAAATATTGGAGATTATTTAACTTTCGCAAACTAGCCATAGGTTTATTACTTAACCTCAATAAAAACCACTGCAGTAAAATTCCCTGGACTCTTTAGGTCAATAATGATCAAAAATGTTGAACTTTACACTTTGAATAGCTATAACAAGTAGCAAAATATACTGAAAAGCCTATAAATCCTAAGCGAAAACTCAAAACTTCACCATATTAGGTGAGCACATTTGTTTTTATATTTATATTAAATATAGTGCCAATACATTTTCTGTTCATGCATTTCATGCAGATGCTTTTATTCGAAGCAACTTACAAAAGAGGAACATAAGCACAGAGACAACAATTTATTCATTTTTAAATGCTTTAAAAAAAATAATGATAATCAAATAAGCTTATTGAGTCTCGTTTAAAACTTCATAGTACTCCATGTCTGCTTGTAGCCTTCCTACACTGTGGTAACTTCTATCAGTTTTCAGGTTTAGCCAGGCTTTTGTGAGATCCAGTAAAGCATAATATTTCCAAAATAGCATTAAAAGAAATTCTTCTTAAAGGGGTGGTGGCATGCGATTACACTTTTTTAACTTAAGTTAGTGTGTAATGTTGCTGCTTGAGCATAAACAGCATCTGCAAAGTTACAGCGCTCAAAGTTCAATGCAAACGTCTTTTAAATATTGTCTTATTGTCTTTTAAAGTTATGGCAGTTTATTGCCTACAAAAACGGCCGGTTTGGACTACAAGGAGCTTCTTCCCGGGTAGGTGACGTCATAAACCCTTGCTATTAACATAAACACTGCCCCCGCGAACACGCAACAAAGTTCATAAACATGTTGTCCATACTACAAATAAAACAATACCTTTACAAACAAGCTGCTGTTCAGTCGTGTATTGGGATACAGTAAAACTTTAACCAGAATATGAAAAGATAACAGCAGTGCTAAGAACAGCAGTGACAGTGACACTACAAAAAATACTTGAAATACACAAATACTTACCATTCACTAACGACCATTAAAAGCCTTGCGTGCAGAGGTTCTGCTCGACCTTCATCCCCGCTATCTGGGTCTGATTCAGGCTCAAATTGGTATGGCAATACTGACGGCATTATTTACACCGCAGATATGACTTCTGCCCGTAATGGTAAGAGGCGTGGCGTTTCCGGACAACCTGTGCTTGGCACTTCAGCCAATAAAAATACATGAAGCTATATTTGGCCATCTAACCAATCTAAGACCATTGCGTTTTTCGGAGGGATGGGCTTTATAGAAGCAGGAAGCAAACGAGCCATTCAAAGGACAGTGGAGACAGCGGTGTGGAATAAAGGTCAAATATAAGAAAAATATGGCGTTTTAAAAGTATTAAGACATGTTAAACTGCGCCCCATAAACACAACCAAGCCCAGAAAAAAAAACACAGAACCACCCCTTTAATGAAAAATCATTAATTTCAAATTCACATAGTTGGAATATTTGAGTTTCAGACATTTGTTCTTTTCTGTAGTTTAAAGGGGGCAGTGCATCAGTACACCTGATTAAATATTGCTGTGGCCTGTTTTGATGAAATGGAGTCAGTTTTTGAAACTGTGTCAGATGATGGCTTTGACCTAGTTGAAGTCAATCTCAGCTTGTTGTGCTCATTTTCTGGAACACACTTCATAGTTCAGTCACTCGCTTCAGTGTTGAGGTGGACCCATAACATGAGGCTTGCACGGCTGTGAATGGACACTAGTTTTTGTAGCTATATAGGGAATGGTCATATAGAAGAATTCATAATGCTTTTTACTGTAAAAGCTATCAGTATTTGTCATCTTGCAATTTTGCTACATACTAGCCTGTAAGTATATTTATTTTTTCTTATTTTACTGCTAAACATTGCAACACAATCCAAGCCAATCAGAACATGTCCCATGTTTCATGTACAGCTAATGGATTTTAGAGCAGATGAGATTTTGCTGTGTACCCAACATGCACAGAAATAGAAATAAAAACAATCAACCAATACAATTTAATATCACTTTAAATCTTAAAATTTAAAAATAAATCCCACTGCAGTTAAAGTTACTAGATCTTATTAGGGAGTCACCAATAATCTGGGCCAGTAACAATAATTTTACTTTTAGCTATTTATTATTTTCAGGGCTTGACATTAATATAATGCAAGAACACATCCTGTAGTAAGAGGTGTACAGTTTTTATTTTATAGATTGTTTGCTGTATTTAATCTGTCTGTATCGATAGTCATTTTTATTTTATCTATGAATAATATATCAACCGTAATGTTATATTATTAATAATAATATATAGTGCAGCTGAGGTTGTTCAACATGTTTTTTGTGCTCAGTTTTTGTTGTTGTTGTGGCTGGCCTCATCTCATTGCTTTTAATGATACCTTCACAAGTGTGATTTTTAAAGGTGAACATTGTGACATGTTGCCCATATTCCTCAGTTGTTCCCATGGCCTGCTTTAGTCTCCCTGTCTCCCTGCTGCCTCCTGCCTGCTCCCTCTCTGCCTGCCTCTGACCTGCTTCCCACCTGCTGCTTCTTAATGGATGCATGATGGGTCAGCACCCCGATTCAACAAAGACTTCCCACAATGCACTCCGCAATGCTCTGTGTGCAAACTGACATCTGACCAAAGTGTCTGCCGTGGCTCACTTGTGCAAGGGAGGTGAAATTGTTCTTGTGGGTTGTTCTGAATCATGTGGTTTGGTAAAGACAGTGGGAAGTTTAAACTGCTTTTTCTGCAAATGTTGGTGCGTGGATGAGTTTAGCTTCTTATCAGGTAATTGATCAAAGCTTATACAGCAGTTCAAGACTTGATCAATTCACTCTCCTTCTGTATGTTTGTTGATTCTAAAGGTCCCGATCAACTCCCAGCAAATTTCTTTTTCATTCTTCGACACAAGTTGTTTGAAATACGTTTGCAGCGATACACTCATAGCAAACATCCCAACGGAGCGTCTGATCATAGCAATGTTTGCATGAGCTCTGAAATTCGCCCGTCAAGTCACATCACATTTATTTATATAGCACTTTATACTATAGATCTGCATTACAGTATTAAGCATGAAATATAGTCTTAGTGCTTTCAATTAGAAAACCTATTACATAATCGCCACCAGTTCATTCTTCAATTTCGCTTGAAGTATATCGGGACCTTAATTGGTGAATGTCACAAACACATGCAGGTCATATTTCACCCCAAAATCAAAAGAAAACCCATTTTGAATAAAGAAAGTGAAGACTGTTTTATGCTTTGAGGCCTCATTTCCAACACAATTAAGCATAATTTCCTTCCAAATGTGGTGAAATACATGATCATGCTAGGTTTTTGTGATATTCTCTTGAATAACCTCTAAAAAGCTGCCCATTTCTCAGCAGAACAGCAAATGAAAGATCTGCTTTATTCACAACACAATGGTACCCAAAAATACACACAACTGTATGGCTTTTCTGAGTTCATGTTATGAAAAATATTCTAAACTGAATTTCCTCTACAGCTGACTTCTCACATGACCATGACTACTGCGTGTCTCTCTCTGCTTTGCGGCCAAGATTTGTGTATGGTACAGACGCCCTTCCTCGCACAACCAATTGTACAAAACTGACGGCTCACCTATCATTCCTCAAAAGCAGGGCTTAAGTTCTCCAAAGAATTAGGAACAGCTATTGTCAAGCACCCTGAACACCATAGAGCTCAACAGTGACCATGCACTTTCATGCATTTCAGAAGATTGTTCAAGCCTTTAAGCAAATCAACCAGCTCATTGCATCATTTCATTAGAAGCAGCATAGTGCTTTTTTAGTCTTGATATCTCAGACCTTTTGCTATCATCATAGTATGATTAATTTACTCTGTTCAGGAACTGCCCACGTTGACCAGAAGAGATTGAAAGCGCTTTGTAAGTGTACATGTGAATGACCTAGGGGTAGGTTTATTAATACTACTGAAGCACCAAAATTTTAGCAACAAAAAACATATGCCAAAATGGCACAAAAAAAAAACAGTTTTCAAAAAACCTATTTCATGCACACAATCTGGATAAGCTATAACAGTTAAATATGTCAGCAGTGTGGACGCACTTTGACCAGACCAAAAATTATGCTAGCAATTTTTTTGTCTAAAATATTGAGAACTGGCTAATTGCCAAAGAACTTTACTATGACATGGTTTAATTTATTACCTGGAAACACAACACCCTGAACAGCACAAAGAGCTAAAGACAATTTCATTTAGATTTTGGTGTTCCAGTGTTGGAAAGTTCAAGGCTCAGGGAAGAAGGAGGTGGGAACTGGCGAACAATCAACATTTAGATTGCGCTCCTCGAGACCGGCGAATCTTGAGGTGTGATTCACACCTGCTGTGGCTAATGAACTCCGTTCTCACAGCTCTCGGCCTCGCCCTGCTTGCCACATTCAGTAAAAAATTTATTTCAGTGCATTGCTAGTTGATACACTATATGGACACAAGTATTGGGACATTTATACCAACAATTATACCAACAGGAAGCTTTCCACTCTTCTAGGAAGGCTTTCCACAAGATTTTGGAGTGTTTCTTTGGAAATGTTTACCCCCATTCATCTAGTAGAGCATCTGTGAGGTCAGGCACTGATGTTGGACGAGAAGGCCTGGCTCGCAATCTCTGTTCAAGTTCATCCCAAAGGTGTTTGGTAGGGTTGAGGTCAGGGCTCTTTGTGGTCTAGTCAAGCTCTTCCACACCAAACTCAACCATGTCTTTATGGACTTTGCTTTGTGCACTGGGGCACACGTATGCTGGAATTCAAAAGGGCCTTCCCAAAATGTTCCTACAATGTTGGAAGCAAAGCATTGTACAAAATATCTTGATATGCTGAAGCATTAAGTTTTACCTTTACTGGAAGTAAGGGGTCAACCCCCAACCCCTGAAAAACAGGCCAATACCATTATCCCTAATGTTCTCCTGGCATCCGCCAAACTCGGACTCACCGATCAGACTGCCAAACAGAGAAGCGTGATCCACCGAACAGGTTTCCACTGCTCCAGAGTCCAGTGGCAGCATGCTTTACACACACCATCCGATGCTCGGCATTGTACTTGGTGATGTGAGGCCATGGAAACTTACTCCATGAAGCTCCCGCCGCACTGTTTTTTGCTGATATTAATGCCAGTGGAAGTTTGGGACTCTTAAGCTATGGAATCAGCAGAGCATTGGCGACTTTTATGCACCATCAGGACTCTGTGACCCTGGTCTTCTAGTGCTGTTTCTAAACGCTTCCATTTCCAATAATACCACTTACTGTTGACCTTGGAATATCTAGCAGGGATAAAATTTCACAAACTGACTTACTGCAAAAAATGGCATCCTATCACAGTACCACAGTACTTGGATTCACTGAGCTCTACAAACGTTTATACATGCTGACTGCATAGCTCTGTGTTTGATTTAATACACCTGTGGCAATGGGTCTGATTAGTAGGCGTGTCTTAATTTGTCCATATCGTGTACCTCTGTAGAGAGAATGGAAAATACTTTCCATTCTGCCTTCTTTAGCTACTTACCTAGCTATCCTGTCGAAATTTATATAAACTATATCAGAATGAAAGTTTGATGTGCGCTCTGCTTTTGAGGAAGGTGACCTTAACCCTGTTCTAATATTTACTGTGGGTCACATCAGAGCTTATTATGCAGGTGCTTCAAACTGCAGTAGGACTTGACCTTTTTAAAACAAAAGTCCTTTTCTTCTGTGCATTCAATATTACAACACTCTTACTCTATTGGTGATTTCCACCTTCAATCACATCAATCATTTCTGCAAAGAAATTTCTATTTTTTCCTGCCCAATGCTTCCCAGGACACAACCGGGTCACATCTAGACTATCATTGTGTCTTTAATATGCTCCTGTTGAAATCTGTAGCAGACCAACTAATGGGCCTCCTGGCAGTGTTGGTCTATAGCTGCTAATATACTCTGCAGGAAGCTGCAATTTTAGGCTGACGCAGCGCCATTTTTCCCCTTCGCGCTGAGTGTGCGGGTGCGTTGGCATTCTCTGGAGGAGGGGAAGGTTGGTGTTGCCACTGCACTCTGTTGTGTCATGGAGGTGATGGTGTGTGCTAATGAATTTCTACCCTCTGTGCTAAATGCTGACACTCCCAGCATGCTCAGGGGCCTTTTCTGCTTGTTTGTGGGCAGCACAAGAGGAATCACATTAACTTTCTTTACTGGGCTTGCTGAGAAGCACAATATTTTTTAAGCGCTTTGGTCTACCTCAGGAGCAGGCTGGCTGTTTTACCCCAAAGCCCTAGTTAGGGTTCAACACTGCATTGAAACACATTCCCTGTAGTTCTGCCCTGTAACCTCGGCCCTCAGACCTGGATAAAAACCACTGTACCTAAAGGAATAGTTCACCCAAAAATGCAAGTTCTTTCACCATTTACCCAACCTAATGTCATTCCAAACCAATGTCTTTTTGGTCTTCTGTAGAACACAAAATGAGAAATAAGGGTGAATGTAAATGAATGTAAAATTAACTACAAATGTCTCTTCTGCTGAATTTGTCGCATCTCATTGGTGCATATGCATTTAAATGTTTTGCATCAATATGTGTTGATAATGCCAAAACACCTCGGTCTTGAAAATTTGCAACATTTGAGAGATTTGAGAATGACTGTGAAAGGAAATATTAACAGTGAATAACTACTTACATTTTAGTCTTTTCCTCACATAAATTGCATCAGAACACTTGGAATATAAGTAATTTAAGGGCTTTTCACACTTGAAATGTTTAACCCTGGGTCATTTTAAACCCTGGGTAAACGGAATCCTGGGTTATCATGATTCACGTTTCACATTGCCCATAATTTACTCAAGGTTAGCAATTAATCCTGGGTATTCATAAACTGTTGTCACACTGTACATTCCTAAACCCATGGTTAACGTCCTTATTTGCATATTTACGGTGTCAGTGTCACTGATCAGAAGAGCAATGCAAGGCTCTAACATTGCACATGCTAATATTACATATTTCCGACTATACTATCAAATTTATCTTGAATGGACTTTTTGGACCAATTGTCAATTTTTCTGTTGCTGTTTGATAGCCTGGATGCCGGCCAAGCTTAGCCCCACCCACTACATTTGAGGTCGGGTAGTTCTGTCTGGACTTGATCCATTGTGGAGCAACAATGCTCGAACCAGAGCTGTTCGGACCAATGAAATTGTCAGGGCGGGCTTTATACGATGATGGACAGATAACGCAACTAATCATACATGTCGCCAAAGAGCACTTGGGTTGAATTCGTTCTAATCCTAAACCGAGAACTTGTTCGTATATGCTTTCACCTTTACTATTTCTCTCAAAAATGATAATCGTGTTGGTAAGTACTCTGCATATCCTTCAATTATTTTTACAACACTGGCAACGATCATTTACACTCATCTTCTTCTACTTCTTCCAGCGTGCGTACAGTTGAGTTCTGTTGATAATTATGCGTCGCTCGTCACTTACTCCGTTGCTCTGATTGGTTGTAGGTCTATCCAATTGAGTGCAGAGGCATTTCCTGGTTCGGTTGAAACACGCCCCATAATCACAGCCCAGTAACAGACTCACATTCTGACCTGAGTATGATGACGTCAGGGTAGCTGTTTGACATTTTTCCTCTCAAATACTGAAGCTACTGTTTATACAACACAGTGTTTCCGTGACTGTCCAAAGCACGTGAATGAGACATTCTATTGGTTGTCCATTGTTTCACAGTAATTCTCAAATCTCATTCCTACTTTTGCATATTCAAAAATTGTCGCTTTGGGTTTCAAGACATGCGAGAAGCGATGGTTTCATAACCATAAGTGTGAAACATTCATTTAGCCGGGGTTAAAAGCGGTGTTTAGAATGACGATAACCCGGGGTTAAAGGAATAGTTCACCCAAAAAATTGTTCACTGTAAATTGGGATGGACACTATCAAATATGTAAAAACTAAAGATTTACAGTGTATGGAAAAAGAGCATGTTGAAGCAAAACATTACAACATTTTGTGTTCTACAATAGAAAGTCAGTAATATGGGTTTGGATCAACATGATGGTGAGTAAATGATGACAGGATTTCCATCTTGTGGTTAAAAACGCTGCAGAGATGACTTTTTTTTTTTGTAGGCCAACACTGAAGTTAGCATCACCCTGGTTCCCTCAACAAAAACCCAGTTGGATATTCCCATTGACTTTCCAGAAAATAATCAGTCACCAACAAAAATTTAGGTAACACTTTAGTTTAGGGTCCAATTCTCAGTATTAACTAGTTGCTTATTAGCATGCTTATTACTAGGATATTGGCTGTGTATTAGTACTTATAAAGCACATATTAATGCCTTATTACTAGTGCTGTCAAAATTAACGCATGCAATTAACCCAATTTTGGGTCAAATATGGACAAACCCAACCGTTGGTATAAAAATGCAATTAAAAAATGTAACCCAATTGCTGGGTTTGTCCATATTTGACCCAAATTTGGGTTGAAACAACCCAGCATTTTTTAGAGTGTAACATGTTTTGTTTATCAAGATCATTTGCACAAATGAACACAATCTTTATGAATTTTGAAGCCTAAATACAATCACTAGGGGGGAAAAAAGACTAAAAGCGATCTACACCACGGTCACGTGACTTCAACGTCCCTGTCTTTAAGCTTCTGACAACTTTCAATCTTTATTTAAAATGTACAATTTGGAAGTTTTGAGTTAGAATAGTTTGCTAGAGCAAGAGTTTATTGAGCAGACTGTTGAGTGGATAAGTTTACTGTAAAGACGTTTAAGGTCCCTGACGACCTGTAGTCCGATTTAAAATCACGAGTGGATATTACTGATGTATTTTATGTTGTATATTAAAACATGTTTACAGACCTCAATCCAGGCATTTAACCAAAAACCCATTGACTTGCTAACTCGTTTCCAGGCTTTAGCACTCTGTTACTATTCATTTATTTTGTAGAAACTGTTAGCAAATGGCACAGAAGTGTGATTTCACTTTCTCACTGTAATCCAAAACCTTGTTCTAAGATAAGCCTACCTGTTCTTCAGGTACAGTATAGCTGCCATCCGTAATAATCCCATCCCTGCAAACGTTTCCAGCCCTGTGTCCATTGGAGGAGTTTATTACACATCTTGGTGACTGTGTTGATTTGTGGATTGTGCACATTGGGCTACTCGGAAACACTCTGAATCAAGGGTCTTTTTAATTATATGAATGTTTACAAAGGACGGAGGAGGAAGGTCTTGTTGAATGAGTGTAATTGTGTGGTATATTTTCTCCCCTAATCAGAGCAAAGTCAGGACAGTGTTGCTGGCATGTCGGACTCCAGCTCCTTACAGGATGTCTTCATGGACCCCACCAGCTCACAGGACAGCAGCCACAAGGTCGATACTGGGAAGTGTAGTATTTTCCCGGAAGAATCAAATGCCATTGGAAAAGAGAAACGTGCCACAGTAGAGGACAATATAGGTAATGATCCCAGCTCTTCTAAACACACACAGCACATACTGCCAAGATTTGAGTGTGATAACAGTATTTATTGTGTATGTGGGAAATTCATACATGGTTATAATCAGTAATGATTTGGAAGTGATAGCAATAAAGGTCCAACAGTTTAACCAGTAAATGTAATGCTTACACTTTAAAAATGCTTGAAATAATTAGAAAGGAACATTTCAGTAGAGAATGTATATATGGATTATCATGTTTACTTCAAATTGTTTAAAGATTTTTACCCAAAATCCGCTTAAGTTGTGACGTAAGGAACGCCGTTGCTGGGTCCAAGCCTCAACTCGTTTCACTTGAGAATGCCATCGACGGCCGTTTATGAGTGCTTTTTATTCATTAAACATCAAACATTTAAAAAAGTTAATCATTTTAAATACAGTCTACACAACAGTCTCAGTGCTCACAGCGTCACAGACATTAATATTTTAACGATTTATAAAAGATGAATCACTGTCTGGCCATCTGGAATTTTGATATGGAGATAAAGGTAGTATTGTAATATTACACCATGTTGTGTGTGCATATTAGCACTGTTTGTTGTTTTTCTTGTGGTATGAGAGAGAGCATTTGGACCCGGAAGCACTGCCGCGTTACGTCAGACTTAACAACCGAATAGGGTGGGCTGAGCATTATTGAACACTAAAAACATGTCATGTATGTTGCATTTATAAGATAACGTTCCAAGATATCCCTAATACAGATGTCAAAACTACACTTTGACATTAAATCCGAGGACAATAAACACATGACTGCAATAATATTTGGTTTATCTGTATCTTCAAGCCATTTTGGGGATTTTCAAAAGAATAAAGTGTATTTATAATGCAATGCTAATCGACATAGCATTAATTACAGTATAGAATACAAAAAAATTATATACTGTCTGCCTTATTCTGCAATAAGAAGCAACTTCAGATCCAAAAGACAGACACTCGACTGATGTTATGAAGTGAATTTGGAGGAAAATCGTGCAATGTTTGGCATGTTTTGCCTTCTTAAATGCACATCGTAAGGACACCAACTCACAGTGCTTGCAGAGACCATTTACTCTATGAAACATTAATGTTTAGAACATTATAAACATCTTTGAAATCTAATGTATGTTATTAATTAACACAAATGAATTTATCAAAGAATCCTGAAAAAAATGGGTCATGGTTTCCACAAAAATATTAACCAGAAAAAATGTTTTCAACATATATGATGATAATCAATGTTTCTTGAGCATCAACTCATCATATTAGAGTGATTTCTGAAGGATCATGTGACACTGAAGACTAGAGTAATGATGATAAATTCAGATATATTCACAGAGAAAACAGTTATTTTAAATTGTTAGGGTTAGGTTAATATTATGTTGTAAAGGTAGTGTATTAGTGTTACTGCATGATGATGATAATAAAATACTCAAAAATAATCTTAATTGCTATGAAAATAATCCCCAAAAAGGTAATCATCCTAAAAGTAGTCTTGGCTAAAAATAACTTCTTAAGAGTTTTCTTGAAAAAAAACTAGACAGTTTTCATGAGGTTCAGACAATATCTGTCTTGACAGGAGCACAAAACACAGTAGGTTCTTGCATCTTACAAGCAATATCTGCAGCTGGTGGTCACCTCTGCCCTCTTAAAATCCCACAGGCACCTTGGAGGACAAGAACATGGACATCAGCTCTGCCACACTGTCTCAAGAATCTTCAGTCACACAAGAGTCTTCAGACACCACCTTGTCCATCACCTCCCCTGAGGCGTCCGTCCCGAAGACTCCCACCACAGACACCCCGACCCAGGCTCCGTGCCTGCCGCCGCACACGGCCCAACCTCACAAACCCCACTCCCAGACGGGCTCCTCCAGCGAGGGGAAGCGCAGGCCAGAGCCGCCGCCTCCCCTGGAGGTGATCGAGTTGCCTAAGTGTCTGCCGACGGGACGGGGAGAACAGAGGAAAACACTAGTGGACGTGTGTGTGAGGTCTCTCTTCCTGTGTCTGAGTCGCTTCCCGCAACATTACAAGAGTCTGTACCGTCTGGCCCACCTGTACGCCTACAGCAGGACACACAAGGTATGCACACACACTCCACACCTGTCGTTTCTGTGCCATCAAAACTATATAGATTCAGCTCTATATAGATTCTATTTTATTCCATAACCTCACGGTAGAATGAACTGTAAAACCACATTTTAAAACTGATATTTAAAACATTTCCTTCTCAAGGGGTCACATCTTTGTCACCTCTTTCACCCCTGATGAGTTTGCAACCGAATTTACACAATTGCCTTCATTTTCTTTATGAACGCTGTAATTGATTTCGGGGTGAAGAATAAACATTACATTTCTTGGTGTTCATGAGATTAATCTCGTTTAATCGCACCTTATACTTAGGCCATTGTTTGGGTCAATGTTTTCATTTTTTGAGGAAGTCACCCTGCAAATGGCTTAAAGTTACATTTATGGGTGTCTCTGCACATAACACTGCACATTGTTATACTATAAGAAAGCATAACAAGCATTTATTGCACAAGAATGCCAGCATCCGTATAGGTTTATATGTAATGTTAACTGAGCCAAGAGGATGAAATCATATTCACCAGTGTGTGTGTGTGTTTTCGAAGCCAGTGCGCAGTAGATGACACAACCCACAGATATTAAGTCTGGGTGTTGAAAACTGTGCCCACTCGCCTCATAGGTGCAAAAAGAGCAGTAGAGCCAAGTTTATTCATCATGCCAGAATGTTGTGTAACACCACTGACCACTAAACAAACCACTTACACTTGCGCGATGTCCGCTGTAGTTTGTTTTTGTCTTGTGGTTGATATGTGGCGTTGATATGTGTGCATGTGAAGCCAGTGGGGATTCCCTTACTTCACATGTGGTCAAGTCATGTAAAAACCCGTGCTAAATAAGTCAACATCCTGCTGAATTAGAACAGCAGCCTTTGTTAGACACAGCAAGCCCTTCAGCTGTGAAATATTATGTGATGTAGAGGACATCAAGTGCTCTCTTGCTTTCATAAAACTACTTACTACATGTATCGAAAACATTTTTGAATTAATTTATTGTCTTTTAAAAGTTGCCCTCAAATGGGAACTGTGTTGTGATATACGCTTACTTAGCTGTAACTATATTGGGTTTGGAATAAATTACACTTTACTTTATATTCACATAGAAAACAGCTGTTTTAAAATAATTAATAATAATTGTAATAATATTTCCCAATATTGCTGTTTTTCCAGTAATTTTGATCAAATAAATTGCAGCCTTGGTGAGCAGAATAGACTTTAAACATTAAAACAGGAACATTAAAAAAAGCTAACAGTAGTGTACAAGCAAAGAAACTATAATTTGTGTAATATATTTAGTTAATATTGAGTAATATTTATTTAATTAACAAGTAAACTATCAGAATCGTTTTATTAAAATTAATCAGTCAACCTAACTCTGTTTAATTAAGTTTTAGTTGTAAGACGTTTGACCCTTACTGACTGAAGTGACATGATTTATCAAAACATCTGCTCGTCCTCAGCTTTCACCTATGAGAAATGGACCATTATATTTTTCCAGAACTCAATGTGGCGACATGCGGGATTTTCTTTAAGCCACCTAGATGTAAAATAGAGGAACAAAATCATGATTTGCCTTGAGACTGACTCATCTCGTACTGTTTATGATGATGCGAGCGACACGCCGACCTGCAGTGTTTGTCACTAATACGCAAGAAAAAATGAAATGGTCACAATGACATTTTTGATAGCAGTAATGCAAAATTCAGTTTCATGGCCGTTATGAATTATATGTGATTGGTAAATTTTCTCAATTCATTCACCATTGGCCAATGTGACTGTGTTCATTTTGGGTAAGAACCCGCATGTTAGAAGCAACACTTTATACTGTGTGTACACACATTGCCAAACAGTCCCTGCATGTGATTATCTTATTTTCTTCCCATTTGTACCGAACAATAGCCGCTGCTTTTGTAGCAAAAGAAAAAAAAAACTGAATGTATTTCCATAGGCATGTATAATAATATCAGTGACTGCTTAATGGAAGAGGGCACTTAGAAAGAAAGCAAAGCATTATTGGTCTTAGGGTAGACTAAAACCTCTCTAAGATAATATTCTGCTGGCATAACCGTTCATATCGAGCCCGTTTCTCTCTTCTAACTTCTTTTTCTCATATCTTGAATTACGATAACAAATGGAGTGCTTCAATCCAAAATGACATTTTTTTGTATTATTTACTCACTTTCATATTGTTACAACTTCCTTTCTTCCTTAACACAAGCAGTGACTTATTGACGAATGGCAAAAAAGTACTATTAAAGTATCATAAATATATTTCATATGGCCTGCGCACTATTTCAAGTCTTCTGAGCTTTGTGTGAACAATTGACTGGAGTTTATTCACTGAAGATCGTGCCATCTGCACTAGCTCTTCTTGGCAGGTTCATTAGAGTTCATAAGAGAAATAGCAATAACTGATTCTTGCATTTTCAATCTGATCTTTTAAGTGAGTTGGGTGATCAATACCTGCACTGAAAACCTGAATAAGTTGTCAAAACTACATTTCTTAACTTAAACTAAAAAATATTGTAAAGTCAAGTCTAAGTAAGCAGAACTTGCCGATTTTTATTTTGTACTCATACATTTTAATTGCTCTGAACTTGAAATATTTGAGTAAGCTAATTCAAACATTTAACTTAAAAATATAATGTGATATCAAATTTTTAGTAGTGGAAACTTGACTAGCTTTAACTAGCTAATTCAATAAATGCCACCTTGCTAATTGGTAACATAATGCTTTGAAAAAAAACTACAATAAACAACATAACAGAAACTCTTCTAAACTAACATAACTAAACACTAAATCTCCACCTTAACATTAATCTTGCACACAAAAACATAATATGACACTTCATTTTGGCATTTACTATCCCTTTTGACTGTCATGGCAAAGCATGCTGGGAAATATAAATCCCAGCCCAGTTTCGGTTAAATTTAAGTTTGCCTAAATTAAAAGAAACAAGTTCATAAAACTCAAAACAATGAAACAATTCAGATTACTTAAAATGTCAGTTACTTGTTTAATTTGAGTTGGCTCTTCTCAATTATTAGAGTTTACAGTGTATGAATCATTTGTTCATAAATGGCGGTGGTTAACAGCTCATTGGAGGTGATGATTTTCATTGAATGATGACTTAAATTTCAGTTATGTCTTATGGACTGCTGTTATGGTTCTTTTGCAAGCTTGAGCATCTCATTCATTATATTTCCATTCAAAAGAAGCCAGTACAGTCATTCAAAATTTACTTGGAAGAAGGAAAGTCATAGGGTTTGGAGTCGCTATATCATGTCATCTTTCTCTCTCCATTGCATGTGTATTTGTGCTCTATGCTGACACTTTCTTACCAAAGGACTCACATATGTCATCTCCATCCCTTCACACTGAGAAATCTGTCTGATCTTTAAGTAGAGATTGTTCAGCTCTGAAATTTAATCACTCCACCATGACAAGCCAGAGATTTAATAACCGCCACAATGCGTTTAATGGCACCCGGCTCTTTCCCTAGATGAAAGCGTGGAAATTTAGCTCTCAGGTTTAATGAATGGCCCCAAAACAGCGTGTGTGACATACAGCGAGAGGTACACGTGTGTCTGTGTCCTAATAAAGAAATCAGACTGCAGCGCTATGATGTTATGTGTTCATTAACAGCGAATTAGCGGTGTGGAAATGGATTTGATGGGATGATAGAGTGTAATTATATTGGAGTGTCACGAGAGCTTTGATTAGCTTTCAGTCTTTAGCTGTCTGATGGGAGCTGTTTGTCTACGTTTTTAAGTTGTTTCTTTGGTTTTCCTGGCTTTGGTAAAGCATACTGCCATACTTCTCATTATAATTTTGCTATTTTATGCTGTGCAGAATCAATATTTTAGATTCTAGATGGCCCACTAGCAGTGTTAATTTAGTTGACGAATAATTTTCATCATAATTTTCGTCAACAACCTTTTCTTACTGACGAAAACGAGACGATAACTAAATAAAAACTAGTGTTGGATGACCAAAACTATGACACAAATCTACTCATTTTCGTCAAAGAACAAAAACGAGACGAAAATGTCAGGGAGGGACGATTACGGAAGAGATCCAATCAGAACTGATGTCCTCCTGTGTAACAGATGCACACATTTGAGTTGTAACGTGCGGAAAACACGGCGCTGTTGAGCTTCTCCAGGCTCACGCATCTCCAATACAGCGCTTCAGAGCGGTCAATCAATGAATAACACACACTTACAACAGGCAATTGTTTATGAATTAATGCTGATGAATAAGGTTTACTTTACGATGTTTATATAGTAATATGTTTTAGACGGTTGTAACATTGCATATTTTATCTCCCTCATCTGAACTTTAAAGAGCAGCTGCAACTGCAATAATAAGGCGTTTCAAAATAAGAGTCCCGGTGTATTCCGAGCTTGTTTATAATTAAAAGTCACGTGTTATACATTTGTTTTTGGTTACATAATGAACTTTATTTAATTTCATTCCTATTTAATTCACAGTCAGGAGGAAAGACCAGTATTTGACACATATTCAGTATCAGGGTTATAATAGTTACATAAAACCATTAAAAATCTCCATTACTTAAATAAAAAAACTTGAAGCTTTAGCTTAACCTGATATACTAACTAAAACAGAAATACAAAGTTATAAAAACTATAAAAATATTTAAAAAAAAAAAGTGAATTGAGCTGTCTTTCGTGTATTTTTAATGTCAAAAACACAATGATGTCACAATGTCAGTTCAAGTTACAGTCGGTTTTTGTAATGCTTAAATGCTCAATTAATGCCTTACAATTGAACTAAACTCATTAGATTTTAGTCGTCTAAATATACTGTAGATTTAGTCGACTAAAACTAGATTAAAACTAAAAACAATTCAAGTGACTAAAATATGACTAAAACTAAAAGCGCATTCTAGTCAAAAGACAATGACTAAAACTAAATCAAAATTTGCTGTCAAAATTAACACTGGCCACTAGGTTGTCAAATTACCAGAACTAGTCTTTACAACAACATCAACAAAAAGTGTGTTTTGTTCCAGCTTTCAATCGCTCTTGTTCATGTTTGTTTGAGCGCTCTCTGAGCATCATAGGTTTCTATTTACGGTGCGTTTTTACAAGTGTGTTGAGCATTTGAGCCATTCGCAATCATATGTGACCCGTTCTCGCAATGAATGAGCTACACCTGTTTGAAGTCGATATGTTTCCTGAAGGTTCCAAAACAAAATCACCAGCAACCATACCATAAAGGGTTAGTTCAGCCAAAAAAGTAAATTCTGTCATTAATTCCTCACCCTCATGTCGTTCCAAACCCGTAAGACCTTCGTTCATCTTCAGAACATAAATGAAGATATTTCTGATGAAGTCCAAGAGCTCTCTGACCTCCATAGACAGCAATCAAGGTCCGGAAAGGTAGTAAAGACATCATTAAAATAGTCCTTGACTCGTGGTCCAACCTTAACCCTTAAACAGGCAAGAGTGGAAAATGATGAGCAAAAAATCATTTCATGTCATTTTTTGTATCATCTGAACTTAAGTAAAACATATCCAAAATAATTTTTGAAATATATGATATATTTAGGATTTTATGAGTTGTAACTCCCAGGTAACGTTGCCTGATTAGGGTATAAAAAAAGGACCAAGTCATTAATCTGTTAACTGTTACTGGCCCACTTGCCACTGCATGTTTAAAACAATATCCTATACTTTACCTTATCTAATGTTGACAAATGATATATCATTCGAAAGCTTACAAACTCAAGATTCAGCAAGATTCAAGACTCAAGATTCATATTTTGATATCAGACCTTGCTTTACCATAAAAATGGTACTTTAAATTATTTTAGCAAGCTCCTCACCTAGTGGGTGGTGTCAGGTTTTGTATTACAAAATTGATTTGAACTACTTTATAATAAAAAGTTTTAATATATATATATATTAGTGGTGGGCATAGATACATTTTTTTAATCTAGATTAATCTCACTGTGATTTTGAAATTAATCTAGATTAAAATGGCTCATTTGAATTTTGCCGAAGGCATTCAGAATATGTGTGCTACCCAGATAATGACTGGTGCTTTCACACTTGGTTCGATTGCCTGGACCGAACCCGAGTAAGATTGCTCCCCCCTCTGGACCGTGTTCATATGATATTATTTGGGTCCAAACCGGGGTGCGTTTCTGTCAGAGCAGCAGCTGTTTACCCCGTTACTTGGTAAAGACGTCGAGCGAGAAGGTGGCAAAATGAATTGCGTCGTTCACCTAACTTCTATATTTTTGTTTTTGAACCGTTTTGTTACCGAAGCTTCAGTAGGTTATGGCACTTGTGTCTATCTGCCGCGAATGTACTGCAAATGCTCTAAAGAACGCTGACGACGAGCAGAAATGAGATTTACAGCTCTCTGCTTACAGTACGTCAGTCACGCTCATCAGGACTCGAGTACGGTTCGCGGGTGCGCACCCGAGTTCGGAAGACAGCCTTCAGGCTTGATGTGGTAATTTCACAGCATACACGCAGGTTCGAAGACTCGTTCGCTCCCTACAGTGCAATTCGGCTAGATAGCTATACATCCGTGCTAAAATGTCACGGTGAAAGTCATCATAGCTTGCGTAGTATAGACCCAGCTCCCAACCCAATTTTGAGAATAGATTAACGGCAATTTTTTTTTTATCGCTCGATAAGAGTCTCACGTTAACGCAGCACGTTAACCCCGATAACGGCCCACCACTAATATATATGATCAAATGTAAATTCATGTCCCTGTTATACTTAACGTTGTCACATTTCCCTGGTTAAATGAAAATTACTTAGCATCAAAAAGAAAAAAGAAACCAAATACAATTCTATTAATTAATTAATGTTCTATTTATTTAAACCAAGTAGCCTATAAATCTCTAGTTAGTGCTTAAAGTATTTATTCCAAGATAATTGCTTAAGGCATTAACATAAACACACTATTTGTGAACTGATGTTTGGTTTTAATAGTCATCTTATTTTCGGATCCTCAATCTCAGTACACACTGGTCACAGACACGAAGATGTGCCTTTAATTTCCCCAAACTGACTGCTCATTTAAAACCCCCACAGTCATCATGTGTTCAGGCCATTTCATGTTTGATTTTGACGTGACAAAGCGGTGATATCTAAGTGGCTGAGCTGTTTACTTACTTTTAATCTAGTCTTCCCATTAACGGCATCATTTTGTTCATTCAGACCGATTTGCAAACACACACAAAAACAAGAGGCAATCATATCGCCATGGAGGCATAGCGTCCTCTCTCCTGACCATTCGTTCTCAATTACCCCCCACTAAACCCCCCGCACGCTTCAGGGTCTGCATAAATGAAGATATTTCTGATGAAGTCCAAGAGCTCTCTGACCTCCATAGACAGCAATCAAGGTCCGGAAAGGTAGTAAAGACATCATTAAAATAGTCCTTGACTCGTGGTCCAACCTTAACCCTTAAACAGGCAAGAGTGGAAAATGATGAGCAAAAATCATTTCATGTCATTTTTTGTATCATCTGAACTTAAGTAAAACATATCCAAAATAATTTTTGAAATATATGATATATTTAGGATTTTATGAGTTGTAACTCCCAGGTAACGTTGCCTGATTAGGGTATAAAAAAAGGACCAAGTCATTAATCTGTTAACTGTTACTGGCCCACTTGCCACTGCATGTTTAAAACAATATCCTATACTTTACCTTATCTAATGTTGACAAATGATATATCATTCGAAAGCTTACAAACTCAAGATTCAGCAAGATTCAAGACTCAAGATTCATATTTTGATATCAGACCTTGCTTTACCATAAAAATGGTACTTTAAATTATTTTAGCAAGCTCCTCACCTAGTGGGTGGTGTCAGGTTTTGTATTACAAAATTGATTTGAACTACTTTATAATAAAAAGTTTTAATATATATATATATTAGTGGTGGGCATAGATACATTTTTTTAATCTAGATTAATCTCACTGTGATTTTGAAATTAATCTAGATTAAAATGGCTCATTGAATTTTGCAGGCATTCAGAATATGTGTGCTACCCAGATAATGACTGGTGCTTTCACACTTGGTTCGATTGCCTGGACTGAACCCGAGTAAGATTGCTCCCCCCTCTGGACCGTGTTCATATGATATTATTTGGGTCCAAACCGGGGTGCGTTTCTGTCAGAGCAGCAGCTGTTTACCCCGTTACTTGGTAAAGACGTCGAGCGAGAAGGTGGCAAAATGAATTGCGTCGTTCACCTAACTTCTATATTTTTGTTTTTGAACCGTTTTGTTACCGAAGCTTCAGTAGGTTATGGCACTTGTGTCTATCTGCCGCGAATGTACTGCAAATGCTCTAAGAACGCTGACGACGAGCAGAAATGAGATTTACAGCTCTCTGCTTTGAGTACGTCAGTCACGCTCATCAGGACTCGAGTGCGGTTCGCGGTGCGCACGAGTTCGAAGACAGCCTTCAGGCTTGATGTGGTAATTTCACAGCATACACGCAGGTTCGAAGACTCGTTCTCGCTCCCTACAGTGCAATTCGGCTAGATAGCTATACATCCGTGCTAAAATGTCACGGTGAAAGTCATCATAGCTTGCGTAGTATAGACCCAGCTCCCAATTTTGAGAATAGATTAACGGCAATTTTTTTTTTATCGCTCGATAAGAGTCTCACGTTAACGCAGCACGTTAACCCCGATAACGGCCCACCACTAATATATATGATCAAATGTAAATTCATGTCCCTGTTATACTTAACGTTGTCACATTTCCCTGGTTAAATGAAAATTACTTAGCATCAAAAAGAAAAAAGAAACCAAATACAATTCTATTAATTAATTAATGTTCTATTTATTTAAACCAAGTAGCCTATAAATCTCTAGTTAGTGCTTAAAGTATTTATTCCAAGATAATTGCTTAAGGCATTAACATAAACACACTATTTGTGAACTGATGTTTGGTTTTAATAGTCATCTTATTTTCGGATCCTCAATCTCAGTACACACTGGTCTGAACACGAAGATGTGCCTTTAATTTCCCCAAACTGACTGCTCATTTAAAACCCCCACAGTCATCATGTGTTCAGGCCATTTCATGTTTGATTTTGACGTGACAAAGCGGTGATATCTAAGTGGCTGAGCTGTTTACTTACTTTTAATCTAGTCTTCCCATTAACGGCATCATTTTGTTCATTCAGACCGATTTGCAAACACACACAAAAACAAGAGGCAATCATATCGCCATGGAGGCATAGCGTCCTCTCTCCTGACCATTCGTTCTCAATTACCCCCCACTAAACCCCCCGCACGCTTCAGGGGGTCTGTTGAAACTATGGGCTCAGAGGAGGCCCGGGCTCCTGCTGTAACTTTACCTGCTGCTGTTAGTGTCAATGTTAAACAGTGTTACTTTAGAAAAACAAGTGATTCATACACTTTTTAATGTCACATTTTGTATTTTCTCATCCAATTGCTCTGCCCCTGGTCACACCCTACAGAACTGTATCCCTTCATTCAATGCGAATTAACAAATTAACTACATAAAGCCATTTTTAGTAAAAGTTGGATTAAAAAGCAAAGTATAATTTTGTGAGGTTATGTGACAATAGTGCGTACTACAGTTTATTGTTACCTACTGCAGAAAATAAAAAAAAACAGTAGCACACTGCAGTGAAGTCACATGACAAGTACACAGTATACAGTATCTCACTGCATACTACACCTCAGAACATGCATTGTTCACCTCCAGTATGCTATATCACATACAAACAGTAGGCTATATGTAGTATAAACTATCACAGCAGTGAGGTCTCGTGACAGTGTAGCACACTAACTACATTGACGTCAAGTAACTAGTGTAATATGCTTTGAAATGTTTATTGGTAATTACTAGGGGTGTGACGACGTGCCACGAGATTAAAATGTGATGATTTCTCGCCTATGTCAAAAGCTGTCTCGACATTGCCATGATGGAGTGTGAGGGTGAAGTTAAGCTAAAATGTGCCACAGCTACGTTTACATTACACCTCCACTGTTGCTTTGCTTTTCTTTCTTTTTTTTAAGAAATAAAACCAATTTAATTCATGCTGATAACGGTCGCTTCAGTTCCATCCAGCTCATCCAACACGAGCTGTTCGAGTCGACGCAGCAGGAATCAGAGTTCACTGATCACCAGACGAGAGGGCGGAGGATTCGTTGCGCAACAGTGCCTAAGCGTCTGACAAATGTCTTGAATGCGTGTTCAGCTAGCCTAGAAATCTAGACGCACCTTAATGTAATTTGCAGCCAGGGTCGTCTAGCAACTCTCCGTTGGCTTGCGAGCTTGAAAAACCAAACTCTGGTCAGGCCAATCACTTCGTGTATAGAGTCAGGGGGCGGGCTTTACATAATGACAGCAGAGTTATGACGGTTTAGCGTGAATTCCCTGCTAACAAAGAACAGCACTGAAGTCATTCTTAAAAAAGGAAGATGTGTTCGGAGTTTTGCCGACCGGATACGGCAAAAGTTTAATCTATCAATCAGCCCCGCTGGTGGGAATGCGCATGTGATTCAGCCACAACTCGCTTGTGATTGTCTTCTCACCACTAATAGCGCTCTGGTTGGTTGTAGCGCTATCCTATTGCATGCAGAGGGAATTTGAAAGACAACCGTTTGTCCCACCCCTCGGATTGAGCCCTACCAATGGTGAGTTCTCAGACCCAACATCTTGATGTGGGTCTGGCTTGTCAGGCTAGTGTTCAGCACGACCACTCCCTATTTACAGAGTACGTGCGATCAAGAAAGTAAACTCGAGCGTGCATTTAAACACGATTTCAATACCCCGCAATTTGAAAGTGGCTCCCTGATGCATGTAAATATCTCCCAATATGAAAGCTCTCTAAGACTGGGCTGTGTAGTTGTAACCACTCTTAGCTCTGTATCATTCTTGAAGAAAAATGTGGTCTCTTTGCACTTTGAATATTGACATATTGAATGCTTTCATGTATGTGTGTATATATATATATATATATATATATATATATATATATAAAACACAAGCCACAGTTAAATTAGTAACTTGAGAGTTATATTAAAAATGTCCTGGCTCCTCAGAGCTTTATAATGGCAGTGAATGGCAGGCCAAAATTTGAAGCCCACAAAAGTGCATCCATCCATTATAAAAGTGCTCCACACGACTCCGGGGGTTAATAAAGGTCTTCTGAAGCGTTATATAAATATATGGGTTTTTGTAAGAAAAATATCCATATTTAACACTTTATGAAGGAAAATATCTAGTTTCCGGCGGACCGGATAAATAATTGTCATAGGAAGATAGATATTTGACTTTATAACGTGTTACTTTTGGGTGGAACGGTTCAAATTACTCACGGTTCAGTTTGTATCACGGTTTTAGGGTCACTGTTTTGGTACGGTTCGGCATGTGCTGTGCTCAAGGAAATTAGGACATTTCTCAAATAAAAATAAACAAAATAATATCAAATAATCAAACTACAAGATACAGCACAAATACATACAATAGAGCAAAGATGCATATAAAATAAGTGCTTTTCAGGTTTTTCAGGTACAGAAATTGATTAAAGTAATCAAACATAAAATAACATTGCATATTATAATCTTCACTATCAGTTAAATAAAGGTGAATCATTATTGAAGTTACAAAAGCTATTCATTTAAGAGCAGTGAGTGATTTCTTAGTCATTTGTTGATTGATTAACATTAAAAACACAGAGCATGAATAGGCTTCTTTCCCTTTAAGACATAATGCACAAATCCAGTAGGGGAGAGTGGGGTAAGATGAACCAGTGGGTAAGTTGACCCACCCCCTTTATCTTGGCAACGGTACAGTTTTACTGTCATGTGACAATATATTTTTGGAACTACTCATCATTTCTGCCAGACAGTGAAAATAAGAAACATTTACAAAGAAACAAAGTAACATTTTAGCATAACAGATGTAATGGCTGTTGCATCAAAACAAATTTGTCCAGTTTTGTTATTAAATATTTATTTATCCATATTGGTGATTTTAGCAATGTCTAAAACCATGCAAATCATTTAGCTAAATATTAGCCTTAATTGGTGAGATAGCTAGTGTAATCCAAAAAGGCAGCTATGGGTCAATGTGAGTCAAATGCTGTGGGGTTAACTGAGCCAGCGTTTTAACTTACCCCTGCAGTTAAGTTAAATCTCTGAAGTATAAACTGGTATAATTTCAGTGTAATGTAACACAACAGGTTTAGTGTATTATCATTTATTTGAACAATGTACAAGTACACCAAATCCGTCTCTGTTAAGACCCAGAAGATGCTTAATCATGTACAGACGTGCTCAAATTTGTTGGAACTCTTGCAGCTCATTGAAATAAAGCTTCATTCCTCCTGAAAAGTGATGAAATTACAATAGCTTTTTCCACGAATACATTCTAAAATTGCCTGGACACATTTGTTGGTACTTAGAAAAGATAATAAATAATTGGATTATAGTGATATTTCAAACTAATCGGTTTCTTTAATTGGTATCTCGCATGTCTCCAATCTTGTAATCAGCCTATTTAAATGGAGAGAAGTAGTCACTGTGCTGTTTGGTATCATTGTGTGCACCACACTGAACATGGACCAGAGACACCAAAGGAGAGAGTTGTCTGAGGAGCTCTGAAGGAAAATAATAGACAAGCATGGTAAAGGTAAAGGCCTCAAGACCCTCTCCAAGCAGCTTGATGTTCCTGTGACAACAGCTGCAAATATTAAGAAGTCAACCCCACATTGAACAGAAGGATAGTGCGAATGGTAGAAAAATAACCAAGGATAACTGCCAAAGAGATACAAGCTGAACTCCAAGGTGAAGATACGTTTCTGATCGCACCATACGTCGCTTTTTGAGCAAAAGTGGGCTTCATGGAAGAAGACCCAGGAGGACTCCACTTTTGAAAGAAAACATAAAAAAGCCAGACTTGAATTTGCTAAAATGCATATCGACAAGCCACAATCCTTCTGGGAGACAGATGAGTCAAAGCTGGAGCTTTCTGGCAAGTCACAACAGCTCTATGTTCACAGAAGAAAAAAAATCAAGCTTTCAAAGAAAAGAACACCATACCTACAGTGAAACATGGAGGAGGCTCGGTTATGTTTTGGGGCTGATTTGCTGTGCCTGGCAGAGATTGCCATGAATCTGTGAAGGGCACAATGAGATCTCAAGACTATCAAGGCATTCTGGAACAAAACGTACTGCCCAGTGTCAGAAAGCTCCGTCTCTGTCCTCCCAACGGATAATGACCCAAAACACACAGCTAAAATCACTAGGGGTGTTCGATTCCAGGTTTTTTGTAGTCAACTCTGATTCCCGACTTCCACTGTTGGAGTCTATGGAATTGACTCCTCGACTCCATTTACGTTACATCTAAACAGGTTCAGAAATAATACAAACATGCAGTTGTTACATGCTTAAATTATTTTCTCCCGACACACAGCCTTAAAATCCCCTTATTAAAACCGCACACTTTTAGCCATGCACGGCGCCAGAATTTTTTCTCTACCGGTGCTAAGGGGGGGCTAGACCAATATGTGGGGGTGTCAAGAAAATTATCAATATTCATTATGTCAGAGTTACTTCATAAAGAAATTGTCTGTTTAAAAAAAAAAAAAAAGCAGCTATGGTACACACCACAGGCATTAGTGTAGTTTAAAATTATATTTGGCCAAAGAATAGGCATATTCAACACATTTTTTTTTTTTTAATTAAACATTAAATGAACAGCGCATCACAATCTTAGTGGTAACTGATTAAATGTAGCCTTTTAATGGATTTTTTAATTTAAGCAGGGTTTTTTTCACATGGCTGACATATCCAATAGTTTTTCAATGGGAGCGCCACATTTTTAGAAAGCCATGAGCACCACGAGGCGCTGAGCCTCTATTTCACGCTCAGCGTTCGACGTTTTTACCGGTCACCCAGAGATGAAGAATGTTCAACTTTTAATAAAACGCAGCACTCATCACTGACTACGTTTACATGGACAGCAGTAATCTAATTATTGACCTTATTCTGAATAAGACAATAATCTGATTAAGGTGTTTACATGAGTTGCTTTTAGAGTAATCCGTTCATGTTCCCATTTTACATGTTATAGAACATAAATCGATTAAGAGCACACGTCATTACGTCTCCATGCCACGTCCGACGCAGTTCCCTTTGTTATGGTACCACATACAGTTTTGGGTGTTTCATTTTTAATTTTACGAGAGTTTCAAGTGCAGTTAATTGTCCATGCTATACGTGCAAATAGACGACGGCAGATACAAATTCTCCAGCAACAGGCCTCCTCTGTGCTTTCATTTGGCAGCATGTCATTCTTGCTTGAAGTCATGCTTCTCTTGTTTGCCGTCAAACGGTTGACCACTGAGTGTATGTGTCCTGTCGCAAAATGCGGCGAAAAATCCAAACGACGTTAATAGTTAGATTAAGGTGTGTACATGTCTACAATGCACTTCGATAATGCGACTAAAATAGGCATACTCCACATGTCTTAATTCGATTTTTGTTTAATTCGAGTATGGCTTTAATCGGATTAAGGTAATTAGAAATCGCTGTTTACATGGTAGTTTCTTAATCAGAGTATGGTCTTAATCAGATTAATATCGGAGTATTGTTGTCTATGTAAACGTACTGACTTAAGGTGTTTACATGAGTTGCTTTTAGAATATCCCGTTCATGTGCCCGTTTTCCATGTTATAGAACATAGATCGATTAATAGCACAAGTTAGGCTATCAGAAACAAGATTAGTTTTCTTACCCCATTGTCAGATAATTTAGCTTGTTTAAAGCAAAAACTCACTTAATTTTGCATCTTGATTTAAGAATTTTTATATATTTTGACTAGAAACAAGACAAAAATACTAAGTTAGAAGAGCATTTTTGCAGTGCAATGACATTTAGAGGAATAGCGAACTTATTAAAAAAACAGCGTATTATTCTTAATGAAAAACACAACAACAAGAGAGTACAATGACAAACTCACTTAAATAGGCGCCTTTACATTTAGCTTTGAAACCAAATCTTCCACGATCATCTGGTCTTTCTGATAAATGAGATCTGACTCCTGCTGCGTTTGTGTTGCGACACTCGTCTGAACATGCTTTATTAAGCAGACACATTCAGTTTTTATTTGTAGCCTACTGTCGGTTCTCTAACTGAACTAAATTATTTTATAACTATATAAAAATTAAAAACTGACAATGGATTTCTTATTTAGGTTTAAATAAAAGGTAATGTGGTGGATAAACATTTGTAAAACGTTTTCTCATAACGTTTTAAAGCCGCGATCGAACACTGACTGCAGACAGGATTTGCATTTCACATTTTGCGAAATTACATTAAATCATCAAAATTGCCTGTGCCAGCATAGACACAACAAAAAACTATAAAAAAAGCATTAATTTACAGAATTACATTGGAATAGAATACATTTCTAATAATACAAAATAAATAAAAACGCAATAAAGTTAGAATCAAGTGACAGAGCATAATAAATATGCGCAAAATGCCAAAGTGCAGGGGAATGTATGTATGTATGTATGTATGTATGTGTGTATATATATATATATATATATATATATATATATAAAACACAAGCCACAGTTAAATTAGGTAACCCTGAGTGATTAATAAATAAAATAAAATAATTATTAAAACAACAAAAGTTTAGACAGAATTGTAAACTTTCTCTTTTTAACTGTGTAAACAACAATAAACGCTAAACTGGCAGTTTTTTAGCTAAACGTGTTCACATCAAATTAAAATGAGAAACTGCTAAAATGTTTGAAAACACTTGTACCCTACCTAATCGAAAAAAATCCACACTTTAGATTTTCTTATTCCAGACATTGGTAAATTAATCCCTGCTGCCAAGATGCTCCCCGTCTGTCACGGAGGGAAAGTGAAACTTAAATCTGTCCCAGGGGTGGTTGGATTTATTCACACACGTTAAAAATATTTATTGAATGCTTCTTTCTTTTCATGTTTTTTTTCATTATATTATCATAATTAAAGGCTGTATATAACTTAATATAACCATACTAACCATACAAAACCAGTAGTTCTGTGTGAAATTAGACATTGAGCACCCCCATATTGCCAAAATGGTATGATCCTCGTTTCATAACACCCGCGAAGATTCGACTGTGAGATCGGTGGTCGAATCAGGCTCCGAATATCAATGCATCGAATCTTCGACTATTCAGGGTCACCCCTATTATTTAAAATATAATGTTGAATAAAAAATCAAAAGCAAAGTCTCATTTACATTAAATATGGAATAAATAATGGTGGATGCCGACTACTTTTGCAAATTGTGCAGTCTTTGTTTTTTGAGGAAGGGTACCGACACATTTGAGCACGTCTGTGTATCTTTCCACCTGTAGTCCTACAGATGACCTAATGACCTAACATGCTCAATATTGCAGAACAACTACCATGCCAAGAACATTTTGAATAAATGTTTATTAGTTTCAATGACATTCATTCTAATTCAGTTTTATTTTATTTTACTCAACAAACTCTGTTTTGGCAGTTTTTGGGAAGATTACAACTTTGGTGTTCAACATATTGTTTCAGAAATGCAAACAATTAAATACACACTTAATTTGCTTGGTTTTATGTTGTTTACATTAGCTTTAAGAAAAGAAATATGACTCTGTAAAAGGACATTTTGATTATTGAAGGTCTTTTAAAAGAGGTAAATTATCTTCAGATTCAATTAGATGGTCTGCTTACACCCAGATGGTGCTACTTACCCACTAACTTGGATCAACTTACCCCTAACCTGGGGTAAATTGAGCCACAGGAACACTTTTTAATTAGAACCCTTTGTCATAGATGTATTCTGATCGTTTAAAATGAAATTAAATTGAACCTCTGCCTTATTTTTTCTTATCTTGAGGACCACATAGGTAAAAAATGGCTCATCTTACCCCACTCTCCCCTGCTTGCCAGCATCCATATCACCCTGTAGCCCAAGACCGGTTTCCCACTGAAGCTAAGCAGGGCTGATTCCTAATTCATACCATTACATTATTTTCTCAAAATGAAGCAAAATACAGTATCACTGCACACTGCATTAAAGCCTTGTGAAAATCTAGGGTTACACTTTATTTTAAGGTGTCATTGTTACACTGTAATTATATATTTAAGTACTGAGTAATAATAATTAACTACATGGGTAGGATTGGGGTCTGGTTGAGGGTTACTTGCATGTGATTATGCATCATTTACTGTTATTACTATGGTAAGCACAAGGACACAGTAAAATAAAGTGTTAACCAATCTAGCATAGCATGTTTATTTGAAATGTTTATCTTTAATCTGCTGCATGCACTTTAACATACCGCTTTCTATTTTTGAAATGGTATAAACTGCGCAGTTAAACAGAACTCCAGTGTTCCATTAGGAGTGTGTGTGCGAGTGAAGCATGAAGGTTTCCCCCCCCGACTTCAAGTCATCACACACACACTCTCGCCTTCCTGCACACAGAGCTGACTGAATATATTTGTGTTCTCACAGAACCTGCAATGGGCACGAGATGTGTTGCTAGGGAGCAGTGTCCCATGGCAACAGCTGAAGCACATGCCGGCACAAGGACTTTTCTGCGAGAGGAATAAGACCAATCTATTCAACGTAAGTCACACACACATGTAGACGCACTTGCATGTCAAAGTTCACCATATCATGACAAGTGGGCAGCTACAGCATGATCCAGTGTGAGCGAGTCTTCTGTTCATACACGTGTGTGTGTGTGTGTGTGTCTGTGTTTGTTGTTTATGCCATCATGTCTCTGATTTAGTGCAGTAAAATCCCTACACACACACACACACACACATAAATCCAGAGAGATTACGAGTCCTCACTGAAAATGCCCCAAACTGGCTGGATTTACAGTCCTCGCTGCACACCATGAGGCAGACAGATGGCATCACTATGGTGTGTGTTCATATGTTGTTGCTGTTTTGCCCAGTGGCCTTTTGGCACATTGGTACAGTCCTCCCAGAGCGAAGGCCATGATATTAGTGTGTGTCTACCTTTGGCTGTGGATGCGGTCGCTGTGAGGAAGCAGCCTGTGGCTTTGTCAGTATTGGCACACGGCGGTATAAAAACACTCGTCTCACTGGGCTTCAGAGCTTTGCTCACTAAGATACACCAACCTCATGCCCACCTGTCCTCAGCTTAAGGGAAAATCCTCACGCACACAAGCAGCATCCGGTGCTGGGCTCCGGGACCTTCTGAAGAGCTTTTGCACTGTATTATGGTGGCTTTTTTTTATGGTTATTTGTTGGGGTACGAACTCAGACTCTTGACAGACTCTGCTGGACTTGTACTCAAACTTGATACGGACTCTTAACAACATAAAATTAAGATGAGGACATTAAAAAAATATCTCCCACTCAAACTTGGTTAGTTAAGGACTTGGTCTCAGCCCGGACCCAACAGTTATTTCTTCAATTTATCTGATATGTCATGTTGCCCAGTGGAATCCTTTAAACAATGTGTAGATTATTGCATAAATTGCAGATAAAACAAAATTAAATACTATTAATGAAGTCAAATGACTTTTTACTGTATTAATGTAAGAGAAAATTGATCAGAAATAGTAATTAAATGACAGAGTAAAGGTAAATAAGTTAATAGTTACTTAGAATACCAATATCAAAGTTTATATAAATATAAAGTTGCAATTGCAAACAATAAAAAAACCTAAAGCTTCGATAGTCACTCAGTTACCGTTTGTAATGAATTTATCTCTTTAAAGGTTTATATTAATTCTAATCAATTGTGATTAGGATGAAACGAAAGTCTGAGCCTAAACAATAATAAAGTTCAATTATTTCAGTGAAAAAGACTTTGTGTTTTGACGTTTGATTGACGTCTATGCACACGTTCTATGAAGTTATTGAAGTTTAATGGCAACAGCGTCATTTAATCGTTTGCTGTTATGACAAGCTGTATTGCCATATGCCAATGCTTGAATTATACGACCAGTAAAATGTAAATTATGTCCTGCTGAAAACCTCTCAGCCGTGTTCAGCCACACAATCACACTGTCAAAGCCATGTCTGGATTCATAAAACGATATTTCTTATGACCTTGTAGAATGATTTAATATAAAATGCTCCTGTGTTTCAGAAAACGTGCATTTTGTACACTTTTTATTTTATTTTATTTCAGCTCACTCTGTGAACGCTTCCCAAATTTTTCTTTCTTGTTACATGGAAATGGCAATCGTTAATTCAATTAATTGACAATTTTCATTATCGATACATTTTTGCAGGCCTAAGTAGTTAACTCTTTGATTTGCACAGTTGTGGAAAGCTTGTGAAATAGCAGAATATACAGTATGTCCTGCGTATTCTCTCTGTGTTGTGAAGCACTTGGCATTTCCTGTTGTTGGTCCTGCAGAACAGGAAAGGGAGAGTCTTTGGTGTGTGTGTGTGTGTGTGTGTGTGTGTGTGTGTGTGTGGACTGGTAATCCCTACGGTATGGGCCCCACAAAGATGGCAATATCCAAAATCCTTGTGGGGACATTTTTGGTCCCCATGAGGAAAACATCTTATAAATCAAACTAAGTGATGTTTTTGAAAAGTAAAAATGCAGCATGTCTCCTGTGATGGGTAGGTTTAGGGGCAGGGGCAGTGTAGGGGGATAGAAAATACAGTTTGTACAGTATAAAATGCATTACGCCTATGGAATGTCCCCATAAAACATGAAAACACAGCGTGTGTGTGTGTGTGTGTGTGTGTGTGTGTGTGTGTGTGTGAGTTGATATGGGTCAGGCTGCTCTAGTTTGCCTCGGGCTCTGGCAGTATTTGTTGGCCTAAGCCTTAAACACATCACAAAAACACAAACACACAGTTTCTCTCCCACGTCCACACACACTCAGGCATATGCGCTCACATATGTATCCGCCCACTCTCCTGCTCTCACTGGACCACTGGCCCGAGACACAGACTCGACTCAAAGCAGAAGAACTGCCCGTCTTCAGTTCAGTCATCATCACACCTGTAATCCATGCACCTGGGCAATGGTCAGACAATTGTGTTTTGTTTTGTTTTGTTTTGGCATCCAAAGAAAACTGAATAAAAATAAAATTAAAATAAATAATAATATATACACACACCGATCAGGCATAACATTATGACAGCGAATGGTTTTCTCTTCATCACGGCTCCTGTTATTGGGTGGAATATATTAGGCAGCAAGTGAACATTTTGTCCTCAAAGTTGATGTGTTAGACGCAGGAAAAATTGGGCAAGCGTAAGGATTTGAGCGAGTTTGACAAGGGCCAAATTGTGATGGCTGGACGACTGGGTCAGAGCATCTCCAAAACTGCAGCTCTTGTGGGGTGTTCCCGGTCTGCAGTGGTCAGGATCTATCAAAAGTGCTCCAAGGAAGGAACAGTGGAGAAGCGGCCACAGGGTCATGGGCGGCCCAGGCTCATTGATGCACGTGTGGAGCGAAGGCTGGCCCGTGTGGTCCGATCAAACAGACGAGCTACTGGAGCTCAAACTGCTCAAGAAGTTAATGCTGGTTCTGATAGAAAGGTGTCAGAATACACAGTGCATCACAGTTTGTTGCGTATGGGGCAGCATAGTCAGCTGACCAGTCAGAGAGCCCATGCTGACCCCTGTCCATCGCCGAAAGCACAAACAGTGGCACGTGAGCATCAGAACTGGACCACGGAGCAATGGAAGAAGGTGGCCTGGTCTGATGAATCAGGTTTTCTTTTACATCACGTGGATGGCCGGGTGTGTGTGCGTCTCTTACCTGGGGAACACATGGCACCAGGATGCACTATGGGAAGAAGGCTAGCCAGCAGAGGCAGTGTGATGCTTTGGGCAATGTTCTGCTGGGAAACCTTGGGTCCTGCCATCCATGTGGATGTTCCTTTGACACGTCCCACCTACCTAAGCATTGTTGCAGACCATGTACACCCTCATTGAAACGGTATTCCCTGGTGGCTGTGGCTCTTCCTGCAGGATAATGCTCCTGACACAAAGCACAAATGGTTCAGGAATGGTTTGAGGAGCACAACGAGTTTGAGGTGTTGACTTGGCCTCCAAATTCCCCAGATCTCAATCCAATCGAGCATTTGTGGGATGTGCTGAACAAACAAGTCTGATCCATGGAGGCCCAAATATCCTTTCTCTCTCTCTCTCTCTCTCTCTCTCTATATATATATATATACACTACCAATGAAAAGTTTGGACACACTTTCCCATCAAAGAGAAAGGGAACTTTTTACTGGTAGTGTATATTGCAGTTGCTGTTCAAGAAAAACAAATGTTCCTGTTTCTTTGGACGCCTGATTCATTATCACACCTGTAATTGTCATTATTTGGACATTTTTATTTATTTAATTTAATCAATTAATTTAATTTATTTCATTTGATCTATTTATAATTTTTATTTATTTATTATTATTAATTATTATTTTATATTAATTTTTTTATTACTTTATTTAGTTTTTAAAGTGAACTATTAATTTTTTCCTTTGACAGTTTTGATGTTTTCTTCATTCAGCTTGTTGTAATGGGACTTAGTCGAGTAAAGCTTTTGACTGCTCTAACCAGCACCCCTGTCCCTTTAGGGGAATGAGCTCTTTCCGTATGGGCACGTCTGCGGCGTGACTCGAGTGTGTGGCAGCAGCTGAAGGATGTGTGATGCTGTGTGTGTGTGTGTGTGTGTGCTGGTATATGAAAGTTCAGCAACAGCAAACACCTGTGGTTCACATGTACAGATACGGTCAGCTCGATTTGCATCTCGACTTTCCTGTTAGCTTCAGGGGGTTGGAAATGCCAGCGCAGTGGAAAAGCACAAACATTTACAGAGAGAGAGGGGGTGGTGCGAGCTGTATGACAGAGAGACACCCTGAGTTACTGCACTCTTGAGTTATTCTCTGTCTGTAACACAAATGACACTCCTCACCTCTTCTCTGTCTCTCTTGCCTTTACCTCTTCTACTCGTTTTCTTGTCTCTCTTTCTCCTTGTCTCACATTGTCTCTTCTTTTATCTCAGCTTTTTTTCTTTCACTCGTCTCGTCTCGCCACCATTTTTTTGTCTCGTCTTTATTCTTTCTTCTCTTCTTTTCTTGTCTCTTCTGTTCTCATCTCTCTTTTTTGTGTCTCTTCTTCTCACTTCTATTCTCTGGTCTCACCTCTTCTTCTTCTTCTTCTTCTTCTTCTTCTTCTTCATTGTCTCATCGATTCTCTTCTCTCGTCTGACAGTGTCTCTTCTTTACCTCTTTTCTTTCTTCCTGCCTCTTCTCTTCTCTCGTCCTGTCTCACCTCTTCTCTTGTCTTTTCTCCTCTCGTCTGTCTCTTTTTCAGCTCTTTTCATTCATCTCATCTCTTCTCTTCTTTTTTGTCCTCTGGTTTCTTCAGTTTTCTCTGTTCTTGTCTCATCTAACCTCTTGTCTTCTCTCCTTTCTGAATCTGTTCTTTACAGCATCTTCTCTTCTTGTCTTTTTCTAATCTGTCCTCTTGTCTCTTCTCAGCTCTCTTCTCCTCTGTTCTATTCTTTTCTCTTCATTTCTTCTCTTTTATTCTCATTCTCAACTCAATTTATCTCTTTTCTTAGTCTCCTCTTCATAGCATCTTCTCTTCTCGTCTCATCTCGTTTTTCTTCTCTTGTCTTTTTTCTTGTCCTCTTGTTTCTTCAGTTTTCTCTATTCGTGGCTTATTCTCTTCTCTTCTCTGTTCTTTTCGTCTGGTTTCTTCTGTTCTCTTCTAACCGTCTTATCTCATCTCTCTTCTCTTTTTTCCCCTCTTCTACTCTCTTTTCTTATCTTGTCTCATCTTGTTTTTCTGCTCTTGTCTCAGTCTCTTCTCATCTCTCTTCATTTCTGCTCGTTTCTTGTTCTCACCTCTTTTTTTTTTGTCCTATTGTTTCTTGTTTTCTCTATTCACGGCTTAATCTCTTCTCTGTTCTGTTCTTTTCTTTGCTTTTATTCCTGTTTCTTCTTACCGTCTCTTCTCTTTTTTCCTCTTCTACTACTACTCTCATCCTGTCTCCTCTTCTCTTCTCCTCTGTTCTCTTCTCATCTCATCTCTCTTCTTTTCTTTTCTCTTCTCGTCTCTCTTCTCTGCTCTTTTCTTTTCTCATTTCTTCACATTTCCCCTGTTCTTGTCTCATCTAACCTCACATCTTCTCTTTACTTCTCTCCTTTCTTAGTCTGTTCTTTATAGCATCATCTCATCTCTTCTGTTCTTGTCTCACCTCTACTCTTTTTTGTCCTATTGTTTCTTCTGTTTTCTCTATTCGTGGTTTAGTCTCTTCTGTTCTGTTGTTTTCTCGTCTTTGCTTTCATCCCTGTTTCTTCAGTTCTCACCTCTTTTCTTCTCCCCTTGTCTATATTTTATGTTAACCGCTCTGCTCTCACCTCAGCTCTTCTCCCTCATCTCCTCTCGTCACATCAGTGTGTTTGTGTTCATATACACCCTTTTCCCTCTGACCCACACTAACATCCTGTTGCATGTTTTCTGTCTCCTGTCGTTCACCTCTCTCTCTGTGTGTGTTTGTGTGGGTGTGCACTGCCGGGCTGAGAAACGGAGCTCTTCTCTGATTGGCTGGCTGGCTCTGAGGGGCCGTCTCTCCGCCTGTGTACAGAGAAGGAGAGGGAGGGAGGGAGAGCACGAGTGAGCGCACTGGGGTCAGAGCAGAGAAAGAGAAGCGTGGGCGTTTTGTTTTGCGATGGCAGGGCTGGAAAGAGAGGAGAGCGAGCGCTAGTCTGTTTGAGGCACACTCGTTCAGCAATCTCTCCTTTTCTCCTCCCTCTGCACGCGTGCAGCCCACCCTCTCAAGCCTGGACTACAGCTCGGTGGAACATAAAAAAAAAGCAAAACATCCCTTTTACTCACACACTTCATACAGGCAGAGCGTGGAGTAGCTCTCCTCGGTGATGGTGAGTTTCTTCCTTTTGTTTTCCCTGTTTGGTTCCTTTTCCTTCTGTTTTTGCTTGTGGAATAAAAGGAAAAGTGTCAGCTTGTTCGTATGGATTGAGGAGAGAGTCTGTTGAGGGTGGGCGAGCGGTGTGAGAGTTTAAGGAGTAGAGCGAGAGTAAGAAAGTGAGCGTTTCAGCGCGTGAGAGAGTGTTTTGACTGTCACGCGTGGCGCAGATAATAGTTAGCTAGTGCCGGAGTCCTGCGTTTCGTCGAGTGGCAGTAATGACCAGAAATGGAGTGATGAAGTGCACTAGATGAGTCAGAAAACTGGGAACCTCCTTGATCCCAGCTTTCCTTTTCCTCTGCGTTCCTCTTAGGCTTGCGGTTCTGGAGTGCAGATGCTCACTATAATTCTTGCGTGACACTTTTAGGTGTCTGGGGGAATCCCTCAGGTAGAAGTTACACACAGCGTTTGATGCGGTCATGTTTCGTTCTGTTAGTCAAATGTGTTGAGTCTGAACCGCTTATCAGAAACGCCTTGCAATGTTCCTGAAATCTGCACACCGCACCTTCGTCTGTAGAAGTGCTGCTCAGGTTGAAGGCTGCTGAGAGAGAGTGTTTTTTGTCCTACTTTTTTGCAGTTCGTGCTCAGAGTACTGGGCTCTCATGGCGAGGAAAGCCCTGTGTCTGCTGGGCTCAATTCAATGATTTTTCTGTCAGATTATATTGATCGCATTAGGAGCAGCTGTGGGCCTGAAATGGACATGACAGCTTGCTTGGGCAGTTGAGTTTAGTCTTTTGAAGGCTGCACTAAGTACATTAGTATGGTTTTGAATGTCAATAATTCGTCATGTCCCCGGTGTTAAGGCTTCAGGTGCTTTTTTTCAAACTGAAGTCAAGATGTTTTCTTCTCATACTAATGGAAATATGCTAATTAGAAGCAGATGATTGGCTGGGTTCGTCCTAGTGAGGCATCAGTGAGTTTTTGGTCACTGTGGAAGTATTGTTTTTATTTTTCGCTCTCTTTTTAATGGCTAAAATCACATGAACATGGCTATGATTTATTTGCGTTCTCAAATGTCACCTCTAGACATCTAAAAAAGAAATGGAGAATGAACATTTTCAATTGTCAACATTTTCAATTCACAGCATTTTCCCGTCATACACAAACTTTTGATCGAGAGAGGGTCACACCATTCACTCTCATTATGTCTGTCCTTTTTGTAAACAGTGTCGGGGTTCTCACCAACAAAAAATGCTGTTTTTATCATAACTGCAAAGCAAGTTGCTGAAAGGACTGTTGTTTTACTCTTTCACACGAAAAACAAAAACGAAAGATTTTTGCTTAAGTTAAAACTCACACATTTCAATCGTGAAGGAATTAAGGCTGAAGTTCTTTGACTATATATACAATAGTGCTCCAATCGATTAAAACACACATTTTTTCTGTAATGATGCGATTACAGAAATAAAAAAAGCGATTAAAAAAAAGTTAAGTTTTTAATATTTTTATACTGTAATAATTTCACAATTACTCTAAAAGAAGTACAGTAAAGAAGACAGTATATTTTAAATATTTGTTTAATGGCATCTTTTTATGAATAATGTGATATTTAGCCCCAGGAATGTGAATTTTAGCAGGGGAACCCCCGCCCCAAAAATAAAAGCAGATTTTACCCACCCAGAACATGATTTTTAGACCCCCGCTAGCCTGGTTTGGGCTAGTTTTGAGTAGCAATTGGGCGGGTTTTATTGTGAAAGCCTGGCAAACCTGTACTGATGTCTCAATGGAATTAATTTTTGTTAAAACATTAATTATAGACATTCAACATTACTGTAACTGAACTGAAAGCTATCAATTTTAACATTTGTTAGGCTTTAAAAAATAACAACTTTTAATTTAAGTGAACTATCTTCACATAAACCCATTATAATAATTGTCATATTTACCCGTGACCGTCCTGTCTAACATGTAGGAAATATACAGAAAACTGTCTGCACTGCATAGATAATGCATTTAATATAGATAATTCCTTATGAAAGCTACGCTCTCTTATACCTCTGTTATGTTCCTCGTTTGAACATGATGTGGATCTGACGCGCCGTCATGTGAATCTCATTTTCTTTAAGTTCATTTAAGATGTTATTTAACTCATTTTAAGACTGCTCTTATGAGAATACTCGACAAAACAGGCATTTTGGCATAATTCTGTGTGTTATTGTTCGTTAGAGCGTGAAAGAACTGGATTCTGTCGCACTGTCTGTGCGCACGTCTTTCTGTGGTCGTGTGTGTGTCGCATAGTCAGGACATTCACAAACACACGTTCTCTTTTGTCTCGTCACACTTGAATGGTTTAAAAGCATTTGCATGAATAAGAGCGTGATCATATAATGTAATGCTAGCCAAAGAATGACCGAAAAATGGATGCTATGCAAATTGCGTAAAATATTTTTAATGCGTTAAACTGAAAAAATGAAGCGCATGTATTAACACACTGATTTTGACGGACCTCTGTCTTTGTATATGAAGGATTTAATAATGATTGAAACTCAACAAAGTGCTTCACCGGAGGACTGCTTTATGTTTACATCCAGTGAAGTGCACTACAGGCACTACAAATACAAAATACAGATAAAGGCATATTTAACATCTAAGATTAATCATTAATATTAGCATTCAGTATTATTAACAATAAAATAGACGTTATCTGGAAATTATATAACAGTATTACTAATGCAAAATCCACCGTTGTGAGGCAAACCCACGTCTTTTAAACATGCTGATGAGAAGTACAGTTGCTGTGGTGAAGGAATGACTGTGTGTGTGTGTGTGTGTGTGTGTGTGTGTGTGTGTGTAATCTGTCCGTAAAGCCGTGTTATTTGGACTGTGGCACAGCGGTTTGAGGGTCCTGTGCCAAAGACCTGTCTTATAGCATTCCATCCGCTGATCCATCTGGACACGCCTCCTTTCCCAGATCCATCCATCCCTCTCCTATCTCTTTCCCGTATCCATCCATGTACTCTGTCCTGTTGGAAGGGCTTTGGGTAATCCCTGCAGTGAAAGGGCAAAACCCTCTCTCTCTTTTGGCAGCATCTCTCTTTGAATGCTGTTTCACATTTAATACGATGTGTTACGGCATTCGCCACTGATTCTGGCCTGTGAAAGTAAGGCTGGGTGGTATATTGAATATATTTTAAGCCACACTTTTTACAATCACAGAATGATTTTAATGTGCATTTCATCAGACTAGTCTCGCAATTTGGGAGTATGAGGGTATTTAACATCTCTGATTTAAAATTCAGAATTCTGCCGTATTCAAGTTTAAAACATCGTTGGTCATCATTTACGCTCCCTCATGTTGTTCCAAACCTGTATGAGTTTCTTTCTTCTGTTGAAGATATTTTGAAGAATGCCGGTAAACAAACCGTTGGCGGGCCCCATTGACTTCCCTGGTATGGGGAATAAATACTAATGAAGTCTATGAGTCCATCAACTGTCTGGTTTAAGGATTTATTTGTTCCAAACCCTCAAAAACATTCACAATGATCCCCTTATGACTTGTTTATTTTTATAATAATAGAAATAATTGAAATGTCTTCCTTGTGTTAAGTAATATATTATGAAAGCCCTTTTAGAGACCATGTATTATTTTTTGCTGTGATCTCGGCTTGATTTTCTCATGATCTCAACAACAAAAGTTGTTTTTTCGTGATTTCTAGATGGCATTCAAGTTGTTTTCTCATGATCTCAACCACAAAAGTTGTTTCCTCGTGATCTCGACATGACTTAATTGTCTTGTGAGCTCAATATATCAAATGTTTTCTTGTGATGACAACTTGATTTTCAATAACTAAAGTTGTTTTCTTGTGTTCTTGACATAAAAAGCAGTTTTTTCATGGAATTTGATATATAAACACCAATAAAGTTCTTTTGATATTGGACATCCTTTAGACATTTGATCTTTTCTTCAATATTAAATTATGTTTAATCACAAAATTTTGGCACTTGATGCTGTATCTCGTTCAGATCATTAACGTAATGCATCATTTCGAATCGCCCTATACGGGCCCTATTTGGGGTCCAATCACCAGTGACACAAGATCAAGTAAACACTTCAATAAATAAATCATGTTTATAAAATAATAATATTGTGCTGCGGGTGCTTCTGATCTGCTGTCAGGTTATATGAGAGTGCGCTCTCCGTATGATTACTGCAGTTTAACATTTAAATCATATCTGGCAACTTGAAAAAAATGCTTTAGTGCTTTAGTCTCTAAAAGAAAAACATTTAATGAGCTATAAGCATTTCACAGATTTCTATATACACTAATGATAAAACTATACTGTCAGTTCATCAAATGAACTAGATCTTTCCATTCAAAGGGATGAAAACTGATAGAAAAAAGATTAGGCTTAAAACATTCACTATCCTGATTAATATTAATCATTACTAATATTAATAATTCATTACTACCCAACATTAATATCACAGTTAAGAGTTTGCCGTTAATCTCCAGAGAATTGTAAATTCATGAAACTAAGCTTGTTTGCTCCATGTGATTTTAATGTTGAAGAAAAGATTGACTGTCTAATATCAAACCGACTTGTTTTTTATGTCAAGATGGCAAGAAAACAACTTTGTTGAGATCACGAGAAAACTAAGTAAAACAAATGCATGGCTTCTTAAGGCTTCTGTAGAATATTCATTTAATATATTAAAATATGAATGGCAATCTTATTAAATAATAAACTACCGTATTTTCCGCACTATAAGGCGCACCGGATTATAAGGCGCACCTTCAATGTATGGCCTATTTTAGAACTGTTTTCATATATAGGCCGCACCGAATTATAATGCGCATAGAATAGAAGAGACTGCAGTCAAGCGTTTGCGTTATGCATCCACTAGATGGAGCTCTGTGCTAAAGGGAATGTCAACAAAACAGTCAGATAAAGTCAAACTTTATTAAGTGTTCTGACAACTCCGTTCACTCCCATGGTAACGTTGTTCAAACGTTGATGTGCATATAAACAATTTCTCCCAGCCTTGCTAACTTTTCTCCCAAACGTGGAGGGGAACTTTTCCCTTAATTCAGTAAACACGGAGTAAAAGAAACAGTCGGATACCACTAAATCAAACGTTAGTGCATAACTCCACATTGTTCAGTTACGTATAACACGTAAAGCTCACTTTTTCAGTTCATTCCCCGTCCACGAATCCCTCCAATTCTTCTTCAGTGTCCGAATTGAACAGTTGGGCGACTACGGCATCCAACCTGCCCGGCTCCCTCTCGTCATTATCCCAAAGCACAGTACGGTGTTTACTGACTACGCATCCATCCTGCCTGGCTCCTCTCATTATCCCAAAGCACAGTACCGGTGTTTACTGACTACAGCATCCAACCTGCCCGGCTCCTCTCGCCATTATCCCAAAGCACAGTACCGTGTTTACTGACTGCGGCATCCATCCTGCCCGCCCCTCTCGCCATTATCCCAAAGCACAGTACCGGTGTTTACTGACTACAGCATCCATCCTGCCCGGCTCTCTTGTCATTATCCCAAAGCACAGTACCGGTGTTTACTGACCACGCATCCATCCTGCCCGGCTCCTCTCGTCATTATCCCAAAGCACAGTACGGTGTTTACTGACTACGGCATCCATCCTGCCTGGCTCCTCTCGCCATTATCCCAAAGCACAGTACGGTGTTTACTGACTACGCATCCATCCTGCCCGGCTCCCTCGTCATTATCCCAAAGCACAGTACGGTGTTTACTGACTACGGCATCCATCCTGCCCGCCTCTCTCGCCATTATCCCAAAGCACAGTATCGGTGTTTACTGACTACGGCATCCATCCTGCCTGGCTCCTCTCGCCATTATCCCAAAGCACAGTACGGTGTTTACTGACTACGGCATCCATCCTGCCCGGCTCCTCTCGCCATTATCCCAAAGCACAGTCCCGGTGTTTACTGACTACGGCATCCATCCTGCCCGGCTCCTCTCGCCATTATCCCAAAGCACAGTACCAGTGTTTACTGACTACGGCATCCATCCTGCCCCGCTCCTCTCGCCATTATCCCACAGCACAGTACCGGTGTTTTTTGACTACGGCATCCATCCTGCCCGGCTCCCTCGCCATTATCCCAAAGCACAGTACCGTGTTTACTGACTACGCATCCAGCCTGCCCGGCTCCCTCTCGCCATTATCCCAAAGAACAGTACCGGTGTTTACTGACTACGGCATCCATCCTGCCCGGCTCCTCTCGCCATTATCCCAAAGAACAGTACGGTGTTTACTGACTACGCATCCATCCTGCCCGCCCTCTCGCCATTATCCCAAAGCACAGTACCGGTGTTTACTGACTACGGCATCCATCCTGCCCAGCTCCTCTCACATTATCCCAAAGCACAGTACCGGTGTTTACTGACCACGGCATCCATCCTGCCTGGCTCCTCTCGTCATTATCCCAAAGCACAGTACGGTGTTTACTGACTACGGCATCCATCCTGCCCGGCTCCTCTCGCCATTATCCCAAAGCACAGTCCCGGTGTTTACTGACTACAGCATCCAGCCTGCCCGGCTCCCTCTCGCCATTATCCCAAAGTACAGTCCCGGTGTTTACTGACTACAGCATCCATCCTGCCCGGCTCCCTCTCGCCATTATCCCAAAGCACAGTCCCGGTGTTTACTGACTACAGCATCCAGCCTGCCCGGCTCCTCTCGCCATTATCCCAAAGTACAGTCCCGGTGTTTACTGACTACAGCATCCATCCTGCCCGGCTCCCTCTCGCCATTATCCCAAAGCACAGTACCGTGTTTACTGACTACGGCATCCATCCTGCCCGCCCTCTCGCCATTATCCCAAAGCACAGTACCGGTGTTTACTGACTACGGCATCCATCCTGCCCGCCCCTCTCGCCATTATCCCAAAGCACAGTCCCGGTGTTTACTGACTACGGCATCCATCCTGCCCGGCTCCTCTCGTCATTATCCCAAAGCACAGTACCAGTGTTTACTGACTACGGCATCCATCCTGCCCCGCCCCTCTCGCCATTATCCTACAGCACAGTCGGTGTTTTTTGACTACGGCATCCATCCTGCCCGGCTCCTCTCGTCATTATCCCAAAGCACAGTACCGTGTTTACTGACTACGGCATCCAGCCTGCCCGGCTCCTCTCGCCATTATCCCAAAGAACAGTACCGGTGTTTACTGACTACGGCATCCATCCTGCCCGGCTCCTCTCGCCATTATCCCAAAGAACAGTACCGGTGTTTACTGACTACGGCATCCATCCTGCCCGGCTCCTCTCGCCATTATCCCAAAGCACAGTACGGTGTTTACTGACTACGGCATCCATCCTGCCCGCCCCTCTCGTCATTATCCCAAAGCACAGTACCGGGTGTTTACTGACTACGGCATCCATCCTGCCCGGCTCCTCTCGCCATTATCCCAAAGCACAGTACCGTGTTTACTGACTACGGCATCCATCCTGCCCGGCCCTCTCGCCATTATCCCAAAGCACAGTACCGTGTTTACTGACTACGCATCCATCCTGCCCGGCTCCTCTCGCCATTATCCCAAAGCACAGTATCGGTGTTTACTGACTACGGCATCCATCCTGCCCGGCTCCTCTCGCCATTATCCCAAAGCACAGTACGGTGTTTACTGACTACGGCATCCATCCTGCCCGGCTCCTCTCGCCATTATCCGAAAGCACAGTACCGGTGTTTACTGACTACGGCATCCATCCTGCCCGGCTCCTCTCGCCATTATCCGAAAGCACAGTACCGTGTTTACTGACTACGGCATCCAACCTGCCCGGCTCCTCTCGCCATTATCCAAAGCACAGTACCGGTGTTTACTGACTACGGCATCCAACCTGCCCGCCCTCTCGCCATTATCCGAAAGCACAGTACCGGTGTTTACTGACTACGGCATCCATCCTGCCCGCTCCTCTCGCCATTATCCGAAGCACAGAACATGTGTTTACTGACTACGCATCCAGCCTGCCCGGCTCCTCTCGCCATTATCCCAAAGCACAGTACCGGTGTTTACTGACTACGGCATCCAACCTGCCCGGCTCTCGCCATTATCCGAAAGCACAGTACGTGTTTACTGACTACGGCATCCATCCTGCTCGGCCCCTCTCGCCATTATCCCAAAGCACAGTACCGGTGTTTACTGACTACGGCATCCAACCTGCCCGGCTCCTCTCGCCATTATCCGAAAGCACAGTACCGGTGTTTACTGACTACGGCATCCATCCTGCTCGCTCCTCTCGCCATTATCCGAAAGCACAGTACCGTGTTTACTGACTACGGCATCCATCCTGCCCGGCTCCTCTCGCCATTATCCCAAAGCACAGTACCTGTGTTTACTGACTACGGCATCCAACCTGCCCGGCTCCTCTCGCCATTATCCGAAAGCACAGTACCGGTATTTACTGACTACGGCATCCAACCTGCGCGCGCCCTCTCGCCATTATCCCAAAGCACAGTCCCGGTGTTTACTGACTACAGCATCCAACCTGCCCGGCTCCTCGCCATTATCCCAAAGCACAGTCCCGGTGTTTACTGACTCACGGCATCCATCCTGCCCGCTCCTCTCGCCATTATCCCAAAGCACAGTACCGGTGTTCACTGACTACGGCATCCATCCTGCCCGCCCCTCTCGCCATTATCCCAAAGCACAGTCCCGGTGTTTACTGACTACAGCATCCAGCCTGCCCGGCTCCTCTCGCCATTATCCAAAGCACAGAACATGTGTTTACTGACTACGGCATCCAGCCTGCCCGGCTCCTCTCGCCATTATCCCAAAGCACAGTACCGGTGTTTACTGACTACAGCATCCAACCTGCCCGGCTCCTCTCGCCATTATCCAAAGCACAGTACCGGTGTTTACTGACTACGGCATCCATCCTGCTCGGCTCCTCTCGCCATTATCCCAAAGCACAGTACCGTGTTTACTGACTACGGCATCCAACCTGCCCGCTCCTCTCGCCATTATCCAAAGCACAGTACCGGTGTTTACTGACTACGGCATCCATCCTGCTCGGCTCCTCTCGCCATTATCCGAAAGCACAGTATCGGTGTTTACTGACTACGCATCCATCCTGCCCGCTCCTCTCGCCATTATCCCAAAGCACAGTACCGTGTTTACTGACTACGGCATCCAACCTGCCCGGCTCCTCTCGCCATTATCCCAAAGCACAGTACCGTGTTTACTGACTACGGCATCCATCCTGCTCGGCTCCTCTCGCCATTATCCCAAAGCACAGTACCGGTGTTTACTGACTACGGCATCCAACCTGCCTGGCTCCCTCTCTCGCCATTATCCGAAAGCACAGTACCGGTGTTTACTGACTACGGCATCCATCCTGCTCGGCTCCTCTCGCCATTATCCCAAAGCACAGTACCGGTGTTTACTGACTACGGCATCCAACCTGCCCGGCTCCTCTCGCCATTATCCGAAAGCACAGTACGGTGTTTACTGACTACGGCATCCAACCCGCGCGCGCTCCTCTCGCCATTATCCCAAAGCACAGTCCCGGTGTTTACTGACTACAGCATCCAACCTGCCCGGCTCCTCTCGCCATTATCCCAAAGCACAGTCCCGGTGTTTACTGACTACGCATCCATCCTGCCCGGCTCCTCTCGCCATTATCCCAAAGCACAGTACCGGTGTTTACTGACTACGCATCCATCCTGCCCGCTCCTCTCGCCATTATCCCAAAGCACAGTCCCGGTGTTTACTGACTACAGCATCCAGCCTGCCCGGCTCCTCTCGCCATTATCCCAAAGTACAGTCCCGGTGTTTACTGACTACAGCATCCATCCTGCCCGGCTCCTCTCGCCATTATCCCAAAGCACAGTACGGTGTTTACTGACTACGGCATCCATCGTGCCCGGCTCCTCTCGCCATTATCCCAAAGCACAGTCCCGGTGATTACTGACTACAGCATCCAGCCTGCCCGGCTCCTCTCACATTATCCCAAAGCACAGTACCGGTGTTTACTGACTACAGCATCCATCCTGCCCGGCTCCTCTCGCCATTATCCCAAAGCACAGTACGGTGTTTACTGACTACAGCATCCATCCTGCCCGGCTCCTCTCGCCATTATCCAAAGCACAGTACCGGTGTTTACTGACTACGGCATCCATCCTGCCCGGCCCTCTCGCCATTATCCCAAAGCACAGTACCGGTGTTTACTGACTACAGCATCCATCCTGCCCGGCTCCTCTCATTATCCCAAAGCACAGTACGGTGTTTACTGACTACAGCATCCATCCTGCCCGGCTCCTCTCGCCATTATCCCAAAGCACAGTACGGTGTTTACTGACTACGGCATCCATCATGCCCGCCCTCTCGCCATTATCCGAAAGCACAGTACCGTGTTTACTGACTACGGCATCCAACCTGCCCGGCTCCTCTCGCCATTATCCCAAAGCACAGTCCCGGTGTTTACTGACTACGGCATCCATCCTGCCCCGCTCCTCTCGCCATTATCCCAAAGCACAGTACCGGTGTTTACTGACTACGGCATCCAACCTGCCCGGCTCCCCTCGTCATTATCCCAAAGCACAGTACCGGTGTTTACTGACTACGGCATCCAGCCTGCCCGGCTCCCTCTCGTCATTATCCCAAAGCACAGTACCGGTGTTTACTGACTACGGTAGCCGTAATGCTGCAAGCGGTGCGGCTTTGTAGTTTACCAGTCGTAGTGAAACATTTTATTATTATTAAATTGCTTTTATTGGTTTTTCATACTGAAACATTTTGACAGAGCGGCTTGATCCATATATAAGGCGCTCCGGATTATAAGGCGCACTGTCGTTTTTTTTAAAAAAATGAAAGGCTTTTAAATGCGCCTTATAGTGCGGAAAATACGGTATATTGTATTTTACTAGTATTAACTCTTTCCCAGCCAGCGTTTTTGTAAAGTTGCGAGCCACTGCCTGCGTTTTTGACCATTTTCACAAAAATGTAATGGCCAGAATATTTGGTTGTATGAATATCCAAACATGCAATATATCAAAAGAAAGAACAGGGCCTCTGCTTTAATAAAACAAAAAAACAAAAACCCTTTTTATTCTTACTTCATGCATTATTTTAATATCAACACTTGAATGTGGGTAAGTTTAATAAAAAAGCAACATTTTGAGCAAAAAGCTGAGAATATCCTGTTTTTGTCAAAGACTACATATGGATCAGATTCAGAGCAATGATCAAACACAGATTGAGTAGATCAACATCAACACCTCAAAGCTTCACAGTCCTAGAGCTCGTCCTGGGTCAACATTCATTCAGTAACATTAGGCAGTTTTGATTTATATGCTGTTTAATGTTGGTGATCGTGTTATTTTACATATGCATATGATTGCATATGAGATTGCTTGTTTCTGCTGCTTCTTCACTTGTGTTTTGAGGTTCTCTACTCTTTCAGAAGATGCATCATAGCGCCCCCTACTGTATAACATGTGTTTGGCTGGGAAAGAGTTAAGCATTTTGAATTGAATTGGCTGCAATGGCTGTTTTGTTGAAATTGCATTTCCTCTCTTTTAGAAATATTTATAAATATTTAAATATAAATAACATTTTGACAAAAGGATGAAAAATGTGGAATAATTGTTTATGTATATCAGAGGTAGAATATGTGTGCATGTGATTGTTGAGTAGGCTGATTTTCACAACGTCCTTCACAAAATATGAAGTTTATTAGTTTATTAATCAATCCAGCAGCTAAATTTCTTCTCCAGTTTCTCTCCTTCCTCCTTCTTCTCATATTCCTGATGCCTTTTGGATCGGATCGTTCAGTCTGCTTTTAATTTGATGACTAGCAGCTGCAGATCATTCCGCATGCAAATAAACATCCAGGTTTCCGGAAACATCCAACATTTCAATTAGCATTTCCTTCTTTTTCAAATTCTCTCTTTTCTCACTCCTGCATATTTGAGTTCTCCCCTACACCCAGTTCCTCTGCTCTCACATGCTTTAATGCCATTACCTACATTTTCTGGAATGTCCAAATGTCCGTACATGGGCGTCTGCCAGGCAAGCGGTGTCCTTTTTTTTTTTTAGGGCACTTAGAAAGATTGACTGCAGAAAACTGGGGTACACGATTTCATCACTGAAATCAAGACCGCAGAGACGCACTGCTCTCCATGTTTGAAAACAGACTCTTTGCTTTAACAGATTATTTGAGGTCACGCCAATGAAGGATGAAACTGTCATGTCTTTCACTGGTTGATTTAATTTTGAAAGCAGAAAAATTAGAATACAGCGCCTTTTTAATTTTTTTCCTAAAAAAAATTAAATAAAATAATCCGGCCCGATTTCTAGTTTTTACGTTGAGTGAGAAATGGCTCATTTTAATCCCAACAGCTTTTGTAATAATGTTTCAGTGCAAAATGAAACTGTCAAAAAATATTGTAATATTCACAGCTTGGTAAAGCCCATTGAGTGAATTTTTGCAAAGACATAAGTGTTGTCGCCTTGTCATATGAGCTTCACCTGTGACTATTAATGGATCAATTAGATCTCAGGTGTGTATAAAAAGAACCCCAGTACACTAGACCTTCACATCAACTGCAACTAGACCTCTGCAAACATGCCTAAGATTCACCCTGAGACTAAAGTTTTGATTATCAAGAGGTTAATCAAGATCTTCTGTTGAATTACACCACAGTCGCCGCAAATATTGCAAGAGAACTACTGGAGCCCGCATGGATCCAAAATTCACCCAGAAAACAGTGAAGTTTGGTGGTGGAAAAATCATGGTCTGGGGTTACATCCAGTATGGGGGTGTGCGAGATATATGCAGGGTGGAAGGCAACTCCAATAGTCTAAAATACCAAGAAATCTTAGCTACCTCTTATATTCCCAACCATTAAAGAAGTGCTCCATCGCATTCTTCCATCTCCACATCAAAGTTCCTCAAGGCGAAGAAGATCAAGATGCTCCAGGATTGGCCAGCCCAGTCACTAGACATGAACATCATTGAGCATATGTGGGGTAGGATGAAAGAGGAAGCATGGAAGACGAAACCAACGAATATTGATGAACTCTGGGAGGCATGCAAGACTGCTTTCTTTGCTATTCCTGATGACTTCATCAATAAATTGGATGAGTCCTTGCCAAACCGCATGGATGCAGTCCTTCAAGCTCATGGAAGTCATACAAGATATTATATTTGGATCTCACAGCACCACTACTTAATTTGCTGACATATTTTTGTATTTGGAGTAAATTTGTTCAATTTCTGTATAGGCGACAAAACTTTTGTCTTGCCAGAATTTGACCTTTCTGTCTTGATCAAATGATAAATCTTTTTTCAGTGAAAATAATTTATTTCAGTGCATTAAACATCATTTGGGAGGATTTTAGCTTTTCATATGAGCTATTTCTAACACCAATTGATGAATTAAAAATCAGGTTAATAGCAGGTGTTTCTACAAAATAGATAAGCGACACGACTTTTGTCAGGGACTGTATATGTCTGTACAGCCCAGTTTGGCACACTCTTTTGTCAACTAATTTTAAATTTAGTCTTTAGTCCTGTGTCATATGTACTTTTTACCATATTTAGTCAACCTTCCCATATTTACCATATTTAGTCTTGTTTTTGTTTGGTCAAGTTTGAGTTTGAGCATTTTAGTCTTGTTTTAGTCAATGAAAGCACACATTTTCACACATTAATAAATGTAAAGTCTTACCAAAAACATTAAACCTATTTACTTTATTAAATCATGTTCCTTGTTTTATTATGCATAATTAATCATGAGTAAATTCAACCTTGGCGAGTATAAGAGACATGAACAACATTAAAAACCTTAAAGGCTTAGTTCACCCAAAAATGAAAACTGTCATTAATTCCTCACCCGTAAGACCTTCATCTTCAGAACACAAATTAAGATATTTGTGTTGAGATTCAATGGTTCAGAAAGGCCTCCATTTCCTCTCTCCAGACCCATGAAAGGCCCTACAGACATCATTACAAAGTCCATCTCACTACAGTGGCTCTACAATCATTTTATGAAGTGACGGGAATCAGTTTTTGTGAGCAAAAAACAAACAAAAATTAACAGTGTTAATAATAAATACAATTTCAAAACACTGCTTCCTGAAGCTTCGAGACATTATGAATCAGTGTATCGATTCAGCGGTTCAGAGCGCCAAAGTCACAGGATTTCAGCAGTTTGGTGGTTTGACACGCGCTCCGAATCATGATTCGATACACTGATTCATAACGCTCCGAAGCTTCAGGAAGCCGTGTTTTTAATCACTATAAAAGTCGTTATTTAGTTTTTTTAGTGCACAAAAACTAATTCTCGTAGCTTCATAAAATGATTTTAGATCCACTGTAGTGAGATGGACTTTGTAATGACGTCTGTAGGGCCTTTTATGGGACTTGAGAGAGGAAATGGAGGCCTTTCTGAGCCATCGGATCTCAACACAAATATCTTCATTTGTGTTCTGAAGATGAACGAAGGTCTTACGGGTGTCGAACGACATGAGGGGGAGGAATTAATGACAGATTTTTCATATTTGGGTGAACTAACCTTTTTTAATGATTCGTTTTGAACGATTATTTTCCTTTTCGGGTGATGTCATGATGCCCTATCCTTTATGAACCGTTTGATTTCATTCTAGTACTAGGTATCGACCACTTTTCATGATTCAATCAGTTCTCAATGGATAAAATCAAGCCCTGCCCAACGTTTTTCTTGTTAAATATCCTGATTACAGAAATAAAATGGATTTCACGTTGTAATATTATAAACCTCAGCGTTATCTGCTGACACAGCAAGAGCTGTTGCTCCTCTATGACAATACAGCAGTTGATCTACAAGGGAAAAAGACAATGTTTATGCTAATGTCTGCTATAGCAACCTCGCAGTCATCTCGAGAATGCATCGTACGGCGCTTTGAATCGTTTCAGAATGCAGTGCCACGTGAAATCAAGCTTGCATAACTAGAAGTGTCTGCGCACTTGTGTAGAGTATGTTCTCTTGGCGCCTTCTTTAGTTTGCCATCTCTGCTCATTGTCAATAGCTCCGTTTAGTCTGCTGTTTTCCAGCCAGATACAGTTCACACACTCTGGAGGGAAAGATGAACAGCTCGAGATGAAGCAGAGGGTTAGAGAGATGGATCGAGAGAGAGTGGGTTGAGACAGATTTCTCATCAGTGGGCAGATATTCTTCATGGCCGGAGACCAGCACATCAAGAGCCAAGAGCAGATGGCCTTACCACAATACAATTTCTCAGCTTCCCTCCATTTTCTCTTTGTCTGCACCACCTCTCTCATTTTTACCTGCTCCTATGAGCACTAAACTGTCTGAAGTCATCCACTCATTCTTGCCGCATGTTTACCTCTTGTGAATGTTAATGGACTTTCCCAGAGGTTTGTTTTCACATTGAAAGACGCACTGAATTGTGTTTCTAATTGGCCCTTATGTATTTCCTGGAAAGAGAAGCTCAGCAGTGGCGTTGGTAGCATAGCTTGTTTGGCAAATGAGACCGGATACTGATCTGACAGCCAACGATGGGTCTGAAGCTGTCCTGACACCCCAACTCCTCTTCTCTCTGCTAATGGATCGCTCCTTCTCTTCCTCAGGGCATCTGGCGTATTCCAGTAGATGAGATCGATCGCCCTGGTAGTTTTGCCTCTCATATGAACAGATCCATCGTGCTGTTGCTGGATGTTCTGTCTCAACTGAAAGATCACCACACGTTACTCAAAATATCCCTCATGCTTCAGAGAACACCCGACCAGGGAAAGTAAGTTTCTCTCAATTCATTGATTTGTTTACCTTGTTTTGTTGTTTGATTAAATGTGCATACTTGTTACAGGAAATGGGGAAGAACACTGTCGAAGTATGGAGTATGGTTTACATGAAAATACTGTTTCAGTTAGGGATACGAGTATCGGTATCAGGCCTGATACTGCGCTTGCGTACTCGTACCCGTGCGCCGATACCACGCAGCTTGTACAGTACAGTGCCTGTGACAACAGAGCAAACAGAGAGCAGAATGGATATATCAGAGATGCATGTCTATGAAGTAAAGCTGTCGAATTAATAAATGTGCAAAAATGTCAAACAAACTTCTTTCATGTTGTCATTATGGGGTATTGTTTGTAGAATTGAGGAAAAAAATAATGAATTTAATCCATTTTGGAATAAGGCTGTAACATAACAAAATGTGCTGTGAATACTTTCCAGATGCACTGTAATTAAGCATGAAAATAACTGAAGGAAATCTATATACAATGAGGAAAATAAGTATTTGAACCCTGCTATTTTGCAAGTTCTCCCACTTAGAAATCATGGAGGGGTCTGAAATTGTCATCGTAGGTGAATGTCCACTGTAAGAGACGTAATCTAAAAAAAAAATCCAGAAATCACAATATATGATTTTTTAAATATTTATTTGTATGATACAGCTGCAAATAAGTATTTGAACACCTGACTATCAGCTAGAATTCTGACCCTCAGAGACCTGTTAGTCTGCCTTTAAAATGTCCACCTCCACTCCATTTATTATCCTAAATTAGATGCACCTGTTTGAGGTCATCAGCTGCATAAAGACACCTGTCCACCCCAAACAATCAGTAAGAATCCAACTACTAACATTGGACACTAGATACAAAATTGTACACCTCCACAAGGCTGGAAAGGGCTATGGGGAAATTGCTAATTTGTGCAGTGAAAACAGTGTTTTTTTTATATTTGATTACTATATTAGATGTCTTTTGTAGGCCATTATCCGAACACTTATTTTAGTAGACCTCCTTGAGATTAAAGCTCTGTATTTCATTGGTATCTTTGTTTTATTGTATTTTTATTGTATTTATTTGACCAATTATTTGTACTTTGCTTCTTGTTCTTATCGTATGCATATATAATACAAATAATGCCGGTAAATGCACTGGTGATAGATGTTTTATATTGGGTTTGGTCAAACATTGCTGTTTATTTTGCTATAGACATTTGACATTTTCAGATTATAAAGCAATGTTAACTATTTTCTTAATTTTTCTTTTTATTACAATAAAGTATAACAAAAATAACTGATAAGAATACCATTACAGTACGGGATCGATAAGCAGTGTTAGTATGAGTAGTAATACCGTTAACCTTAACGATACCCATTCCGATTCCCATTCCTTGATATGAAACATTGCATGACGCATTTCTATTCAAGGACATATTGTGTATTTTTATATATTGTGTTTTATAGGAAGTACTTACGAGATGTGGACCGACAAGTTTTGGCCAAGCGAGCGTTTTTCTTCACTGTAAAAGTGCTGGAGGACAATCTGGATAAACTCACAGGGGTATGGCAACTATGTTCGCATTTGTTTTGGTTTGTTTTTAAAAGGTTTATTTCTTGTTTATTGTGTGTTTTGTTTTTGTCTTTTATTATACTGGAGAAATCAGAAATAGCAGCTGAACAGTGGCCTTGGTATCATGTGTTTCCTATGGAGACACTGCCATGTTTGGGAAATGAGACTCAAGCCAGATCTGACAGCCAAGGATACGCTTATGTTTGTGCTAACACATTAGCTAATGCCATCCTGACTGCTCCAAGAACAGAGTCTTTACATTGCTGTTAAACCTGATCAAATGCAGCAAAACTTAAATATAAATGTTGCGTTTGTGACCTTTCTCACTTCTAGTGTCACACTACTCCGATAATACTATCATATGTATTGGTTTCTTTCAGCAGAATTGAGTTTAGCCATTTTTACAGTGATTTTACTTGACGCTTAAGGCTCCGATATACAGTACCTCCTTTGCTCATCAAGCCTGCATGTTTTTGGTAAAAAATACAGAAAAAACTGTTATAATGCGAAATGTTATTGCAATTTAAAATAATGGATTTCTATTTTATTATACTTTTAAAATGTAATGTATTTCTGTGGTGAAAGCTGAATTTATCATCATTACTCCAGTCTTCAGTGTCACATGACCTTTCAGAAATCATTCTCATATGAGGATTTATTATCAATGTTGAAAACGTTATTAATAAAACTCATGATTCTTCTTTCAGGATTCATTGATTCAGTTTGGGGTCAAAAGAAAGAAAGAAATGAATACTTTTATTCAGCAAGGATGTGTCATATTGATAAAGAGTGAGAGTAAAGATTTATATTGATGAAAAAAATTCTACTTTGAGTAAATGCTGTAATTTATTAACTTTTTTTTCATCAATAAATCCTGAAAAAATAATCACAGGTTCCAAAAAATATATTAAGCAGCACAACTGTTTCCAACATTGATGATGATAATTGATTTCTGATGGATCATGTGACACTGAAGACTGGAGTAATGATGATAAATTCAGCTTTGATCACAGGAATAAATTACACTTTACTATATATGAATTTTTATTTATTTTTTCAAATACATGCAGGCTTGATGAGCAGAAGAGACTTCTTACAAGAACATAAAAAATAGTAATAGTTTCCAGACTTTTCACCGGTGCTGTACTTCAATAGAAATCAAAGAACTGATGTGACATAATTTCAAATAAAATCAAGTTAATGTAGGGAGATCAAAACAACTTGGCAAAGTGAACTTTCCTGGTTAACACCTTTTGAGTTATTGGTCAGAGGCGATGATGTAATAGGTAGGTGTGGCTCTTCTTTGACAAGTAAATCTTCTCCGGTTCAGTCCGTCGAGTTCAGACGTGAGTAAAGCATGGATACACTGGAGATCTGCTTTATAGGACAAATTGGGAATTGTAATTTCAAACTATTATCTCATGTTTAATACTGTACAGCTGCAAAGAAAACGAGTATACATGTCTTTTAAGATGTCTGTTTCAGTTTGTGTCTCATTCTCTCTCTCAGGTAAGTGATCCCCCTAAACCGGCTACCACCTCTATGGGTGAAATGACCACGGCGGATGTGTCCAACCGGCCTCCTGCTGCAGAGGATCCCAAATGCTCCCACACTAGCCAGCCTAAAGCGGGACTCCCAGACACCCCTACGGTCACAGGAAGTGAGACTGGACCTCCTGGCATGCCTCATTCAGCCACGCTTCAGCTCTCTCTGGAGCCTTTGACTCAGGTGACAGCGGTCAGCGTTCACCCCAGAGAAGGTACTTTAGGACTCGGAGAGCCTATGGAGCTTGGTTTGGGATCATGGCTGGGTGCAAAATTCATAGACCCTCAAACGCCGGTTGAAACTGGCCCACAAGAGCAGGGGATGGTTAAACCAGCAGCGGAGGAGGTTGATAAGGTCCCAGAGAGCAGTCGGGCGGCAGAGCTGTCGCTGGAGGAGTTGAGCATTAGCTCTAAACAGCAGCAGCTACAGAATCAGATGAACGCAGCTAAAGGAGCGCTAACTATGGCCCTAACGCCAAGCAACCCCACACCTTTACCCAGCAGCCCTGAGCTGCCACTGGCACTGCCGCAGAGACCCAACAGGAAGAGGAAACTGCTGGACGACGTGGAGTCAGGCAAGACGCTGCTTCTGGATGCGTACAGGGTGTGGCAGCAAGGTCAGAAGGGCATGACCTACGACCTCCAGCGCATCGAGAAGATCATGTCGGAGACCTACATGCTGATTAAACAGGTGAGGAAGGATTCGAGTAGCATTGGGTGTTGTGATGTCATATCTCATTTAAACATGATGTGGCAGAAACCGCCGTCACAAGGTTAATGTTCAACCACTTTCATGGGGAAGTCCCACAACTTTTGTTGAACAAACAAGATTTATGAGGGGAAGTCCGAAAAGCCCGTCACACCATAGGACAAAAGTTGTCGTTCGTCTTATCAGCGAAATGTGTTTTAGATTGGTGTCGATCTGTGCAAAACTAGATTCATGAAGAAAATGTACGTGGCGCTTGTTCAGAATAGGCCAACACAAATCTAGGGTATCACAGGTCAGGTGGTTTCCAGTGCGTCGCTCTGCAGTTACTGAGGTGTTCTGGGTCATTTGTTTTGCTGATGTCCGAGTCTGTGATATTCTGGGGCCGGATTCATGAAACTTTATAGTAGTCTTTGTAACTGCTGCTTTCTTACCTAAGAAAAAAAGTTAAGAATATTGTGTTCCCTGAATAGATAAAGATATTTCTCAATTTAATAATCTTCATAAAAATCATTGTAAATATATTTTTAACGTTTGGATAACCTCCAACTTGTCTTAAATCTCCAAAGGCAAGATGTGCAATGAATTTATTGGGTTGTTTATAATGAGTTGTTGTAATTAAGCATTACGACACAGCACTAGTTACATGTATCACTGCAGTGTCTCCCTATGGGATCTGGACCTTCATTAATCTGGTGCACATTAAGAGCTCAGACCTTCAGTATGCAAATAAAACAGACAAATCAGGGCTTTGAACTCTAGAGGAGACTCAACCTTCTTTTTAGTTGTGATATAGTGTCTCAGTCTATATTAAATTCACACTGGTGTTTTAGCAAGCTATACAATTAGAATATAATAATAATTTAATCTTATTATTATTATTCCTGTGACAGTAGTAGTCTATATATTAAATATTTATCTAATAAAAACAAATGCACTGTAAAATAAATGAAAAGTATGTTTCATTAGTATATTATTTTCCCTAGTAAAAAAAAAAAAAAAAAAAAAAAAAAAAACTTCCAAAATGTGTTTAAAATACATTTTCTTCATACTAAGTATACTACAAATCCATTATAATATTTACTGACATATCGCTTGATATGTATACAATTTATACTTACTGTTATAAATATTATAATTAAACTTTATTTGGAGCACTACTTTATTGCACAATGCATGTTTCATAATATTAAGCCTAAAATGATGTATGATTACTGTATAATATCAGTCATTAAATTTAAGATATTTAATGTGTACTTGCAATAGTTCCATTTGTAGCACATTAAATAGACGTAAGTATATCTTTAGTTGGACCTCAGCACTATTTCTGGATAACTAAAGTACAAAATTAGTTCCAATTTAGCACACTTTAAGTATATAAATTTAGTGTACCAAAAGTATGCTGGGTACTTATACTACAAATACATTTACATATGTATGTACTTAATATATCTAGCATAAAATTTATATTTTTTTACTAGGGTTACTTTGGGCTACAATAGGGAAATTAAAATACTCTTTTCCTAATTTTACTTCACTTGCAAGAGATACCCTTAAGCTTTTTTTGGCGGAAAGTACAGTTTCTGTGAAAACAGGTTTACAAACATGTCTCATTACAAATCTAGTGAAATGCTGGAAAGTTCTACCCGCAGAAATGTTGGAAATTATGCAAATGTGAACAGCATAACAGGTTCCCGCTACGTTCCCAAATGCTCGCTAAACTCACAGCACGTGCAGAGATAGAGTTCACTGCATTCATTCACTGAACTGAGCTATTCTGACACATGGAAAACACCGGATCACAAGCTGATCGAACTGTGTAACAAGCAGCGCAACAAACTATAGGCATATACTTATTTTTTGCAATTTTACAAGGGCACAAAGCCATAATCGTGCATTCAATTTTAGTTTGTTTGACAGATACTTTGCCAAAGCATTGGCACAAAACAATGTTAGAGATTTTATGAGACATTTAGGGAAACACAGTACTAGAAATGTTGGAAATTATGCAAATGTGAACAGCATAACAGGTGAAGTCCCAAATGCTCGAAACTCACATGTAAACGTGCAGAGATAGAGTTCATTGCATTCATTCACTGAACTGTGACCACATTCAAAATTCAGTAACAACTCTACAAAATCAAATCGAGACCTTGTTTTTTGATTTTATAATTACACAGGGAAAATCCATACAGTGTTTAAATAATTCCTTTAATAGGGACTTAAAGCAACAGCTTCTGCTGGAACGGGATGGCATTCAATTTTAGTTTGTTTGACAGACAACTTTGCCAAAGCATTGGCCAAAATGTCATTTCAATAAAAAGCAATAGAAGAGTTGCTTTTGGCATTATATTATATACAGACACAATTAAAATGCCACATAACCATAAAATGTAACATTTATGTATCTAATCTACAGTACTAGGGATGTACACTTTCATGCAGTGAAGTGTAATATTGCTGTTTAATGTTAAACAATGACCAGTCATTGATTGTCCTCCAAAAGAAAGAATCAGCTCTGAACCGTCTATGCGAGTCGTCTGTAATTCGAATCCCACGCCGTTACGGTTCTACATCACTAGAAAAATACATATGCATATAAAAAATACATTTGCATAACATCCGCCTATATTGTATGTTGTCCGCCTGTGAACTACTTGACCCGCCCTCAAACACGTCATTTTACTGACGACTGCTTCTCAAATCTCAGTTCAACGCAGGATTCACAAAACGCTTGCTCTTGAAAGATGGGTCAGTACTCCGTTTATATGGACCAGCTGCTCCTCAGAATCACAGCCTGCAAGTATGATATATTATTGATGTATATATTTTCTAGCGGGTGTTCAAAAGCGGGTCTTTTTGTCTGGCTAACCGGATAACTCACGTTATTACTTTCTTCTGCTCATCAGCTGTGGGCCACTATTACCTTAAACGGTGTCTATACATGCAGATCTTCTGTCGTTCTTACTACTTTGAGATGAGGGATGGAGCCAGATTTGTTCATTCACATTAGTGCTGGGCTAACATAAAACAAAGCATAACAAGCATAATAGTGGCACCTTAACAACTACAGCAAATCAGCTGTCCTCCCGTAGTAGACGGTTACAGAACATCATGTAGCAGTTAAAGATGTGCTACGGAATAATACGGCAGAACTCCACTGCTGTTCCAAGTCTCTATTTTAACATTAAACTCTCTTTTTCGCAGGCCTGACAAATATATTTTTAAGATAATATTTGAACCCCCTAAGAATTTTTCAAGAATTGCACTTTTCGTGAAACTGGTCCCTAGTTTCTAGACATGACTCGGATCCTCCTTAGGGTGCTCTATGTAACTTTTCCGTCGGCTAGAGGGCGGCTGTTCAAAACAAAGGCGTAGTTTGATGACTCCAAGTTTGAGCACAGAATCTTGGGGCATGTGTTCTTCACCTCACAGCTGGTGGAAAAGGATCGGGATAGGACTCGGGCAGAGATTATGTTAAGGTATGTGATTATTAATGTTACTGTAGTGTGAAGCAGAGCAGGACCGAGTGTTGAGGAGCTGAGCGAGGCTGCTGGAGCGATTGTTAATGAGATGAACGCAACACACGGCTCGCGAGCAGCGGGACTTTTATTTTGACGGCCACAGTCGCCGCATTTCCGCTTTTCCGGTGTGAGTATGAGTTACCTGTGTGTGTGTGTGTGTGTGTGTGTGTGTGTGTGTGCGTGTTTGGGGGTGGGTGTTGTAGTGCACACAACTGATTATGATTGGTGGGTGGGAGACAACCACAACTGATGATGATTCATGATTGGCTTAGGTAGAGTTCGCACACACACACACACACACACACACACACACACACACACACACACACACACACACACACACACACACACCTGGTTCACTATATTTGTGGGCACTCTAAATAGACGTAATGGTTTTTATACTGTACAAACTGTACATTCTATCCCCTTACACTGACCCTGCCCCTAAACCTACCCATCACACACACACACACATACACACACACACACACACACACACTGCCCCTGCCCCTAAACCTACCCATCAGACACACACACACACACACACACACACACACACACACACACACACACACACACACACACACACACACACACACACACACACACACACACACACTGCCCCTAACCCTACCCATCACAGGAAACCTTCTGTATTTTTTACTTTCTTAAAAAAACTCATCCTGTGTGATTTATAAGCCTTTTGAAAAGTGGGGACCGCTGGCTGGATCCCAGGTTTTACTATCCTTATGGGAACATTTGGTCCCTGCAATGTAATATAAACAAGGACACACACACACATACACACAGACACACACACACACACACACACACACACACACACACATACACACAGACACAAGCAAATGCCCAGTTGCACACACCAACGACCAGGAGGAGTCAGATCGATGGCATGTCCAACGACTTCAAAAGTAGTTTTCGCAAATTGGAAGTATAAGCACTACTTTTCCCTCATTGAGGTGAAAGGTAAGAATGTTTATGTAACGTGCAACTTACGCCCAGGAAGAAAGAGTCTCTCCACGTCGGTGGCAAGTAATGCTAATCTAATGAAGCACCTCACATCGTCACATGCCGCCACAAAATAAGTGGCTAAGAACGCAAATGAGCCACGACATCAAAGCAACCAAAACTAGACTTTTTCACCTAGACAGAATTGAACAAAATAATATCTAGATTAGTGTTGTCATGATACCAAAATTATGACTTCGATACGATACCAGACTAAAATACCTCGATACCGATACTAAATCGATACCACGGTCAAATAAACACCCAGTAAAAGTAATTGAATAATATGACAACAGAACTTATTATTCATAGTTTTATTTTATTTTTAACTAAAACCTCACTTGGCCAGCATGTTCCTGCCCCGGTTTTTGACCATTTCTTCTAATTGCAATTGTTTTTATTTTATCTTTGTTTTTGAAAATAAGCTAAAAATGCAAATTACAAACAATATGACAAAAACAGTGCTTTATTTTTCAGCTATAGGTCTATTTAACAGTATAGCAAGTCAAGAAAGAAATTAAATAATCAAATATATATATAAACTGCTTATTCTTCACTCAATAAATTAACTATACACTGATTCATAATGAATGTATTAAAATGGTTTAGGCAGTCATGGGGAGGTTTTCTATTTTTCATTGTTGTTTGATTAACATTAATCCCACAGAATATTAGATCCGGCTTAACATGGATCCAGTTACCTCAACTGTACACGCTCACTAAAGACACCCCCGACTGTGTTTACCTGAATACTCGCCAGAATGTGCATTTTTTCATATTTTGGTCATACATGACCATTGAAATCAATAATCCGAAAGAACTGAGTCGCGATCGCGTGTTGTCTGAAAGGCTTGTGCGCGCGCTTCAGGTCAGAGTCTGGAATATTTTTTCTCATGCGCGCATGTTTCTGTTGCTTTCTTTGTCATGCGCTGCTCGTGTATATTTAACTCTTCTGCGTCCAATGTTTAGTGAAGGGTGGAGAGATCTGCACACACATCCTGACTCCTGCTGTCACTCATCCACACACATAAATACAGCTCTTATTAACGTGTTGTCCTTCTTAAAGTACCGGTACTAATAAAATTCCATATCGTACCGTTTGTAATAGCAGGGTATCGCAATACTTTTCTATTACCAGCATATCGTGCAACACTAATCTAGATATATACAGTTGAGGACATGCTGCCGTTGTCGACAGTTGAGTCAGATTCTTTCCGGGCAATCGTTGTGAAAATACCCGCAAGAGAGTGGGTAAGCCCGCCATACAAACAAGACTTGAGAGCACATCTTGTTCAACTGAAAATACTTCAAGGAGGCCACAGTATGTCTACCAGTTGTGAAGTTGTGTGACAGTTTTAGAATTTTAATTTGCATTGCAAAGAGTGTAGGAGATGTGTATATTTTTAAAAATTATTATTATTTTCTATTTGTGGTACATCTCTTAAGGAGCATAATTTATTTTTAGATTTATTTGTTGGCCAGTTGTGGTCTGTGCAATAAATATTACAGTTCAAAGCCATCTATTTAGTTTATTGTTCTACTATAGTGCTGATAATATTTACAAAAATAAATTGAATTTGATAGGTGTCTCTCACATTGTCCCACAGCAACATTAAAATAGCGTAAATTAGTGAACAATGTTTTATAATAATAATGTATTCTATTTAGTGTATATTTCATTCATTTAACATATTTAATATTTGGGGCATCCAAGTTATTTGACATATTTGAACATTTGAAAAAAGTAACAGTAGTTACTTTCCCTGGTAATTAGTTACTTTTATAATGATGAGAAGTAACTAGCCTGATGTGGTCATACTCAACTCTAGTCAGAATATGAGTCTGAAACCGCTCCTGTGATTATGGGGCGTGTTTGAACCGAACCAGGAAAGACCTCAATTGGATAGACCTACAACCAATCAGAGCAACGGAGCGACGCGTAACGTTAGTTTTCAAATGTCAGCAGAACTCAACTGCACTGTTGCCAAGTCCATGTTTTTCCCGCAGGTTGAAGCGACCCCAATGATGTGATATATAGACCCAGGAATGCGAATTTTAGCAGGCAACCTTGCTAAAATAACATATTTTGCCAAACAAACTAAATTTTTTTCCGGAGAACCCCCCCCAGAAAGCTATTTTTTTGGGCTATAGTTTTGAGTAGCAATTGCACGACATTGCAAAAAAATGTGGCAACCCTGTCTGCACGCGCACTGGATTAAGTAACGATAGAAGAAAGATGAGTGTAAACGATCTTTGCCAGTGTTGTAATAAAATAATTGAAGGATACACAGAGTACGTACCAACACGATCATCGTTTCTGAGAGAAATAGTGAAGGTGAATGCATATACGAACAAGTTCTCCGTTTAGGATAAGAGCAAATTCAACCCAAGCACCTTCGATGACGTGGATGATTACTTTACTGTTGATCATCTGTCCATCATCGTCTAAAGCCCGCCCTGATGATTTCATTGGTCCGAACAGTTTCTGTTCGGGCATAATTACTCCTCTATGGATCGAGTCCAGACCGAATTGCCCGAGCAAAAATGTTGTGGGTGGGGCTAAATTCAGCTGCCATCGAGGCTAAGATGTAACTAGTTACTATAACGAATTACTTTTTTAAAGTAACATGCCCAACATTGTTGACAGGCAACTCCCTCACACGTCCCGGTTCATCGGTTAAAATAGCAATTTTCTCACAATATACAAATAGTTGGAAACATTTGGGATATTGTAAGTACTCAACTGAACAAAATATATAACACTGTCCTGGTGGTTTTTGGATATTTTACTGAAAAAAATCCTACATAGTGCACCTTTAATGTAAGTGTTACTTTTTTCTTTTTTTTACAAAGTTTGATTGTATCAGATTTATTAGCATGAATAAGTTATGTAGTTAATTTTTTTTTTACTTCTGGTTTAGTATTTGAACAAACCTAAATGTGAACAAAAGTAATATTGATGCTTGCCTTAGAAAAAAAAAAGGGATAATGAAAGTAATTCTTTCAGTCACGATGCACGCTGTTAAGTGGGATGTCGATTTCATGTGCCACAGAGTTATACTATGTTATATTATAGAGACATTAAGGCATCCCTGTGGGGGGAGAGCGAGAGCCAATTGAATACAAATGGAGCTGTGGAAAATTACTGGTGTAGCTAATGATAGTGTAGCACACGAGCTCCATAACATTTGTCATCATAGTGCTGAGTCAAGTGTGCTATTGTATAAGAATTCACAAAGAATCAGTGAGGTCTTAAAGGACCAGGTTCTGGCTTCGGGCTTTTATTACTCACAGAACCTCAAATGCCCTTGAGTACATGGTGAATATATTATTAAAAGCTTTCCTGGGGTGCACTTATAATGTTAATGATTTTTACAATCAAAATTTTCACAATTAAGAAATAAATGGCTATTTTCTATCCTGATTTTAGCCTCTAATTTAAATGCTCTGTTTGAAGGGGCGTGTCTGCTGTGAGACTTCAGTGTAAATGCCCACTGCTGTGATTGGCTGCTATGAGACTTCAGTGTAAACGCCCACTGCTGTGATTGGCTGCTGTGAGACTTCAGTGTAAACGCCCACTGCTGTGATTGGCTGCTATGAGACTTCAGTGTAAACGCCCACTGCTGTGATTGGCTGCTGTTAGACTTCAGTGGAAACGCCCACTGCTGTGATTGGCTGCTGTGAGACTTCAGTGTAAACGCCCACTGCTGATTGGCTGCTGTGAGACTTCAGTGGAAACGCCCACTGCTGTGATTGGCTGCTATGAGACTTCAGTGTAAACGCCCACTGCTGTGATTGGCTGCTGTGAGACTTCAGTGGAAACGCCCACTGCTTTGATTGGCTGCTGTGAGACTTCAGTGTAAATGCCTACTGCTGGCTGACATCATGTGAGAATAAGTAGACATGTGCTGGTATTGGCTGCTGTGAATATCACGATAATAAAACGATCATGGGCTCTTCATAAAATTATGTGAATAATTATTTACCCACTGCTGTGACGCTGTTAGACTTCAGTGAAAGACGAATGCGCTGTGATGTAAACAGACCCATGCAGCGCATGAACATCAAACACAATGGCGAATGAGACAGTGTAAAGCACTGCACTGCCAATTCTGAGCATGATGCACTGCAGAAATGCAGCACCCTGTGCAACTTCAGAAACAGCCACTGCAATTCAGTAAACGCCATCACATTCAGCACTCTTGTCACCACTTAAGGCTATTCATTTTCAAATAAACATTTCATTACATTATATATAGGTCATTTTCAAACTTAAACATTTCATATTTTAATCTGGACTACATTATATATAGGATATTGTTTGAATATGTTTATTGTTCAGTCATTCTATAATAGGGCTGGGCGATATATATAATATTAGCGATAGTATCGCAATAATTTTGATTTACAATGTAAAATTTGAAAATATCGTGAATATCGAATATTTCAAATTCAACATGCAAACTTTCCCAAATAACATTACCAGATAACGCAGAGGTCTGCTTCCACCATTCACTAAACATCAGCAGAAGAGTTAAATATATAACAGAAACATTTGCGCATGTCCCGCACTGCCGGACTCTGACCTGAAGTGCGCGCACGCCTTTAAATCAACATACGATCGGGATTCAGTTCTTTCATGGATTATTGGGTTTCAGTGGTCAAACAGATGTAAAAATGCACGTCCTGGCGAGTATTCAGGTAAACAAAGTACTGTATGTCTTTAGTGAACGTACACAGAGTTGAGTGAGAAATCTTGTGTTACGATGGTCCGTGCAGCTCTTAAAGGGCCGGACCTCATATTCTGTGTGATTTTAATGTTAATCAAACAACAACGAAAATTAGAAAACCACCCCATGCTTGGCTAAACAACTTAAATATATTTATTAAGAATCAGTGTAGCCTATAGTTAATTTATAGAGTGAAGACTTTTATATATATTTGATTTTTGATTTATTTCTTGACTTGCATCTGTTAAATAGACCCACTGTAGCTGAAAATAAAGCACTGTTTTTGTCATTTTGTTTGTAATTTGCATGTTTTACTTTTTTTTAAAGATCAAATTAAAAATCTATATTGTAATACAAGTACATTACATAAAAAGTACATTTAAAAAAATATTAAATTACTCGTATCATGATTTAAGATTTTGGTCATCCCGACCTGTTCAGTAAACGTAAACATTTTGTATTTAATTTCTATCTAAATAGTTTTTGTTGTTTTTAATGGGGGCAAAATATTATTTTTTTTTAAATTTAAAAGCAATTGCAAACATATCGAGATATATATCGAATATCGTAAAAATTTGGACAATATCTAAATTTTTTTGGGGGTCTCGCCAGCCCTACTATACAATAAGGCTCCATTATTTAACATTAGTTAATTCATTAGTTAACAAACTGACAATGTAAAAGCATTTATTAATCTTAGTTAACTGTAAATTTCAGCATTTAATAACACATTATTAAAATCAGAAGTTGTAACTGTATTATTTAATGGACCTGAGCTAACACTAACTAACAGTTGCTTTTTTTAACCAACGTTATCAAAGAAGAATAACTTCTGAAAAAAATTAGCAATTCACTCTTTATTAATGTTAATGCCTTAACTAGTGAGACCTTATTGTAAAGCGTTACCTATTGTTCTCTATAATTCTTTTGTACATTAATCTGTTTGAAATATTTGTTTACTTTATACATTTTTGTGTATTGCTTTATTGTAAATAAATGTTCAGTTCTTTTTGTTATAAGAAATGTATTAAACCTGTTCTATCACAACGTTTTTTTTGCAACGCATTTCAATATCGTGACAATACCGTATACCGTGATAAAAGCTTAAACAATTAATCGCAACATGAAAATTTGATACCGGCACATGCCTAGAAATAAGTATTACATGTGGAACTCTCTCAAAAACGTTTACTATGTTTTTACTATTACAGCTCTCAAAAGGAATTGTGAAAAGTGTTGATTATAGCGTTATATTTAGATCTTTTCCATTCACATGAAAGGTTGCTGTGATGAGCATTGGGCAGTCTGTTGATCGTGTGAATGCAGTGATCTCGCCATTGCAACATTATTTCTGCACTCTCACGAATGCTTTCACCATAAGTAATAATGCAAACACGATGTAAATACAGTAAGCTGTCATTTGTTACATAACTGGAGTTTTGGCGCGAGTCCAGAACTCAGTCACTGATAAACTCGCGCTGTTTGATTGACAGCTCCAGTGATTGTAAAGAGAGCGTTCTTTGATCACTTTCTATATATAATTTAATCACAGTTTAAATAACAGATTATTTTTATCCTACTAAGAGAGACAATGTGAAGTTTAGCGTTTTATCACTGAATTGATTTACTGACACACAGACAAAGAACATCTGACTGTACATGAATCATTACATATCAGAAATCACTGGTCTCAGATCAGGTGTCAGATCAGTAACACAGTTACTGACATGTTGTGGCATTACTGTCGAGTCCATATCGTAAAAGTCTGTTTGCGAGGCCTGCGCCGAAATTGCGACTGATTTACCAAAGAATCCACCGTGAAATGAACCGAATACAAATAAATAAAGCTCAACTGAGACTCACATTGCTGGAAATAAATCAGCACATTCCTAGCATTAGGATCCTTTGGAAGGGAGTGTTATTTGTAGTCCAGTGATCCTGTATCGATCATCTCTCCTCGTCATCTCACTAACACACCAGTGGGCGGGGCCAAAGATGCACTGATGAAGAAGGCGTTGATCTTGGTCTTTCACCTAATGAATTGCTGGGCTTGGTTATAATAAAAGCTGTTTTTGAACTAACAAGGAGGTTTTTAGTTTTGAAACTTACAGGATATTTTTCAGTATAACAACCTCTCTTCAAAAGATCAAGGAAAACTTGAATTCTCAGTTCATGACCCCTTTAACATGTTTGTAATATGATTTATTTTTCTTTTTTTCACAAATTAAATCAATAATTTGAGACTTTTTGACATTGGCCAGGAAGTAACCTCCTAGTGCCCACTCAGAAGAAACTATAGCTCCACATGGGAGTGGCCAGCAGCATTCACATTTTCTTTACAATATGTAAAATTGAGTTCATCAGCTATTGCATTTTGAGCAGAGGAAGCTGACAATTTACACAATAAATGTGTCTGTTTTGGAAAACAAAAAACAAGTTATTATGTCTCATTATGCTCTTTTCCCCAATAGCATCATCAAGTGTTGAGCTCTGCATTTAATTACGTCAAGGTAAAATACAAACTTGCCATTAAAGTATGTTATTAGTATGAGAGGTTAATGGCTCTAGCTTGCAGTTTACACACACACACACACACACACACACACACACACACACACACACACACACACACACACACACACACACACACACACACACACACACACACACACACACACACACACACACACACACACACTCACACTCGCAGCACTCATCTAGTCCATTATCAGCCTCTACCTCTCTAACAGTGTATCACCTCTCATTTCCCCTGCCTGTGTAATTGCGTCTGCTTTCTGTGTGTGTGTGTGTGTGTGTGTGTTTGTCTCTCTACCTGAGTCTAATTGTAGTGCTTGTCTCTGCATGTGTGTTTACGTGTGTGTGTGTGTGTGTGCATTCTGTGGTTGTTTGTAATGAAGCACTGTCTCCTTCTCCCGAACACATCTCTGATTGAGATGACAGTGGAAAGGAGAGAGATTTTAATGTGGCCCCCGGACACTGATTCGCTGTTCAGATTGGCCCGTCTTTACCTCGCTGATTGAGGAAAAGTTGTACGTGAAGAATTTATCAATCCGCTTTATTTGGAGCCTATATATAATGCATTATCAAGGTATTTAGATTTATTTTTTCAGTGCATTCATGGATAACCAAAGGTTATGTGTAGTTCTGCCTTACAACTAGGCTAAAGCGAAGGAGCGTTTTGGGCTTCGTTTTGATGGCCTGTGATGAAGTGCCTTCTCCATAGACAGCACAATAGGTTTTGGAGTAAAGAAAGTTATAATCTGTTGTTCACTCTAAAAAAGCATATGATCAATAAGTTATGACAACATATGTTTTTACATTGTTTTAACTCCAAAATATTTTTTTTCAGTTTTATGTAATTTAAATTGAAATGACTTAAACATCCAAGTTGATTGTACTTAAAAATGTAAAGAAGCAACTTTTTTGTTCTCGTAAATATTAATAAACACAGTTAAACGGACAGGAAATGCAAACAGTGAACTCAATTCAAATCAGCAGTAACTAAAATAAAAATAACTTTCTCACTCTTTATTCATGCAATCATGTGAACAGATGTTTTTGTCACTGGCCTCCAGCTGTAATTAGCATTTATGAATGGTGTTCATTGGTGATATTTCACTTATGGAGCTTCAGTGATGATTCAATTCTAACACTTAAAAAATGCAAATGATTTTACTTTCGGTAAACATTGCATTTTGATTTAATTTATGTGTAAAATATGGTGCAATTGATGCTCTACATCCAACCTACCAGAATGCACTGCATGCAGAAACCCTTGAGAAACATTTCGACACATCTTCGTTTTTCCCATTTGAAACCATGTCTGAACTCTGGAGCTCAATTCATGCATCTGATCTTGTGCCATAAAGGTTTTCCCATACTAAAGCCACATCACAAACATCCAGTTAAGCTCCAGGAAGTCCTGGATTAATGCTTTTGCAGCGGCTACAAACTCTGAGATTAACCACCATGAAACATCAGCTCTACCACAGCTTTCTCTAGTAATCTTGAGCCATACGGCTGCAGAGATGCAATCATCATTTTGCATTATATGCATTTGCTGAAGCAAGAATATGAATGCTATCCGTGCTGTGCATGCAAGATTTGGATTTGTGTGTCCCAAGTCATAGTGCATAGAAAGTCAGGGCCTGGAATTGCAGTCTGTCAGAAAGAAATGATTGATTTGATCTGAGTAGATTAATTTACTCGTTTAACCAACATTGCTAGTGAATGAATGTTAAGCATTATAAGTGCAGAATTTGCAGGAATTAGTCAAATTATGTACAGTACCTGCAATTCCATACCGATATTCAGGCCTTTAAAGGATTGGAATTGGTGGATTTTTCTGAAATATGCATCCATTTGTTCTTTTGGACTATTACACACAACCCCTCGTGAAGAAGGAGACTTTGTGACTGTTCTCTTTTGACCTTTACATTTGTAGAAAACTTTAAAGTAATACATATAGCTGAAAGCTGACACTTGCAAGCAAGGTGCGGTCAAATTAGCAACATTTTGTGGGCAAAAAAGGGCGTATGAAAGATCAGCTCACACAGAGATCACACAGAAGCGAGCAGCTTTCTGTTGGTCATTGCGGTGAAGTCGCATGAACCTGTTGTAAAATCTGCCCCAAACACCATAAATATGGGTGGATTCCTATTGGAATGACTGAATTTTGCTTGTGTGACCACACCTTAAGGAGCCTGTGGCATTAAAGGGATAGTTCATCCAAAAAAAATAATTCTGTCATTATTTACTCACCCTCAAGTTGTTCCAAACCTGTATACATTTCTTTGTTCTGCTGAACACAAAGGAAGATATTTGGAAGAATGTTTGTAACCAAGCAGATCCAAGCAACCATTTAGTACCATAGTAGGGAAAAAATACTATAGTACTCAATGGTTGCTTGGATCTGCAGAACAAAGAAATTTATACAGGTTTGGAACAACTTGAGAGTGAGTAAATGATGACAGAATTGAAATTTTTAGGTGAACTAGCCCTTTAAGATGCACCGATCATGAATTTCATGCATGGCACAATCCGATTACCGAATTTAAAAAAATTTTTTTTTTTTTAAACAGGCAAATTCCTATGGAAGCTTGGCAATTGCAACTTTACATCACACAATTCTGACTTTTCTTTGCCTAATATTGCATGATATAAACTCAGATATCTTTATATCTCACAATTGCGAGAAATAAAGTCAGAATTGCAAATTAAAAAGTCAGAATTGCGAGAGAATAAAAGGCACAATTTTGAGAAAAAAAGGCAGAATTTCAAGAAAAAGTCAGAATTGCGAGAAATTGTGATATAAACTCGCAATTCTTAGAAAAGTCAGAGTTGTGAGATAAAAAGTGGCAATTATCTTTTGAATAGTTTTATTCCGTGGTGAAAGCAAGCTTCCATTGATTCCAATACCAGTTACTGATATTTTACAAAAATAAAAACCCTTTAAGCAAATGTATTTATTTATTTGCTCTATTACAGGCCAAACTGTAATAGAATCATCGACTGTGTGGACGCGCTTGATCTGGGTTGACAGTATCATTTCTCATTTTAAACCCATCTTCAGTTTGATGAAGCAAGATCTTGTCGTGTGGTTTATGTAGATTTTTATGTAGTTAACAAAAGTTTAAATATACTTTACTAACTTCTCAACCTTTTTTAACATTGTCTATAGAAATAGTGTTTACATATGATGATGATTATTACTAATAATTATTGTAAAATGTGGGAAAAGGTGAAGAATGAGTAACACTGGACACGTCAGGCTTCATCATCAGATGTTGTTTGGTGTGAATAGTGTGCGATGTCAAGGTTGTTGTGCAGTGTTTTGAGTCATACCCCTGAAATCTCACACCACACCAACCGGAAGAACCAGTCCTAACAGTGTACTCGCATACACACACATGCACACCAGCCCTCAAACCTGTACCAAAACAACACATGTGCACTCTACACACTGCTAGATTACGTTTAGGACTACTTGAAGTGAGCTTTAGAAACCGCTAAAGGAGTAGATCAATGTTAGCATTAGCGAGCATGCTAACTGGGCATGTGGTCACCTGCGACCACCTCAGTTAGCTTCCTGAGAGATTATTTTCAATCTTAAGGTCTGTTATGTAGTAGCGGTTTGTATTAAGGTGTCATTGTCTCTGTCTCTTTCTCTCTCCCACACACTTTAAAAACAGAGCTATATGATATAAAACAGACACCAGGGATGCCCAATCTCAGCCTGCTCCTCCGGTTGCCATGACCACAAGCACTCCAGCGAGAGGTCTTTTTAGGTCATTTTGTTCTTCAACCCATCAGCCTCTGTGTCAAATATTTGGAGGATGTAAAGAAATCAATAAGAGCTTCAGAACTTGCCTAATCAGCCTGTTTGATATATTTTAAAGGGATAGCTCAGTGAAAAATGAAACTTCAGTCATCGTTTACTCACCGTCATGTTGTTAACCCGTATGAACACCGATTCGGTATTTTAACCGTAACTTCTGTTACATTACAGTTCCAAAAAAATGGTTTGATTCGAAAAAATTCTGGTTAATCAAATTTTTTTTATTTTTTTATTTATTGTTTGCCTATATCATACCAGAGCCTGAATAGAACTTCATACCAAATATAGGGCCCAATGAAATCCATCTAATTTTGCCCAAATTCCATTTACTTTTTTTCAAATTAAATATAATGTTAGTAATCAAAAAGCATGTCTAATTAATTGAAATCATGAAACAAAAAAATTATTAAAAGTTTATCAAAAATGACATGTTTAGGGCATTTATGAAATGTGTAGTCATTCTCGTTGTTTACCAAATTCTATGTTTTCTGATTTAGGTCTTCTGGATTCCATTTTAATGGTTTAATAGTTTTTTTTATTAACAAAAAGTATGTGTAATTAATTGAATTCATATATTTTTTTTTTATTAATTTCTATGAAATTGTTGTTCTTCAGAAATTCAGTGTTGTGTATTTACATTTTTCGGCAATCAAATGAAGGCATAACAAATGTATTTAATTTATCATTATATCATATGAAATAAAAAATTAAAAAAATTTGTCAAACAAAGTGATCCACAACAGTTGATTGGCTATCACCAGACCAAGCTCAATTTAGATTGAACATTGGTCTGGCGAGTCTGCTCTGTATTTTCTACTGCACAAGAGGCGTGATCAACGGGCATAGTTCAAATGACTCTACGCAATTGGGTAGTCCTTCAACCAATCAGACCACAAGAGGCGTGATCAACGGGCAACGAAACATCGCTTCTCTATCCATCATCGTGTTAAACCCGCCAATTGCGCGCCAGGTGGATAAGCCAGTCTGTGATTGGTTCCTGCAAAAGTGTAACAGAAACAGTAGATACTAATGTACAGGTTTCCAGAAATCAAATCAAATCAAATCGCCAGCAGATCAGGCTGGGTTAACCCGATCTAGCACAACAGAGCTTTACTGTTCAAATAAAAACTTGGGAGAATAATTGTGATTATTCCTTAAAAAAAATATTTTATATTCATAAATTATTAGTAGTAGTATTATTACATTGAGTCGCAGCTAAATTCTTCTGTACAACTGTATTCTACTGTATTTCCGTCACATTTTCTTCAAAACAAACCAAACTTTTATTTTGACGTGTTGCTGTGAATATTCTCAGACTGCAGTCTATATCACGATTTGATTTAACTGTACTGACCTGCTTTTAATTTATTCATCAAAAAATAGACAAATTCCTTGAAATTCTGCATAATACAGTGAAGTTTTTATGACTGGATTCCACGATTCCGTCCACATTTTCTGCATCGTGGAAATCATAGGGCCCTATAAAGAGCTTTAGACTAAGAGCTTGTGACTAAACCTCGTAACTCCAGTGGATCCTCAAACTGACAGTAACACCTCATACAGAAGCTCCACCGCCTCAATCGTGAATGAAGACCTGCACACGTCTCTGCTTGTTCGCAGTGCAAAAGTAAATAAAGAGCTGTTTTTTTTTAATGAGTAAAGCGGCTTCTTTACTCAACAAACACGATGTGTGTAAAGGCTAATGTTTTATGTACTTGAGGAGCAGAGAAAAGCGTCTTAGTCTGGTGTCATAGACAATAAAGCCTGTGCAAAAAACATATCGACATACCTTTTATAACTCCAATATAATGACACATTCTACACTTTGCTGCCATTTTCGCTGGTTTCAAAACACACCACACTGGATATTACCTGCCATTCATTTTTGACTTAAATGTATGCTTTTGCAGTTGGTGACTGACATTTCCTTGGAAAAACTCCTGAGATACAAAAGCTAATGCCAGTGATTTATCGACGATGGTTTGACAGAACGATAAAATAATGTTATTAACCAGTTAAAGCTCATTTCAGAATAAGCGTTTCTGTTCAGAATGATTAAACATGATTTAGTTTCTGTTTAAGTTTCACTGGTTTCTGGTTTTTGTTTTCATTCCTTGAACCGGTTCGGAGCCCTAAACTTGCTCATTCTGGCTCCAAAATGAGAAAAAAATGGTCTGTGTTACTAGTGTGCTATACTTCATGTCTTCTGACGCGTTCTGCTGGTTGGTTCTGTTTATATGACTCTGAACTAGAAGATTGACTTTATCTCTGTAAACTGCTGGTGTTTCATACAGACAGAACTTTGTTTTGGCTTGTTCATTTTCAGGACACCATAATGCCATCTGCACATTTTGGCGTATCGCACCGATTCTTTGTTCCCACTGCGTCCTCTCGGGACCCCGGCCCGTGTTTGTGTATGTGTGTACACTGACTTTTATTCCATATTTGTAGATGAACTGATTATGGTCCTTCATTAGCGTGGGTCTCTTCTGCTGATTTCTGAGAGCTTTTCTGGCAGGTTCCTTGGCGTTCACACACACACACTGGCTAATGAGCGCTAGGTCTGTTTCTGGAGGACGGTCTGGGCTGGCTTCATGTTTGCTTTCAAAATTCAGTGAAATGTTCTTTTAAACTCTTTTTAGAGTAAGTCGAGCTCTTTTTTATTGCTTTTGGTACCATGTATTAGTATTGCTCCGATCGATCTCATGAACCGATTGCAATTTCATGACGTAAACACGTAAAACGTTGCAGCTGATGTGCATGTAAGCAGTATAGATTAGGCTTTTGTGCCACATTCTGCTTTTTAACTTCGCAAAACATTATTAAAACATAGTAAATCTTTATTTAGAGCAGGTTTACAGGAACAAAGTTCCTGTTTTTATTGCATTTCCAATCCTCTCTAAAATTCAATTTTTTTTTTAAAATGATTATTGTGATTGAATTGCCATAATGACAAGATGACAAGGTAATTCTTCTCTGAACTATATCATCAGATTTAGAAATGATTTATTTCTATGCCAGTTCTTATAATGCCATAAAATGGATCCATGTGCACCTTTATATGACAGTAGAGTACTTAATCACTACATTAATTCTCTAATTCATTCATTTGCACATTCTTGAAGATCAAAGTCAACACTGACTGGAATCAAATGACATAAATCAATGAAATGTTTAGGCCTCTTTTACATCACAAACAGGGTCTTTTCTAGCCATTCTGACATCCTTATGGGTGCTCCGTAGCCTGATGTGGTCATACTCAATTCTAGTCAGATATGAGTCTGATGCCGCTCCATTGGGCTGTGATTATGGGGCGTGTTTCAACCCAACCAGGAAAGAACAGTTTCTGTTCGGGCATAATTACTCCTCTATGGAGCGAGTCCAGACCGAAATCCCCGAGCAAAAAATGTTGTGGGCGGGGCTAAATTCGGCTGGCATCCGAATAGGCTAAGTGCTCCCAGTCAAATTTTAAAAAGCAACATGGGTATTAATAAAGAAATACATACATACATTCCAAATTTGATAATAAGGATTCAAATTAATACCACCAATACCCAGATGCCTGTAAAGCCCTAGGCCTTTATTTTATTTTATATATATATATATATATGCCTAAAATCGACTATGCACAACAGTCAACTTTATAAAAAATTCAGAGTTTCAACAAAAAAAGCGTCAATGTTTTTTCTAGTTGTAAACTCGGAATTATGTTAAAATGATACAGCATGACAACCTCCAAGTAAGCTGTTTTCGTATGGTTGTGATAAATGATCTCTATCCTCATGCTGTTCTCATTCTTTCTGTCTGTCTGAAGGTGGATGAGGATGTAGCACTGGATCAAGCTGTGAAGTTCTGCCAGATTCAAATGGCAACGTCGGCACAAAGACAGGTAAGACACACACACTCTCTCTGTCTCACTCCAGGAAATAACACTCACTCCTGCTTTTCCCTCTGGAATGCAAATCCAATATTCTCTCCTCTGTTAACTCCATTGGAAACAAGGCAGACTCGCTGGATGTTTTCACATTTGGCTATGGTGCTACCCACTTCTGCTTCTCTCTCTCTCCTCTCCCACACACACACACACACACATACACACACACTTCTGTCTTTTCTGTGCCATTTATTAGATGCATTAATTATGCACCTTTTGCTAGTATCTCTCCATTCCTCTCACTGTTCAGATAATGAAAACTTTTGTTGTGCAGCACAAAGAGAGAGAGACCGAGGCTGAGTTTGGAAAAGAATATTAACAAATGCTTACTGCATACTCACTGCATACTAAATACTATCTGCTATTTTCAAAAATGTCTTACACAATTGTATGCAGTGTGCAATGAAACAGATATTCAGGACGCGGCGGCATTGTTTACACATGGTTTGTAGTGATGCACATCACATTAAATTAAGACTATTTATTTTTAATTGTATTAGTCTTTGTATTCATATATATATATATATATATATATATATATATATATATATATATGTTAATTTTATATTATTATATGAATGTTTTAATGCATTAAATTAAAATAAAAAATATGAATCTCTTCATATTTTAATATTATACTTTTAATATACAAAGTAATCTATTTAAGTATAAAATTAAACTTTTCCACATCCAGGTTTCTGTTGGTTAATAATGGATCTGTTCATAATAATGGATTTTTTCTGAGGACATTCATTTTTTAATTATTCTCAAAAAGATGATTTCCAGTGCTTCCAGTTCATCCATCACACTGTCAAGTGTTTACTACACTTCATTTTGGTCACTGCTCTGCAGGATAAGAAGAAAGCTTTGAGGTCAACCTTTTTCTTTTCTTATTTTAAAGAAATGCTTCTTTTATTCAGCAAGGTTGCATTGAATTGGACAGTTATAATGTTACAAAACATAATAAATGCTGTTCTTTTGAACATTCTATTCATCAAAGAATCCTGAATAAAATAAATCAGCATTTGCTCGGGATGTAACGTTACACAAAACTGATGGTTCGGGACGGGTTCGGTACCTCAGTTTTACAAAATAGCTTTTTTTTTTTTGTTATTAAACTGGTTTACTGTCCTTAAATTAATTCAATTATAACTAAAATTTTCTTAAAGATAATGCTGTAAACTATATAGGGAGCCCTTACTTGAACAGTACTATAATATTAAACAGAGCCCAAACTATGAGCCTAAATTCACTTGCAATTCATTTTTAGATATAATAATCATCACTCAAATAACACATTGTGTGCAAACATGTAAACTTCACATAAGGCCGTTTTTGCATAACCTTCTAAATCTAATTATAAAAATTATGTTTTTACTCCAATTCGTTGTTGAAATATAATAATTTATACACAGTGGCTGACATTTTCATGACATATTTATTTAAACACATTAAATAATCCAGACATCACTAACAGGTTAATATAGGTCATATACGGACTAATATAAGGAATATATAGGCTAATATAGGTCATATACAGTCTAATATAATGAATATATGGGCTAATATAGGTCATACAGGCTAATATAAGGAATATATAGGCTAATATAGGTCATATACAGTCTAATATAATGAATATATGGGCTAATATAGGTCATATACAGTCTAATATAAGGAATATATGGGCTAATATAGGTCATATACAGGCTAATATAAGGAATATATGGGCTAATATAGGTCATACAGGCTAATATAAGGAATATATGGGCTAATATAGGTCATACAGGCTAATATAATGAAAATATGGGCTAATATAGGTCATATACAGTCTAATATAAGGAATATATGGGCTAATATAGGTCATATACAGGCTAATATAAGGAATATATGGGCTAATATAGGTCATATACAGGCTAATATAAGGAATATATGGGCTAATATAGGTCATATACAGGCTAATATAAAGGAATATATGGGCTAATATAGGTCATATACAGGCTAATATAAGGAATATATGGGCTAATATAGGTCATATACAGGCTAATATAAGGAATATATGGGATAATATAGGTCATATACAGGCTAATATAAGGAATATATGGGCTAATATAGGTCATATACAGGCTAATATAATGAATATATGGGCTAATATAGGTCTTACAGGCTAATATAATGAATATATGGGCTAATATAGGTCATACAGGCTAATATAATGAATATATGGGCTAATATAGGTCATACAGGCTAATATAATGAATATATGGGCTAATATAGGTCATACAGGCTAATATAATGAATATATGGGCTAATATAGGTCATATACAGGCTAATATAAGGAATATATGGGCTAATATAGGTCATACAGGCTAATATAAAGGAATATATGGGCTAATATAGGTCATACAGGCTAATATAAGGAATATATGGGATAATATAGGTCATATACAGGCTAATATAAGGAATATATGGGCTAATATAGGTCATATACAGGCTACTATAATGAATATATGGGCTAATATAGGTCTTACAGGCTAATATAATGAATATATGGGCTAATATAGGTCATACAGGCTAATATAAGGAATATATGGGATAATATAGGTCATATACAGGCTAATATAAGGAATATATGGGCTAATATAGGTCATATACAGGCTAATATAATGAATATATGGGCTAATATAGGTCATACAGGCTAATATAATGAATATATGGGCTAATATAGGTCATATACAGGCTAATATAAGGAATATATGGGATAATAAAGGTCATATACAGTCTAATATAAGGAATATATGGGCTAATATAGGTCATACAGGCTAATATAATGAATATATGGGCTAATATAGGTCATATACAGACTAATATAAGGAATATATGGGCTAATATAGGTCATATACAGGCTAATATAAGGAATATATGGGCTAATATAGGTCATATACAGGCTAATATAAGGAATATATGGGCTAATATAGGTCATACAGGCTAATATAATGAATATATGGGCTAATATAGATCATATACAGGCTAATATAATGAATATATGGGCCATTGTAAAAATTATGATCTGTAAGTTATGACAACATGTTTTTACGTTTTATTCAACTAATTTTTTTAAGTCAGTTTAATGTAATTTAAGTTGCAATGACTTAAACATCTAAGTTGATTGTACTTAAAAATTTAATGCAGCAACTTTTTTTTTTACAGTGAATAGTTTAATTATGGTATTTTAGCAGAAACTGAGGTACATGATACATTTTCATAAGTGTATGCCATTCCAAACATACCCAGAGTGTGTGAGAGGGTTCAGTGAAGACTGGGTTTGATTCAGAGAGACACACACAGATGCCCAGCTCTCATTCGCTCCTGTATGAGAGCGTTCTCTCTGTTCATTAGCCAGTCATTAGTGTGCTGAAACTAGTCTGGCCAAAACATATAAGAGCTCCTGTTGTGTGTCTCATCTATCTCTCTCTTACTCTCTCCATCGCCCTCGCTGTCACTCATGCTATCTGTTCATCTTCTCTGCTGCTTACTTTGCTCTAATACGCCATTACTACAGTGTTTTCTGTCTGATAGCCGGCAGGTCGATCATGTTGTCCACCATTAGCGTGCAGTGCTCCATCGCAGCGAGGGATGCACTATATAATGCTGCTGGGTTTTTTCATCTGCATCGATGTGATTAGGCGAATGTTGTAAGATAATGTCAGGGCTATTTTTTCAATTTGAATGCCCAGGTACAAAACAATCCGTCTTTTCTCGTCAGTGTAAAAATGTTTTGAGATTTGTAATTTTCTGTGTTTTGAGCTTGCAAAGTGCATGTGATGAAAGAGAAACACAGAATAGCTTATCAAATGTATTGCAGGGCTCCAGAATAAAAAACTAAACGAGAAGTGAGCCGCTGAAATGACAGAGTTAAGAGCCGGATGACAATCTCTCAAAAACAAGCTTGATCAGAAATGCTTTAGTTCTTATTTGATGGCATCACTCTTGGGAATCTGATCATATTTGTGCCATATTCTCTGACATTGATATTCAAAGACAAAAAATGTCACATTTCATCAAAAAATCTGCTTTAATAAAAATTAAAAACTAACTTTTTAGTAAGTAAGGTGTGTGTCATTGTTTCTGAAAGAAGTTTTTTTGTTGTGTAATGTTTTGAAATATTATTACAATTTAAAATCCTTCTAATTGTTGTTGAAAAAGTGTCAGATTTTCAGATTCGTTAGGATTCTTTGATTAATTGAAAGAGATTGAAAAGAACATAATTTTTTGAACATTATAAATGTCTTTACTGTCACTTTTGATCAATTGAATGCATCCTTGCTGCATAAAAGTATTAATTTCTTTCAACAACATTTTTTTTTTATTTAATGGAAGTGAATATAAATGGTAATTATGGTGTTTATGCATCCAAAATGACACCCACCTTTTAGTTTTACTTCAAAAAACATCTTAATAATTAAATATGTTTTATGTATTTTAATTTAGCTTTTATTATAACAAAGCTCTGATGGGTTGCATTGAATACTGATTAATATGCATCGTAATTACACCATTGTCATATGCCATTATTTTAGGGTGTGTTCACTTCAGTATTTCGGGAAAAAAACATTTGGTCCTGGTCTGCTTAGTGTTCACATTAGCATTTTAACACCAAACCTAAAGAGACGGATATGGTCACAACCTGATTGATCGGCTTTTATTACATTTATTTAGAGACTGAATAGCATCCAAAACATTGCTGTTTTCTGGGCTAAATGCGCTCGTTGTGTGTGCGTAGCTACATATGATGGTATTTAGACCAGCTGAGAACTCACAAAGAGCTTATAAAACGTGTAAAGGAGTCAAAACAGCGTCAGTCACACACACAAACCAAGATCTACTGCGAGGAGAAGCGGCTCTGACGCCTGTACTGAACTGCAATGGGCAACGTCATGACTATGATGAGAAAAAACAGCATTCTGTCCTTTTTAGGGTCGCATCTTGTGACATCACATCCTGTTTTTGGTTTGTTTACGTGTCTTTGGTCCGTGTTGTGTTCATATTTCAGTCGAACCACACCAGAGTTTGTTTCGTTCTGCTTGTTTGGTGCACGTCAGGGTTCAGATGCAGCGTTCACACTTATTAAATTGAGCCGCACTAACAGAACAATCGCACCAGGGCTCGTTTTAATCCAACCAAACACACACCCTTAGTCTCACAAACCTAAATGTCAGTTTGGCAAATTAGTCTGAATTACATAAAGAAGTTATTTGTCTGAAGTTGTTTTCTCACTGAGCCACTGACAGGACGGTTTCTCTCTGTTGGTCTTCCATCGGGCCCTGCTCACTGCATTAGTAAAGAGCGGCTGGAATTGAACTCATCCTCTCTCCTCAGACTGTTTGAGGCGGGTTGTTTATTCAGCAGGTCCCCTTTCTTTGTTGTTTACCTCAGAAGTCACGGCGCTCTGAAGCAAGCAGTCAAACAGGAAGTGCGCCTGTCTGTGGGAAGCGTGGGTTCATGCATTGGTTTGAGAGCGAGAGAGAGTGAGTGGGTGGGGGTGCTCATCAGAAATGCTTCTGTGTGTGTTATATACCGCAGAGCACCAAACCTGCTCAAGACAACCAGGCAAATGAAACATGACTGGATTCAGACTCAATCACTGTACAATCATAACCCTCCTGTGTTTCTCTGAATCCAATCGGAGGCTCTTTTTTACTGATTACTCATTAGTCATCTGGCTGACAGTTTTATCCAAAGTGACTTGCAGTACATTTATTACAGGGATTTTCCCCCGGAGCTCCAGATTCTGTCGTCATTTACTCACCCTCATACAGCTTTATTTTTTTCTGGAAAACAAAATGAGATTTTATTTGCGCAATGATTTATACATGACAAAAAGCACCATAATAGTAATCTGCACAACTTTTGCACTCTATTGAAAATCTTGTGAAAAGGGGGTTTGGCGTCACAACGGACTGTTAAAAAAGCGACACAAACCTCTCCCGGAAATCTTGGAGAATTCAACCAATCAGATGAAGGCTTTGAAAATCCTAAAGTGTTGTCCATTGTGTGTGCCTTATGCATCAGAAGTTTAGCAGGGCTCCAGACTAACATTTGAGAGCATTATTACTGGTGCCACTTTCTAACATCTGCCAAGTTCTGATGGTGGCACCAGCACCTGATTTGGTAGCACTGGTCATCATAAAGGCAATTTAATCACAAAATGACTATTGTTTTGCATAAAGTTATTACCTAGTAACATTTCATGTTTATTTCTTGGAAATGCATAATTGACGATAAAGCCCTGAGCTTGATATGCAGATAAAATTTACTTTTATTAAAAGTTACATGTGAAAATGTTTATTATTTTTATCATCACATTAAAAATAGCATTTAAATGGGTTAATATTAAGAGCTTTGAAGTGCTGGAAAAAGTGTAAAGCACAAAAATGCTTGAATTTCCCTCCCAAAAGGTTGTACGAACCCTGAGATGAATAATGTAAGAATATTCAACTATTTCTGCCACAATACCATGGTTACAGTTAGCATTGCAACATTAAATCCATGGTGAATGTTGGTGATTTGTGCCTTTTTAACATGTTCATTCATGACAGTGTTTGTCCTTGTTTCCACATCAGTGCTATTCGGTCTGATGTGTGACCCTGGACCACAAAACCAGTCATATGGGTCAGTCTTTTGAAATGGAGATTTATACATCATCTGAAAGCTTTCCATTGATGTATGTGTAAATCCTTCTGTTCGAAACACACGTTCTAAGCGTGACTCGAACCCGGGTCTGCCGGCATGGGAGTTGGACGCTCTAACAAGGAGATTTGTTAGGATAGGACAATATTTGGTCGAGATACAACTATTTGAAAATCTGGAATCCGAGGGTGCAAAAAAAATCCTAATATTGAGAAAATTGCCTTTGAAGTTGTCCAAATGAATCCTTAGCAATGCATATTACTAATAATAATACATTTTTTTATATATTTACGGTAGGAAATTAACAAAATATCTTCATGTAACGTGATCTTAATATCCTAATGATTTTTGTCATGAAAGAAAAATGGATCATTTTGACCCATGCAATGTATTGTTGGCTCAAATACACCCGTGAGACTTATGACTGGTTGTGTGCTCCAGGGTCACATGATTTATGAGAAGTCTGTTCTGAATTTGAATGCTTCTCACTGGATCTCCCAGCGCTGTGTAGTTAACTATGTTATTTGTAACAATGAGCCTGTTTTGAGCTTGTGCTACCCTGACTAATATTGATCCGAGCTGATAAACAGCTCAAGTGAGAAACGTGGTTAAGTTCCGCTTTCGTTTATTTGATGTCTTTCTTATGCTACAGAAATGGCAGCTCGTATCAGTTGAGCAATGGGGTGTTCGCACCAGTGCAACCGCTAACAAAATTTTCTCACACCGGCAAGAAAAAAGGTTGCAAAGTGTCTCTTTTTAGCCACCGGTCCGTGGGCGTGACGTCTGAGGCTGAGACTACTCACCTCCTCGTCATAAAGCCATCGCTCCTGAAGTTCATGTGCAGCATCAAACACTTTTAAGCCTCTGTCATTCCTCAATTGCTGTAATTGCTGAAGGTCCATTAACATGTTTGGAGTTCATTAACTTCCTGTCAGTGGGTTGCCGTCTCTTTGTGCTGTCTCTCGCTCACTCTCTCCATCTGCTGTGAAATGAGTTGTCATTTAAGGCTACAGGAAGAGCTGCTGTTGTTTTGAGGGGTTATGAATGGTTTTGTTTGCTGTTTGTTGTCGTTTGAGTCATCGTGGGGCTTTTAGAGGGCTGAAGAAAGCCAACAGAGAGCAAATTCACTATTGCAAATTCACATGCGAGGACTGGCTTTTTTTTAAACACACAGGTGAATGTGAAAGTGTTTTATCCTGTGCATGGGAATAAAAAACCTCACTGTGAACAACAACACATGCATGCTAATGGCCCTCGCAAACATTTACTATGGGGACTATGATTTCAATTTGTGGTTTTTACTTTTAGGCACATGTCACTATTCCGGGATGGTCTTTCTGTATTCATACCCACATGCATTCCCGCATGAATGTCGTAAATATGAGGAGGGAAAATGCTGTATTTTTAAATGCATTTAAAATAATGTATTTCATTAATGGATATAACAGCGCCATCTATTGGCTGTATGTGGGACACCCTTAGAATCAGCCAGGATCCAAAAATAACGCAAAATGTGGGTAAAAATGTGTTGTTATTATTATTAATAATAATAATAAATACTCTCTTTTTTGTTTTAAAGTACAATAGTGTATATAACAGTATTGCGATAGAGAGTTAGGTTTTTAATTACATTTTTATTAATATATAATTTTTATGAATTTGTAATCAAAGCTGAATTTTCAGCATCATGACTCCAGTCATCAGTGTCACATGACCCTTCAGAAATCAATCATATGATGATTGCTGCTCATTTAATGCAAACATTTCTTATTATACAGTTGAGAAAAGGGTATGCTGTTTCATCTTTTAGTGGAAACCTTGATACACTAGCATTCAAAATTTGGGGGCAAATAAGAAAAATCTAAAAATTAATTTTTTTATTCAACCAAGGATGCGTTAAATTGATTAAAAGTGACAGTAAAGACTTTAAAAAGTACAAATTTAAAACGGTTAATATTTCACAGTATTTTACAGTTTTTACTGTATTTTTGATCACATTCATGCAGCCTTGGTGAGCAGAAGAGACTTCAGAAACATAAAACATAAAAAATCGTAACGATTTCAAAACTTTGAACAGTAGTTTATATATATTAAATAACTGTATTGTTATAATTACTATTATTATTATTGTATATTATTATAATAATTATTATTGTTGTTGTATAGTCCAGGTGTCTCAAGATGACTTAAAATAATTTAAAATAAGACAAAACAATCAACAAATTAAGATAATTTTAATTCATGTCCTCATGTCCTTTTCTCTCTAATAGAACCAGGATTTCTTGGAAAACCTATGTATATGTGGTGCCCATCTTTAAAAGATTGATTTTGAGACAAGAAAATCTCATGTAAATTAAAATAAATAAATATATATATTTTTAAATTTTTTATTATTTTATATTGAATTTACATGTTTGTAGCTATGCCTAGCTCTAAGATATTTGATCAGGTGGAATTGGGAGTAAAATCCTTATCCTTCATCCTGATCCAGTAAATCACACGTACAAAAAAGGAACCGTCTGGAGGCCTTTAAATATTGTTGTAAATGAAACTATGGACTCTTTTCACGGTCTGTGATGACACGTGTTCCACAGATATCAGCGTCACAAATCTAGTAAAGTTTGATTTGTGTTCAATTACCTTTGCAGAAAATGGCAAAAAAATGAATTACTGCTGCTGTGAGGGTTTCTAATACAGCTTCTAATACAGTTAAATCTCCCTATGTTTTTCCCTCTTTTCTCCTATTCACTTCTATAGAAGTTTACCCAAATATGACGACTTCCGCTTCTGAGAACCTCGCAAATGAGAAAAGGGTCCATGGAGTCAAAACAGTCGAGACTGGTCATATTGAATACGGGAAAACTTTTTTTTTTTTTTTTCGCCCTTAGCTGATTACTTTTGCTCATCCTGAAGGTCCGAGTCATATCGTCTAGGGCTGGGTGGTATGATTATATATATTGTTACCATGCCATAAAATACCATTAGAGATTTTTCTAAATCGTGTATATCGCGGTATGTTAATATACAGCACTATTGACACTTCAGAGTGATGAAATGCATGAACGAGAATATAAAGAATGGGACGTGCTTGATGTTAAAAAGAGTTATAAGCGCAATAATCCAGAAAAGGAAAAAGGATTATATCTTTCACGTCTTATTGAATGGTGTTGAATGGAATACACACACCGTTATGTCAAATTGTCCATCGTGTGAAGTGTTCATGTAAACACAGCCGGTTATGTCTCATGTGGAAGTAAACAGTTGAGTGCAGAGGTTGCATTAGACTTCCATATTTTCCGTCAATTTGACATGCAGGGTCGTACAAATTCTCTCATAATATATTATTACCCGTCATTTTAATTTTCATATTTTAATGATGATAAGCCATTTAATAGGCTCTGTTTTTGTTCTCATTTTTATTCACAAACTTACAGGACAAGCATAAAGGCTAGATTATGCTTTTATTTATTCATGAAGAGAAAGTTGAACAGAGACTGTGGGTCACTTTTCATGTTTCATCATGCATATCCAATACTTTGCTACTTTTGATATGAAACAAAGCTTTCATATTCTGTCCATTTTATTACAAAATGTATCGCTCTTTAATGTGGCGCGAGAGATCACTGTAGCGCTCGGTTCAAGCGAATTGACCTATTGAAAAAAATTGTTTATTTCATATATTTGTTATATTTTATTTGTCCTATTGTTTGTAATTTGCTTCTTTTTTCTTATTTTTAATAACAGAATTTATCGTGAAATACAATTTAAAAAATACAAATACAATTTTGAGAATCTCGTTATCGTGAAATACAATTTCTCATGTTGTGAAATATGAATTTGGTCATATCGCTCACCCCTAATATCGACAGACCAGAATATCATCGTAACCGCATAGAAATGTGCTAAAAACCTTGTATAATACCTCAGCACTGACATAGAGCCATGGCAACCAGCCACAACACCACTCAAATATACTCACTACAGTTATTGTTACCTCTGAAGAGTCGATATAGTGCGGGATCTCTTTCAAACACTTCTTTCTGAAGCATTCTGTTGTTAGTTATGACCGTTTTATTACGGGAACAATAATAACTGTAACTATGGTTGGAAGGACACCACTTTGGATAAATATTTTAAGGGCAATTTACTTTATGATTATATAATTACTGTATCCGATGAGCATCCATTTGCTTTCTCATTGAAATAGTCTGTTTACTTGCAATTACGAAATCCAGCCTCTTATGCAAATTGCAGGTCATGTTGATAAACTCAAAACTGACACAAAGCCTCACTGGCTTATCACTTTGTTGTCTAATTCGCTTCTGTGTACAGTATGTTAAGAGGTTAACCCTCTTACACACACTCATATGGGCACATGTCCGAGCACACGGTGCTTATTTTATGTTATAGCACACTGTTTCCATAGTTACAGGATTGTGCCAACACACCTCCTGTGCTCCATGCAGCATAACTCTACACATGTGTAACTGAAGCTGCAGTTAGATGAAACACCTTCTGTGGTGTATTCCTTCATTTCTACACCTCTCTCCATTAGCACCGTCTCTGCTTTCGTGTGACCATTTGGCCCCCTAGTGGTCAAAACCTGCAGGTTGAGGACAGATGCATGTTACCGTGTTGACAAATGCACCGATATTGGAGTTGAGAGATGAATCTTTGTTTTTCTGGTAAATGACCTCTGTGCCTGTTGTCCCGATTCCTTTCCGTCATCTTTACCTCAAGCCTCAAAAATGAAGTCAGCTTTGAAAAAAGACTACATAAGTTATGGATGCCTCTGTTTGGTGTATTCCTATGCATTAGTTGTGTAATAAACTACTCTTTCAGTATTGTTAAACACGAATCAGGCATTACATTATGACCACCTTCCTAATATTGTGTTGGTCCCCCTTTTGCAGAACAGGACAGGGGTCAGCATAGGCACCCTAACTGACACCTTTCTATCAGAACCAGCATTAACTTCTTGAGCAATCTAAGCTCCAGTAGCTCGTCTGTTTGATCGGACCACACGGGCCAGCCTTCGCTCCCCACGTGCATCAATGAGCCTGAGCCGCCCATGACCCTGTGGCCGGTTCTCCACTGTTCCTTCCTTGGAGCACTTTTGATAGATCCTGACCACTGCAGACCGGGAACACCCCACAAGAGCTGCAGTTTTGGAGATGCTTTTGTCTTTTGTCTTTTGTCCTAGTTTTACACATGCAATCACCACTCTCTCTTTTATCAATCTCTCTCTTATCATATGCTGCAGTTTCGTTCCTTCCTACTGGAAGCTTTTACTGATCATTAGTGCAAAAAAACCCCAAAAAGACGAGATCTGCACTAGTCCAACTTTTCTGAGAGAGAGCGAGACAATGCGTGGACGTTTGATCAGCTATTGGCTGCGCTTCGGATCTGTTGCTATGGCAACAGCTGGTTCTGTTGTTGTGTAGTTTGTTTGTGGAGCCGTGAGCATGTCCCTGAGTGCTTCTCTCAAGACACACACACGCTCTCACACACACACACACACACAGAGGACCCAGAGCTGTTTAGTTTGTTTGCCTGTTCACATGCTTTTTCTGCTGTGCGTCTACTGAATCGTCCATCTTGATGGTGGGTTTTTGGCAGAGCAAAACGAAACACTAAGTTCACAGGTAGGCCTCACGCATGCAGCTGATTGGATAATCAGGTTTGTAGCATGGATATTTGCTCAACAAGTGTGTTTCCCGCTCATTGATTGCTGTTTTAGTAGCTATGTTGCTGTTATACTAGTTTAAGAGTTAAAGTGCTGCTTGCTGAATTGTATTTAGTTTTGATTTTTTTTTTTTTTGCACATGAGAAATTTCACTGAAGTTTCACTAATGTGGGCCATGCCTTTACATGTGTGTGTGTGTGGTGATGAACGCATATAGTTTTAATCATCTCACCAAAGCAAATTAGACAGTTATAGACTGTTTTAATACTAAAACTAAAAGTTTCACATTAGGAAAACTAACACTTGGTGAAATTCTGGGTACTCAAAGCGCTTTACATATGGAAGGGGGGAATCTCCTCAACCCCACCAATGTGCAGCACCACCTGGATGATGCGACGGCAGCCATATTGTGCCAGAACAGCCACCACACACACCCGCTGATTGGTGGAGAGGAGACGGCGTGATGAAGCCAGTCAGGATTATGATGGACAGGGGCCGATGGGCAAATCTGGCCAGGATGCCGGGGTTACACCCCTGATCTTTATTGAAGGACATCCTAGGATTTTTTTATGACCACAGAGAGTCAGAGCCTCGATTTAACGTCTCATCCGAAGGAATGAACTTTTATTCTTTAATTTAAAAAAGACACAATTACCACTATAACCAGTAGTTGGCAGCAGAGGAACACTTATTTTCATGTTTTAACATGTTTTTTCTCATGTTTTGCTTTTGAATTTATTATTAGAGGTTATCAGATCACTCTTATAACATAGAAAATTATGTTTTTTTAATCTATTTTTGTTACATTTTGTACTGAAGTGTGAAGTATATACTTGTAAGAAAGGTCACAGCCTCATGAAACAAAAACTTTTCATCAGATTGCTTATTAAAATACACACAGGCAGCGAGTAAAGAGCACTAAATCTGCACAATGAATCTTTTATTAACATTGTGCCTGGTTTGTATGTTATAATGAGCGGATTTGTGCGTGTTTAAAACTTAGTAAACTTGCACTAAACAAACTCATTAGAAACTGTATAATGATCTAATTGGTCATTATTTTCAGCAGAAATGACGACTGTGTGTGTGTGTGTGTGTGTGTGGTGATGAAACGCATATAGTTTTAATCATCTCACCAAAGCAAATTAGACAGTTATAGACTGTTTTAATACTAAAACTAAAAGTTTCACATTAGGAAAACTAACACTTGGTGAAATTCTGGGTACTCAAAGCGCTTTACATATGGAAGGGGGGAATCTCCTCAACCCCACCAATGTGCAGCACCACCTGGATGATGCGACGGCAGCCATATTGTGCCAGAACAGCCACCACACACACCCGCTGATTGGTGGAGAGGAGACGGCATGCGGATACTAGCCAGGATTATGATGGACAGGGGCCGATGGAAAATCTGGCCAGGATGCCGGGTTCAGCACTCCCAAGTTTAGTAAAGACCAGCGAGACATCTTCTTCCCGGCATCATTCTCCACGCCGTGCCTCCACACATACACAGCATCAGCGCAGGACGGGGAGGCCAAGCTGAGCAAGACCCCTCGGCCACTTCTCATCCAGACACAGACGCACAGCACTCCAACACAGATCTACTGCCAACCCGACCAATCGCAGCCGCGCAAGACGCCGAGCCAGCCAATAGCAAGCATGGCCTTCTTGCCCCACACAGGTACTGTATCTAATAATCAAATCATTTTTGCACTGACACGTAAAAGAATCAACTGTGTAGTGGGGTTGTGTGTAGAACAACTTCGGATGTTTTTAAGTTGAGATCTGTGATAAAAGTTGACGTGAAGCTTAAAGCGTTATTGAAGTCTGTGCTGTGTATAATGCTTAGCATACTGTGCCGTAAATGCTCAGAAACTTCCTGCTATGTTTTTTTAAATAGTGTATAAAACAGATGCTGTGTTGTAATCGTCACGTTATGGCTGATGTAGCAGGTCATCTGGGATGTTGTATTTATACAGAAAGGTGTCAGACTATGCACTGCATTACAGTAAGTATGGGTAGTGCGGTATATTATTTGGGACACACCCTTTTTTAGTGGCCACTGCTTTGGTTGGCACTCAGTTGACAGTTTGCACATGTGGCCAGAGGATGGCGTGTTTGTTCATGAAATTATACATACTGTTTATGATTTACTCTATATAACCATTTCCTGTTGGGGATCAACATGCAGCTTCAACAAAAGTTTTATTACTAATAGAGCCAGCTGTCTCTCTTCCTGTCTCACTTCCTCCTCTGTTCGTTTTAGGCTGATGTGTTCTGTGCTTCATGCTCTGTTGCTAAGGAAACAAGGATGAATGCTCAAGTACATGATTGTGTTAAGCGTGCATGTATACGACTGTGTGTGTGTCCTTGAGAGGCCAAATGAAAGGGCATGATGCACTACAACATAATCAGGTTTGAGTCGGTCAGCGCAGTCTTTGAAATTCAGCCACGGTTTCTGCCCTATTAAAGCTTAAATTCTTTTTCATCATGAGCAGATCATCAAACGACCTTAAACATATGCATACTTAGATGCACACAGACATCCTACATCTGTCTCTGTATTATAGACTACTGGTGTGATGTTCAGAGTAGTTATAAGACCCTGTCATTCTCACAACCATAGACACATTTCACTCCATCAGGAGGCTCTTTAATAAACACTGAAAAATAAAGGCAGATATCACTTCATATCATAAAAATCCTCTTAGTGTTGATATGCATCAGCGTTGTTGTTGTTACAGGGTTTCTGTGAATCTTAAAAAAGTTGAATTCACCAGCACACAAATTAAAGCAGGGGAAAGTCTTCAATTCAAGTCATGGCATTAAATGGTGCATGCATTGCAAAAAAATAAATGAATAAATCCTCTGTTTTTGTGCTGTTTTCCAGTAGAAATATCTAAACAAGTTTAATTCAAGATGCATTTACATGAGATACAAATGTAAAATTAAGTCGTGAAAATTGAACAAACGTTTATGCTTAAAACACTCACAAATATCTGTCAAAAGCTGATTTTTCTGAGCCCATTGGCAGATATTTGTTCTTGTTTTAGTAATAAACTTCATTTTGATCAATTTCACTGAAAACAAGACTTCATATTTTGTCATTTTACATCTGAAGTATATCATCTTGATTCAGGAATGTTTAGATATTTGTACGGGAAAAGACAGAAATACTGAGGATTAAGGAAAAGCATCACTTTATTGCAGTGTGATCAGAAGGCACAGGTAACGTTATTTCCATATTAATGTGTTTTTGAGCAGAATGATTCAAGCTGCTGCTTTTTTTAGTGAAATGAGATTAAAAAGTAACACAGATCTGTTGGAAGATGTATTTACAAACTCATTGTGTTTCACCCTAAACATTTACATTTAGAGAACATATTGACATATTGTTCCCTTCCATTTATTCCTTCCATTTTCTTTAATTGGTCTTAAAAAATGTTTTAAATAAGTCTTACATTTACCTTCATACCATGTGTTAACTAAAGCTATTAAAAATAATTTTCCTTAATGCAAAAATAAAATATAGATATTACATTAAAAACTTGAAAAAATAATCATTTGAAATGTTGCTTCGACAACTGATTTAGTTGAAAACTAAAACTGAAATAAAAAATAAATTAAAACAAAATTTTACAAAAATGACAAAAGCAAATAACCAAACTTTTGAGGTCAGGACTCTGTGCAGGCCAGTCAAGTTCCTCCACACCAAACACGCTCATCCATGTCTTTATGGACCGACACTTTGTGCACTGGAGCGCAGGAACAGGAAGGGGGCAAACTGTTCCCACAAAGTTGGGAGCATGAAATTGTCCAAAATGTCTTGGTATGCTGAAGCATTATGAGTTACTTTCACTGGAACTAAGGGGCCAAGCCCAACCCCTGAAAAACAACCCCACACCATAATCCCCCCTCCACCAAACTTTACACTTAGCACAATGCAGACAGACAAGTACCGTTCTCCTGGCAACCACCAAACCCAGACTCGTCCATGGAGAGAAGCGTGATTGGTCACTCCAGAGAACACGTCTCCTCTGCTCTAGAGTCCAGTGGTGGCGTGCTTTACCCCACTGCATCCCACGCTTTGCATTGCACTTGGTGATGTAAGGCTTGGATGAGCTGCTCGGCCATGGAAACCCAGTCCATGAAGCTCTCTATGCACTGATCTTGAGCTCATCTGAAGGCCACAGAAGTTTGGAGGTCTGTAGCTATTGACTCAGAAAGTTGGTGACTTCTGCGCACTGTGACCCTCAACATGATATAGCTATATAGTGTATGTACTTGATGCATTAATACAGAATTCAGTTGATTTGCACTCACATAACAGTTCCAATCAGATTTGAGGGCCTAAACAATCTGTTTCCTGTTTGGACCGAGAGGAGGCTGCGACTGAGGGTCTGCTGTACCGCCAGCACGAGTCTCACCTGTGTCAGCAGATGAAGATGGCCAGCGTCTCTCAGATTCACAGCACACAGGAGTGGGCCGCTCATGAGCCGCCGTCCTGCTCCACACACACCAGCACAGGTAATGCAGCGTCACCTGGAGGATTCCTCATGTTTGTGCAGTGAGGGTACCTGGCTCTGTTCAATAGTTCAGGGTCATTAATCCTATAAAGCCTGCTGTATCATATTTGTCCAAATTATCAACATGAACAGAACTTTGCTGAAAAACCTGTTGGACACATTGATAGTTTAGACTTTTTAGCAAGTAAAAGCCCTTTTAGTATAATTGTACAAACGTCATGCTTTCTAAAATCATCTTTAATGATTTTAAGTAAACTTAAGAATGACTTTTATATTGACTGAAGCGACTTTTATTTTTGCATTAAAAAATTAATGTTCATATGTGAGTATCAACTATGCAAAAAAATAATGTGCGTGGGTCCTCTCTCAGAAAAGCTATACTGAAGTAACGTTAGATGCCATTTACATTAAGTACAAATACATCTACGGAAAACACCAACAGTAGTGTAGGGGTAAGACACACGGCGTCTAGTTTTGATGCAAATCAACCCGAGGTTCAAATCTGCTTTTCGCCGAACTCGCTCTACTCCCTTCTCCCATCACACATCAGATCAGAAAGGCGTTTATTTTCAATAAAAATGAAGAAAATATTAGAAAAGTGAAAATAAATCGTCTAACGTGTTTAGTAATAAGTGTTTATTGGCTAGGGGTAGGTAAACAGACATGTGCTGAATTAGAGACGATAAAAGGGACTGGGTCCAATGTCACTGGTCTTAAAAAGTGGGTGGGTCTTGTCCCCCCCATATTCAATGGTTCAACACCAATAATTAATAATTAAATATATAACAGCTACTCATTCTCTACTTCATTTGGTCACATTTGTAGAATAATAGTCGTTTTATGTATTTTTATTATTATTCATTTTATACTTTTAATCCTTATTAGCTTTATTTTTATTCTTGTATCTTAAATGGATGTATTGTTATTTAATTTTCTTTTGAACTGTTGTATCTTCTTGCCTGTAAAGAGCTCTGAACTGCATTGATTTGTTTGGGAAAGTGCTATATAAATAAAATGTTATTTTTTATGATTTCTCCAGAAAGTGACCAGTCGAAGCAGGGCGATGCGAGTCGCATCCGCTCCAGAATCCCACCCAACATGCCCAAACTGGTGATTCCCTCCACAGTCACTAAATTCCCCCCGGAGATCACCGTCACGCCCCCCACGCCCACCCTGCTCTCGCCCAAAGGTAGCATCTCTGAGGAGACCAAACAGAAACTCAAGGTTGGTGTTTTTAACTCACTCATCACACTTGAAAGTAGGGCTGCAACTAACCATTATTTTGATGATCGATTAGTTGATTAATCGGATAAAATCCCTAAAAAAATACTCTACAAAACATGCTACTCCACATCCTGCCCAATGCTGTCCTTGAAACAAACATGTCAGCTCAGAGTTATGAAAACACGCATAGTAAATAACCTTACAAAGATTACAATGAATAAAACAAAAATAATAATAATAAATAAATAACAGGATTATTGTAGTTATACAATGGTAACCACGAATTAACCATAGTTTTCATTGGAGTATATCTGTTCCATACATTATGTGCAAAAAAATGGACAGTGTAAAACCCTACATTAAAATGATATTAAAGAAAAAGAAAAACACAAACCCAAACTCAGTGCTGCCCGATAAGAGGAATGTTCTGCAGGAACACACACACATCTAATATGGACACAGTAACTGTTACTGTCATTTCTTTATCCTGTAGAAACATCTTACATTTACATTACACGCTGTTATCCCATTACAGTTACTACTCTCATAAAATACTTGAAATACATGTTGACTTTTAAAAGATTTAGCGTCCTAAAGCAGATATTTCAGTTGAATGAATGTGTTGCGCTGGATATTGATTTTCTCCTCTCTGTCTGTTTGAAGCTTACTGTCAGACTGACACGCTTTCATGCAAAATGAAAAACTTGAGAATTATAGATGAGGATATAACTTCCGTTCTCAAATAGATCAGAGGATATCACCTGTAAGATGAACGTTTTGCACTGAGGACACACACACATCTGTTAAAGCGCATGCCAGGGTGTGTTAAACGCTAATGCATTCACTCGAAGCTGAAAATACACAATCCTCATGTTTTGGAGCGCTTGGATCATGTTCCTTTCCCGCAGCAGCTCGCTCTGTTTCATCCATAATATGCGTTATTCACTGTTATTTTTAATTTCGTGGAAGTTCGCTGAGTGATGCAGAATCATATGGGATTTTTCGACATGAGCGTTTTCATGTCGATTATCGATGTTTAGGGCTGCCGCCGATTATTTTGATAATCTTAATTGGATTTTTTGATTTTTTTTATTTAATTGGATACAAGTTCCCTTTTTTATTTTTGTGAATTTCACACTTTCAAACACACGCTTCAGCTGAGAGTTATGAAACATTGACAAATTCAAAAACATAACATTAAATGTTCTACCATCACAAAAATTAACCATGGTTTTACATCAAATAAAACAAACAAAATAATTAAGAATAATAAATAAATAACAGGATTATTGTAGTTATTCAATGGCAACCAAGAATTAACCATAGTTTTGCTTCAATCCATAGTTGAACTGGTATTTGTGTGATTATACAGATGATAATCAATACGGCAAAAATCATGGTTTAACAGTGTAAAAAAATGATATTAAAGAAAAAGAAAAACACACAAAACACAAACTCAGTGCTGCCCGATAAGAGGAATGTTCTGCAGGAACACACACACATCTAATATGGACACAGTCACCTGTTGCTGTCATTTCTTTATCCTGTAAATAGGCTATAAGAAACGTCTTACATTTATATTCATTACACGCTGGTATCCCTTTACAGTCACTGTTCTCATAAATTACATGTTGACTTTTAAACCTAAATTTAGTGATATTTCAGCTGAATCAGGGTTTTTGCACTGAATATTGATCGTTTCTCCTCTCTGTCTGAAGCTTTAACACGGACTGTCAGGACCATAGACTGACCAAAAAAAAAGCTTTTTAGTAGAATTATAGATGAGGATATAACTGCCGTTCTCTATATAGATCAGAGGATATCACCTGTAAGATGAACGTTTTGCACTGAGGACACACACACATCTGTTAAAGCGCATGCCAGGGTGTGTTAAACGCTAATGCATTCACTCGAAGCTGAAAATACACTTTGGATCATGTTTCTTTCTCGCTCTGTTTCCTCCATTATTTTTAATAGGAAGTGCATTATTCGGTGCTGTAATTTGGCACGACTGGTGGAAGTTTTCCGTGCACAGAGGGCAGACCCGACTAATCGATAATGAGAATCGCTGTCAAAGATTTTCATTATCGATTATTATCGATTTGATCGATTAGTTGTTGCAGCCCTACAGCAGATAAGCATACTTCGCAATATTGAAACATCACATCAGTTTTGGACACTTTTGAAACGTGTCTCAAGTGTCCACTTTGGATCATGAGATGTTGTCTTTCTCTTTATCCCGTCAGAATGTGATCCTGTCCTCTCAGTCGGCAGCTAACGTGAAGAAAGACACTCTGGCTCAGCCCGCTTTAGAGGTGCAAGAGACGTCGAGTCAGGAATCCTCCCTGGAAAGCGAGTCCGATGAGGAAGACGACTACATGGACATTTGAAGCGTACAGCTTTGACCCGCACTGCTGCAGAACTCTGAAGTCAAATCTCCTTTTCTAACGGTGTAGCTGCAGCCAATCGTTGGCGGTTTCGTCTGCGACCGGTTTTCTATAGCGCGCGTGTGCACGGTTTTCAGCGAAAGGGCTTTTTCCTACCCTGGCACTTGTGTCCTGTTGTTTTTGCTCCTCTGCTGCTAAGCATGGACTGGGTTTCTATGTTCTTCTGTTGATTTTTCGTTGTGTACAATCCTGCAAAGTGCCATTTTTACTCCAGCAGTTACGCAGCTAACCGCAACAACCACAGCGGATTCTCCGTGACACGTCACGGAACAGAAGTTCCACTTAAGGATGGATTGTGTAATATTGGCAGTTTATGTAATGCAATTTACTCACTCAAGAGTTTCTTGGGCATTAAATCCATCACAACGTTGTTTACAGAATTAACAGGAAGTAGGTTTTGCTTGACGTTTGGTGTAAAATAAACACGTTTCATATCACTACCAAGTTTCGGTGGCATTGCAAAATGCAACACAGCATGCAAACGAGTTTTCTCTGTTTTTCTGCATACGTGCTATTACTTCTTTGTTCAGAGCTGCCGACACGTATCGCACGCACGGGGCATCTCCATGCTTTAGCTGTCGACTTTTTAAAGGAGAGGTCTTCAAATCCGCACCACAAGAGTTCAATTATTATAGATTACTGTTATTGGTAATCTGTTGGTGTTAAAAATATCAAGTAAACGGTATTTTAAGACGCCAAAAATTCCATTGCTGTTCGTGTCTCACGTTTTTGACGTTAGTTTTATTGCATTTCCACGTGAGGATCGTTTTCAAGAGCGACTGAAAGAGTGAAGTTTGCCAGTCCTGTCACCAGCACTGAGAACATGTGACGATTATTATTCATATCACAATTAATATATGAATGTGATCTAACCTTGCTACAGAAGAGTAGAATTAATTTTTATTTTTATTTAGTTTTGTTCAAGGATAATGCCAACATGTCTGGCATCACAGGCATTGTTTTGTTTTTTTTATGAGATGAAAATGCCTAAAAATGGTGCTGGTCTCTTAGTTTCGGCTTCTTAAAATAATCTTTGAATGGTTAATTGGAAAGTTCACACTAAAATGACTTAGTTTCTTCCGTGGAACACAAAAGGAGAACTTTAGCAGAATGTTCACGCTGCTCTTTTCCATACAATGAAAGTGGATGGAGATCGTCAACACTCAAAAATGACAAAAACAACCTTAAGAAATAGTCCGTATGACCATGTTTTCATAGGGACTGATTTTGAAGTCATTAGATACTAATGACTCTCTTTGACGTAATATGGTACGCCACACCAGATTTTCAGTGAATGACTATCAAGTCAATAAGACTTGAAATCTAGTGTACATGACATAAGGACTACTCTTATAGTGCTTTTTTGTCCTTTTGGAGCCTTTGGAAAACATTTACTGTCATTTTATGGTTAAAAAAACAGTGTGAACGTCCTGCTGAACATCATCTTTTGTTCTTTTGGAGTTTATAATGACATGATTGTGAGAAAATGACGACTTTTGGGGTGAACTGTCCCTTTAACCAAAGAAAAGCGCCCCAATGTCAGTTTTATTTAGGTTCTTGACCTGTGGGATTTTGTCTCAGATTGAAGTAGCATTGCTTAATCTCGAGCATTAAGAGCATGTCAGACTCCAGACGTCTCTGATTTTTCTTCTTCTTCTCGTGACGGCGATCATGGCTGGCGCTGGTCGAGCTGTTTTTCCAGTTCTGATGTAAAGAGGACTTTAGACGGAGGAATGTTTTTTACCGAGCATTTTCTACTTGTAGATGGATAAATAGCTAGCAGTATTTTTTTGAATATACGAAGACTTTGAAGGACTTTGAAATGTTTCGATGCACTGAGCATGTGTGACCAAACTACCTGTAAACAGATAAAGAGATGCTTCTATTTTTTCCTCTTTGTAAAGTAATATTTTGTTTGTTGTTGTGTTTTGAATGCTGTGTCTCTATGCTTGTGTTGAGAATGTAAGACGAGGTGGGGAGGGTTTCTGGGTATTATACTGTCCTCAGGCTTTTTTTCTGAGAAGATTGATATTTCTGACTTGCTGCATTGATGATATCACAAAACCAAAAATACACTTACATTTTTACCTGATCTCTGGCGTGCGTTTGTTTTTTTGAGAGAAATCCACTTTTGTGGCTTGTAGTTCATGTGAGTCTGCTAGTCAACATGAAATGAAAGTTCACCTTGTAATGTTCGTACACAATCCTGAAACCTTACTTCCGTTAAAATGACTTTAAACAGTTCAAATTCACTTAAAACAGACGTCAGCAACAATAATAACTGAGCATCAAATACTCATATTAGATCATGTGACACTGAAGACTGGAGTAATGATGATAAATTCAGCTTTGATCTCATGAATAAATTACACTTCACTATATATTCACAGAGAAAACAGCTGATTTAAGCTGTAATAATATTTCACAATATTACTGTTTTTACTGTATTTTTCATTAAATAATGAGACTTTTAAACATGACAAATCTTACAAACCCTTAACTTTTGAATGTTCGTATATGATTAAGTTTTAAATATTATAACTGTATAATTTCTAGCTATTACTGTACATTTTAATTAAATTATGTGTGGAAAATGCATTCTTTTTTAACCCTCTTTGGGACATGAAATGTTTTAATTGAGGGAAAAAAATATAACAATTGCAAAAGTGTGCTGCCTCAATTTAAGTGTGCTGCCTCAAGGCAACATTGTACCACAACGGACAAATTGAAACATTTGACATTTTCATATAGAAAAAAAGAAATATTTATTGAAAACATCATCATCTTTAGCCAGATACACGTATCCAGTTTTTAATGTATTACAAATTTCATATTTAATAAAAAGTAACATTTCAAATTCAGCTGTTGCTCTCAGGCAACACTGTACCATCGTGGAACACATGTGTCACCAAACCACCATATCAAGTTATCATATCAAGTTATCATCTGCATCTTCAATCTCACCCTCACTCTATCCCTGTCGGATTGTCACTGTGACCTCATCTTCCTCATCCTCACCCTCATCAACGGGCAGTTGTGTTTTATACCTTTTTATAAGTGCTATAGAAAATGTGCATATTATATTATGTGAATTACTATTCTTATAAGTGGATTACAAAATCATGCAAAAATGCTCATATATTTGTTGCTGTCTGTACATGAATGGGGAAAAAATGACCTTAAATGATTTGAGCAAATGGCTGCAATATAACAAAGGGTGAAAAATGTAAGGGGGTCTGAATACTGTCCGTAGGCCTACCCACTGTACATATAGAGAGAGAAGCTGCGCTATATCTCGATCTATGAGGCATATGTAGAGCTGGCTGTAATCTGGCTCTGAATTAAAGCTGTTTCCTGTGTTTGAACTGGTTTTGAGGATCTTGCAGGAGCGTCATGTGTTTGCTGAGACTGACGGAAAGCCCTTATATGGAGATGGTTTAGGCGTGTTTTATGCAAATGACTAACCCCGGGCACATGGTTGCTCATTTAAAACACCCCCAATCCATTATCATTAGAACAAAGTTAAGTTCATGTGGGAAGGCACGTGAAACTAGTCACCATTTCTGTTTCTGGCATAACTGAAGACTATTGGCTCTTTTAAAAAGCCTTTTGAAATGTCTTGACCTTCCTATTTCAACAAGAAATGTATCAACACTGGAAGAAAATCACAAACTGTGTCATAGGTCAAATCATAATGTTACACGACATTTTAGATAAACATAAGGTTCTGCTGTTCATGGTCAATATTCTCATGGCGGAGCAACAGTTGTATCATTTTTGATAATTTTTCAGTCCACCTTATTGTGCTGTGAAATCTTGTTTGAATTCTGGTATCAAGTAAATGTAAGAATAACTTTTATTTTAGTAGTGTTTCACGGGCACTTACTGGACTGAAGCAACTTGGGTTTACTTGATTAATATCCAGACATCTTTTTTATTATTTAAAAAAAATTAAAAAATCATGTTCAAATATGATCATCAGGCTTTTGAGGAAGTTGATTTATCATTGTATTGCATTGCATTAAATGTTTTAAAACTACAGAGATCGCTCACAAAACTATTTGAATATCATCTTACTATTTTTGACAGATATAGAATGACAGCTGATATTCATATGCAATTTATGTCAGTAGTCTGTTATAATATCTCATTGATTTACATTACAAGCCTCAGAATTGAAACTTCTTTTAGGCCATATCAATCAATCAAATCAAGTCAAGGCCCCTTTATTAATATAGCGCTTTTTACAAGTTTTAAAGCAGCTTCACTGTGTTAACAGCCGCTATGTACAGCCGCTCTGGAGAAAACGGTGATGTTATCCAGCTAATTTGAATTATCTTATAGTGTCAATGCGGGCAGATCGGTAATATAGTTGAAATTTAGGTGACCCCAACTGAGCAAGCCAAAAGCCAAAGGCAACGGAGGCAAGGAACCAAAACTCAAAACAAAAAGAAACCAGGCTCAGTCGGGGTGCCAGTTCTCCTCTGGCCGAAGAAACAAACAGTGTATGATTATAATTCTGGCAGCATTACAGGTCTTAAATCAGATATTCGTAAGATTATTCGAAAGATTGGAGTCGTCGTGCCGGAGACGTTTTTATTGAGGATGTTGTGTCGATGTTTAATTGACACGCTCTCTGCAGACACTTCAGGGATGCGTTGGTCATGTCCAGGCGCAGGTCCACCGTCTGATCTGGATACAGCCGGTTTCTGGCTGACTGCAGTAAACCTCGAGATAAACGAAGAGACTAACCTCAGGGTAGATGCTATTCTTCTGATGATGTAACGAGTACATCAGGTGTTATGGGAAGTGTTCCCAGTTCCGGCTGACCTAGATAATGCAGCCTAACAATCATTGAACTGATTTGAATTATAGAAATGTATAATGTTTTATGTGTATGCCATAGTAAAGAGATGTGTTTTTAGTCTAGATTTAAACTGACAGAGTGTGTCTGCTTCCCGAACAATGCTAGGAAGACTGTTCCAGAGTTTAGGTGCTAAATAGGAAAAGGTTCGACTGCCTGCAGTTGATTTTGATATTCTAGGTATTAATAAATGGCATAATATCAGCATCCGCTCCAAATTGTATATTTTTGCTCAGTTTGAGCCTCTGAATAAGGTTTTTTCCTCCTCTACTATGACTTACGCTGCATTCACACGGAGCTTCGGCATTAACGCTTGACGGAGGGCGTGGCTGAAGCTTGGCCGTTATAGTGACAACAGCCAATCACGCGTCTGCTCTAGGATTGCATGAACGCAATTGGCTAGCGCCTGCTCTAGGGTATTTGCATAGGGTGATCTGATTGGATGACGCCTCCGTTGGCCTTGAAAAGTTGAGAAATCTTCAACTTCTGCGCTTTGCGCGAGTGAAGCGGCAGACGGAACCCACAATTCTGTTCGGCAACGGATGATGTCACCCATTCAAAGTAAATGAGAAGCGTTGACGCCTACGCCCCGTGTGAATGGGGCGTTCCTATTAGCCTGGATGCCAGCCGAATTTAGCCCCGCCCACAATTTTTTTTGCTCGGGCAATTCGGTCTGGAATCGCTCCATAGAGGAGTAATTATGCCCAAACAGAAACTGTTCGGACCAATGAAATCATCAGGGCGGGCTTTAGACGATGATGGACAGATGATCAACAGTAACGTAATCATCCACGTCATCGAAGGTGCTTGGGTTGAATTTGCTCTTATCCTAAACGGAGAACTTGTTCGTATATGCATTCACCTTCACTATTTCTCTCAGAAACGATGATCGTGTTGGGAAGTACTCTGTGTATCCTTAAATTATTTTATTACAACACTGGCAAAGATCGTTTACACTCATCTTTTTCTTGTAACGTTACTTAATCCAGCGCACGTTTTTTTGCAATGTCGCGCAATTGCTACTCAAAACTATAGCCCAAAACAATAACTTTCCGGGGGTTGTCCGGAAAAAAATTGCGTTTGGTTGGCAAAATATGTTATTTTGGCAAGGTTGCCTGCTAAAATTTGCATTCCTGGGTTTATATAATCACATAATTGGGGTCGCTTCAACCCGCGGACATGGAGAAAAACACGGACTTGGCAACAGTGCAGTTGAGTTCTGTTGACATTTGACAACTAACGTTACGCGTCGCTCCGTTGCTCTGATTGGTTGTGGGTCTATCCAATTGAAGTCTTTCCTGGTTGGGTTGAAACACGCCCCATAATCAAAGCCCAATGGAGCAGTTTCAGACTCATATTCTGACTAGAATTGAGTATGGCCACGCCAGGCTAACTTACTATATCATATGAACCATAAAAGCATGATGTATCAAATATGATACGCAATGATTATTTATTTTTTTTTGTCTAAAGGTTCAATAAACTTCTAGTTTAAATTTTTTTTTTCCAGGGTTACCATTGATATTTATGGATAGTTGCCTTGGTTTTGGTTCACTCTATCGCCCCCTTGAGTTCTGAGACTGCGACTGCTGCAGTAAACCTCAAACAAACGCCCTGTCAGTTCGCAATGCATTCCTGTCCGTGATTACGCGTGATCTCTTTCAGATCAATGATGTTTCAGTGCAGCTGTAGTTCCTCTAAATGACACACGCTCTCTGTGAAATCTCCACATTTTGACTTTAGCTTCCATGCAATCAAAGAAAAGCAAGGGAAATGAAGGTCGTCGTGTGATGCGGGCCGAAGACCACCCCGTCTCTTTTAGCCAGGCCATGTCAAAGGGAGTGTCCCGGCCGGTGTGAAGCCCTCAGACTCGAGGAAGGCCATTAAGACCCATTAGCAGCTGCCAGAGGTTTCTTATGAAGTGCTGCCAATGTGTCATTTACTCCCTTTGTCAGGCACACTACGCTGAGGGTTTGTTTTCTTACATATGGGACCAAATGTGTGTCAGATCTTTTCTAGGGGATGTGGGGGTAGGTGGTGATTGTTTGCCTCCTGTGTCCGTCTGTTGGCCTCCATCCAAACTGACCCAATACTTATGAGTCATAACGTACATTTGGACTTTGATCTGAATTAAGGCCAATATGTAGTTCTGGTAATGATGTCGGGTGGTTGGTTGGAAGGAAGTTGGACTTTCAGGTCGACGAGCCAATCATAGGCGGCCTCAGGGTGTTTTTTGTAGGTCAAATGTCACCAATAACTGTCCTGACCTGTTGAATCATGGGATGATGAATAAGCCAATAATATTAAATATTACATAAAGAATGAATAAAATCAGTTTCTGTGTTTAGTAGGTCAGTGTTGTTATTAACAAAATCTAAAAATCTAATTTACTGTAATAAAGCTGAGCTAAAATATAAATATTAGATGAAAATATTAGAAATGTTGCACTGAAATGGTACTAAAATTACAACAACAACCAAATGAATGCTATATAGAAATATTTAAAAACAAAACTAATAACATGACTGAAGCACATAACACAATTACTTAAAATAAAATGAAAACTGAAAATATAAAACTAATTCAAAATATTAATAAATATTATAAAAGTAAATAATAATAAAATAACACTGCAGTTGGCCTTTGAACTTTGGAATGATAAAATAATATGAACATTTTAAGACATTTTATAAATAGGCCATGCAGTGCATTACATTTATGCTTTTGACAGATGAGATTTACATATTATCATGCGTTCCTGGGATTCAAACCTGTGACCTGGGTGTTGTTGTATTAAATGCAAAGTCATACGTTTTTTAAATATTTTAGTATGTTCCCACATTTACACAAATAAAAAAATGTAATTTTCATACCAGACAAAGTCAAATGCATAAATTAATTATTTAAAATGGGGCATAATTAAATCCTAAAAAGTCCTGAATGTCCATTATCCTAATTGTGTTTCTAGCTAGAAATGATTGTTTGTGAGAGCAACTGATGATTTGAAGGAGGTGACTGGATAAGGAAATCAGGGCAATGCCTCATTCTAACTGTGGGAACCCTGTTTAGTACGTCTGTGGCATTGCTTGCTCTTTCTGAAGGCGTTTGTGCATGCAGACTCGTATCACTGTGTGTGTGATGCACAGAATCCTCAGATTTCCTCCGCCGCTGTGCCTCAGTGTCTCACACGACGGCTGTACCTGAGCCCTTAAAGTGGCCGGTTAGAGCATCAAAAGGGAAGATTGCATAGCTAATGCCAGGGAAAGGTGTGAGATTTCTCGTCGGCCCATGGGGGGGCTCTTTATAGACCCCACAGCCGTCTGATCCCAGCCCAGAGAGCCTGTGTATTGGCAGCTGTTAAGCTATTGAGTGACGATACGTCCACACAAGCCACAGCAAATGGCAGAGGCGGCTAACACCTCCTGACCTCGGCGTCTGCGATACGGGATGGACGCAGGTTTAAAGACCTGCTTAATCTGACCACGTGAGACTGCTTTGCTCTGTTTTTTTTGAACATCCTGCCTGTTAAAACCCTCGGATAAGGACACATCATAATAATAAAACTGCTTTTCTCTTTCTCGTGCATCAGAAAGTGTTCAGAGCACAGTGCGGTGGTCTTGGCCATGACATTGCCACTTCCTCCAGTTCGTCCCTGTCACCCCATCCTAAAAAGACCAGCCAAACTGGTTTCAGATCAGCTGCTGGAGTCCCGAAGCCCAGCGGGAGTGAGCCACGTCCCAGCGGGACTCTCTTGATCCCTGTGGGGTCTACAGTAGGAAACCTCCTGTAACGTTTAGATACGACACTTCATGAAGCATACGTTTCCTCTGCAGAGCAGCCATGTGTTTTCAGCTACACATTAATGATGTTTTAACCTGATCAAAGGGGGTATGGATCGGTTTATGATGCGTTTCACAGATTCAGAGGGTTAGGGAAAAGTCAGTGAGCTAGAGTTTGACCTCCTGCAACTCAAGTTTGCAGCGTCACTTCCGTGTAACAGAACTACAGCAATGGGCATGTAATACAGAAATGACTCCTAGCATGATCTTTGAGAATAGCATTACTAGCTCAACGGTTCTTATCATAGTTAAAGCCATCTAATGTGTCTGATTTCCAGGCGTATAAGCACCTCGCAGGTGTTAATAAGCTAGCGTCCGTGTCTCATGCCTGGCTTTAAAATGGAGGCTGGTGTCCGATTCAACAACTGACTCGTTTCAAATGACAGCATAGCAGAAGGCATTAGCGCTTCACACACTCATCTCAGGACAACAACCTGATCTCGTGAGGCGCGTTTACATCTTTATACGCATGAAACACTAATGATTTTAGGGGGGAAAAACAATCATGAATATCCATACTAATCAAACAAAAACGTACACATTGAAATTCCTTTTGCTTTTCTGTTTCTCTATACCGTTTTTTCAAGCTTTGGCTAAATCTAGTTTTTGGGCCTCAATGGATAGTTGTTTTCCTTATGTCAATGACCTGCATAAATTAATTTTTCTCATCAAAACTATATACAAACACAAACAGTTCAAAATGCTACACGTTGTCAGGTTGTCATATCATCTTAAATCGGAGGTTGTGAGCCTATGTGAAGGCTAACAGGGACAAACTATTCTGCTGATTTTATTTTCATGGGTTTGGCAGACACTGTGTGTTCTCTGCAAGTCAAACCCATGACCTTGGCTTTGTCAGCACTATCCTGAGTTAAACTTTTATCTATAGCCAAATATTTGAATGTATTTAAGACGTACAGATTAAGTATTCATAGCTTTTGAGAACATTTGTTAATATACTCTCAAAGGGGTTCTATTTGGAACTCTAGGGTTCTTCACTAAATGTTAAAGAACTCCCAAAAGGTTCTAGATAAGAAGAAATGTCTGAATTGCTTTAATACGTTTATGTTTAATGGGCTGCTTAATTTTTTTTCCTAGTAATAATATATGTTTAGGAACGGCTTAATTTATAAAATGTAATTAAAATAAATTCTAACTAAATGAATTAAGTAATTAAAGGCACAATATGTAAGATTTTTGGATTACAATATCCAAAAACCCCTAGAAACAGTGTTATATATGTTGTGGTACTTGCGTTATCCCAAATGTTCCCAAGAATGTTTAAATCCAGAGAAATAAGTAATTTTAACCAGGACACAGATCATCACATCAATGACATCATACCTGCGTTACCCTTGATTTACGTGGAAACCATGGAAACACCAAAGCCGCTTTAATATCTGATGTGTTTTATTAGACACTGTTTGGATCATTGATGGACAGAAACTAATGATTGTTCTCCAGCTCAACACAGTTAGTCTTATTGTTTAAATCTGCTGTTCTTGATTTACCGCACAGAGTGCCATGTTTTACCGCCTGATAGGATCTCGCTCACTGCAGTGTGAACAAGTGTCTCATAGTAGCGCCGAGCCAACGCACGGAGTAGCATTATAACATCACTTTAACACACTCACATGTGTGTGATATGATAAACAGAGCTGTGTTACCTCACACACACACGCTCGTCTGTGGCAGAATAAACACTATGTGAAATTAAGCCGTCATCAAGCGGCGAAAAATTACATATGGTGCCTTTAAATCCATAAAATGATCCCATGATGGAAAAATCCCTAAACGGTTCTAAATATGACGGAAGCTTTAAGATTCTATATAGAACCTGAGAGTGTAGAATCAACTCCCATCAACTTGCCATTGATCTGACTGCACTTTCTTATTACACTGAAAAAACTCAAACGGAAACTATTTAACAATTGCTAGTAAATTACACAAATAATTACAAAGAAACAGCACGTAACATTGAATTAAATGTGACCTTTTTGAAATAGAAAGTCTGAATTGTAAAACATAATCCAATAATCTTTGTTTTATTTACAACTTTGCTGAAAAATCATTTTTAAAGTCTGTCCATCTTCAACAATGCTAATTAAAACATTAATTTTGAACAAATAACTAGTTAATCCTCATATAGTTTAGACTGAAATGGATGTCATTGGATATTCAAAGTCAACCAGGAGTGAAAGCGTGCTAACTCTACTAAAAAGCACATTTCAGTTATGATAATCTGCCATATAAGTATAAATAAATGTAAGGAAATGATTCGGAAATGAAATTATACTAAAACACATTCACAATAAATAAGGTGCTATTGTATTAAATTATTGAATACTATAATAGGAATAAGGCTTTAATAAGTCATTTTTCCCCCTGCCCAATCATAATATGTAATCTAGTGTAAAATCACAGTAAAATGACATGGTGATTGTCTTGGGTGCTAATATAAGTGTGCTACCGGTGGATTAGGTTCAGGAAACCTCTCAGAAATGTGTGTATAACCTCAGAGGAGTGAGGAGAGCCACGCGTCATGTGTGAATCATACTGACCCGCTCCAGGTGAAGGAAACCAAAGCTGGCCATCACACCTTCATGATGGAAAGATAGCTAAACGCGTGCTTGGCTAATGCCTTCTGCTGTTTTCTCCAGGTTTAGGCCTCTCCGTGTTAATCTCCAGAGGTCATGAGGTGTGAGGGATTTCAGCGAGTATAGAGGAATTTGAGCATAACACCGATATAGATCCTCCTTGTACTCTCAATCAATACATTCACGGCTATTGAGGGCTTTTAGCTCGTAAAAAAGGCAACTCTGATTTAACTGCTACTTCAAGAGCAAGCGTTTTAATCTGCTTTATTACATACACTAAAAATAACAGTTAAAACACACTTTAGGATCATTTGCTGTTGATCAATAGGGAGAAATGCACTCAAGATGACAACAGGACTGCACTTTGTGTTAAGAGTAGTGCTGTTATAACACAATCACATATAAAGGTTTTCATGAACAGGAAGAAACTGAGCATTATTAATATTATGTATCCATACTGTTCTGGTACCATGGGTCATTGCGCTAAATCATGGCAGAATAAAAGCTCTGTGAAATCAAGGCTTCGTCAAGAAACACCTTTTTTTTGAATAAGCGACATCTAGCGATGAAAAATTACATATTGTGACTTTAAATCCATAAAATGATCCCATGATGGAAAAACCCCAAAACATTCTAAATATGACGGAACCTTTAAGATTCTATATAGAACCTGAGAGAAACTGTGCATTATTAAAATGTATCTTAATATGTGTCAGCCATACTGTTCTGGTACCATGAGTCATTGCGCTAAATGATTATCATATTTATGTACCATAAAATGTACAAGGTTTTCATAGGTACTGCAAAGAATAATATATTGCTTTTGCCGAGATGTATATTAAATTTTACCCTGATACATGTCCAGGAAACCATTGTAATATTGCACTTTTGGACATGGAGAATAAATATGTTCATCATTTGTTGCTGTTCAAAACAAACTGAATTTTTCTATTTTAGGTTAATAACTGCAAGAAAAGACTATGCATTATAAATAGTAAATGAGTGCATTGACGTCTTTCAGTATTCACAGTATGCATCAACAATGCAACAATATGCCATCAGGAAGCAATCATTTTTGGATTTTTTTGTTGTTGTTGAAAGCTTGAGTCCTTTGAGAGTTCGTGCAAATGTAGGAAATGGTGGTGATTAGGAGTCTGTTTTGCTGGAGTTGACGTTTAGCATAAGAAAGCGTTGTGCTAACAGTGTTCTATGCCAGGGTGGAGAAACAGAACAAACTGTGGATTGTGTTTTCTGAAGACTAAAACATCTGAACTGGTCAATTTCATCTTTCAATTCCTGTTCTGAAACACCCTAAAGGAACATGTGCAGAATTGCAAATGGGACCTTTTTTGAATCAACCCTAAAGTATCACATTTGTGTCCTGTTTGGATCGGAATCCACTATGAATCACATTTCGTCCTACTTATAATTTTTTTTTTTTTAAGTTTCCAAATGTCTTTGATTTGACCCAATTTTACTGTAATGGCAACATTTGAACTACTGTAAAATAATTAAATAAAAACAATTGCTGCCTTAATATTTTTAAGAACAATCAACTTGGATGTTTAAGTCTTTTCAACTTAAATTACTTTAAACTGACTTAAAAATGAGTTGAATCTCGTATAGCTTGTTGAAAATTGCTTAATCTTAGTTATCTTAAATAATGTAAAAAAACATTTGTCAGAACTTATTGATCATATTTTTTTTTAAGTGTTGAGGTCACATGGTCAAGTGCAGTATCTTTAAATGTTCTAATTCTTTTTTAAAATTCAAAAACGTTTTGCATTGGAAAGTCTCTAATGGGCCATGCCTGTTACTTTTTCATATTTTCCCATCACTCTCTCTACTATTATTAATATAAAAAAATATAAATGATGTCCTCCTTTTTAACCAAAGAAAAAAAGATCTGCTTGTAGATCAAATTCACGTTCCTCCATTTGTGAACAGAGTCAGTCAAGCGCTCATTCCAGTGTATAGTCACAGATGCATAACAATGACTGACATTCATACAAGTAAACTCTCCTATTCATGTTGCATGAAAACTGCAGATCAGTGGTGCTAACAGGCTGTGAACTACTGCCTCAATTCTTCTCGGACTGTTCCCTATCTCTCCGTCCCTCTCTATGTATCTCTGCCAGTGTCTCTCTGCATGAATAGAAAGCCCTGCTGCCTTCAGAGAGCATTTCTTCCTAATGAGATTAACCATCAAGGAACGATCATGTCTAGACACCCTGAATACACAACCCCCCTCCCTCACACACACGCACACAAGATCCTTCTCAGGTAAACCTCACCTGTAAATTTACCCCCAGGGTTTGCTTTCTGCCATAACTCTATAATGACTTTATGTGATGACTACATCTGCACCTGAGACAATCAGTCAAAAGAATAGAGTTCAATGACTCATTTGGAACATCGGCTCACTCAAACAGTTCACTGCAAAAGTTCCAAATTGGCATCTATAATTCCATGACTATGACCTTTAATATCCATAGAACCTTTACATCCTCTAGATTCTTAAAAATGGTTATTTTAAGAACTGTTCACTGCAGAATCCAAAATGGTTCTTACATGCATCACTGTATAATACTTTAAAATATCATCAATCCACTATAATCAAAGGCTGAAATCAGCACCAAAAAGGATTTTAAAGCATGATGCCACTTTTTTATTAAATTTTTTTTTTATTAATAATAGATACAGTGGAGGAAGTGATGGGGAAATACGAGAAAGAATGGCTTACATATTATACAGGCATGGGGTCCATAATTCAAAAATGAAAATAAAGTAAACACTGTAAAAAAAATATGATCAATAAGTTATGACAACATATGTTTTTACATAGCGTTAACTCATCAAAATAACTTTTTTTATAAGTAATACAAGATTCAACTTGTTTTTTAGGTTAGTTTAATGTAATTTAAGTTGAAATGACTTAAACACCCAAGTAGATTGTACTTTAAAAAATTAAGGCAATAACTTTTATTTTTATTTTTTATAGTGCATAGCATAATTTTCTCTAAAAACAATTGTACTGGAACTCTAAAGAACCGCTTTACGTTGTCTTTTAATAGATTATATCTTTGTAAAACTACATCAAGAACATTTGAATCTCTAAAGAACCATATAGCCACTCCAAGAACTCTAAACTGCAAATAATTTTTTTTCTTGGTGCTACAAAGAACCACTGAGAAGCTTTAGTTTTAAATCTGCATGTCAATATTTGTCTCAAAACTGCTGTTGACAAAACCCTACCATAATCCAAACCCAAAGTTTGTGAAGGTTAAGTTGGTTCTGTGTGGTCTTTTGTTGTTTCTTAATGATTTAAGATTCTGCAAAGCATGATTATCAAAATCCAATTGAGCTAAAAACATATGAAAAGCAAAGAAAGTTCAGAAGAACTTAATTGCATTTTAAATTATTTACCACGGTTGTAAAAATCGGGACCTGGTGTCTGTAGCATGAGTGAGAATTAGTGTATATGTGTGTGTGAATTAGCAAACACGAGCGCTGAGTGTGTCAGATTATGTTTGCGTGAACGGGTCAATGCTGTCAATTAGAAGCTGAAGTCTTTGCTCTTCCGCACATTAGCTGCATTAATGAAGGGAGTTTTGTGCTTGATTTGCCATCCTCTATTCTTCTGGCCTGTACGTATTTGTTTAAAAGTCCTTTAGCAGTTCATAAAGACATGTTTCCTCTGCTTGTCCCCTTCCTGTTGGGACTCTATCAAGGCTCTGCTAACTCTCTTTGATTCTGCCCATCAACCAATAGGATCATGACATTGACTCATCAGCATGTCACTTCAAAGGCTGGGAATGGGGGTTCAAGCCCCGCCCACATCCAGAACCCACTTAAAGGTGTGGGACACCTCCTCTGCATCTGTGGCAGAAGGAACAGGCAGACGTAACGCACTGAAGCCCTTCATCATTGGACTTAACAATCATTGGATTTAACTCGAGCCCTTTGAGTTTTTATGGAGAACTTGTGTTTTAACTGAAACATCTAGGTATCGCTCATTTATCATCTAGCTTACACAAGAGGACATCTTTTGAGAAGCCTAAATAATGCAGGCTATCAGAGGTGAGTGTTTGTCTTAACCCCAATGCACATGCTCCATTTATTTACACACTTTATTAACTCATCTTTTTGGACTTGGTAATGAAGTTTCAAGAGTTCTATGGGAAACTTCTTCCATTGGATTCCACTGACAGAACATCTCAAATATTCTGTCTTTCCTCAGACCTCAAGCACAATTTCAGCCTCCCTCCTCCGCCTTCCATGGCTGGAGCCGGTGATTCCTATCACCAAGGCAACATCCGGATGACACTAGAGGATCCGGATCTGTGGAGATCCTTCCATGAGATCGGCACTGAGATGATCATCACCAAACCTGGAAGGTACGTTGACTAAAAACCATGTTCCTCAACTAAAACTGGCATCAGCTTGACTCTACGAACTGACCTTAATGTATGTGTGAGACCTTCATTCTTGTAATACACTGAGCTAATCTTTACTTTTGTATCCTTATATTACAGGAGGATGTTTCCACACTGCAAAATCAGCTTGTCTGGATTGGTGCCGTATGCAAAGTACATCTTACTGGTGGACATGGTACCTGAAGACGGTCTCAGATATAAGGTTAGAACCAAATCTAATCTAGTCTTTACCTAAAAAGTTCATAGATCACATACTGACTCCTAATTTTAAAGTCTTATCCATGTGAATGGATTAGACCCGGCTTGTCTAGACTGTTAGTATCCTATTGAAATGAAGAGCTGTTGAATTGGGAGTCAATCCTGAACGGCTGGAGCGTAGGGGGGACGTTGCCACATGTGTCTCCCCGGAACGTTCTCACCACTGATTGCGCTCCTCAACTTCAAAGAGCCCCAACTCTTCCTGTTTTTACAGAACCCAATGGGGGGTTTTACCTTAACACACACTCTCGTTCACACATACTCTCGCACCCCAGCACCCCCGGCACCTTATGTCATGGCCAATGTAGAAGCTCTAGTTTGCTATTCTGTGGTCAGTGATTCAATTAAATGCTTCTTTTTCTTTAGTGGAACAAGGACAAGTGGGAGGTCGCCGGTAAGGCTGAGCCTCAGCCCCCCTACAGGACGTACCTACACCCTGATTCGCCAGCGCCCGGCAGCCACTGGATGAAACAGCCTGTGTCTTTTCTCAAACTCAAGCTTACCAACAACGCCCTGGACCAGCACGGACATGTGAGCGCCCCACTCTGAATCTTACATTTGTTCAATAGTAATTTAATTTTGATTTAAACCCAATGTCTCCTTTTGATTCAGATTATCCTTCACTCCATGCATCGCTACCACCCGCGCTTCCATATCGTCCAGGCTGATGATCTGTACAGTGTACGCTGGAGCGTCTTCCAAACCTTTACCTTCCCCGAGACAACCTTCACTGCGGTCACTGCGTACCAGAACACAAAGGTACGAGTTTTATACACTTAAATCAGCAGATGAAATCACATTGATTGGCCGCTATTCTGAATATTGCGGAGAACAAGAATCCCCTCATTTTGAGGCATCTATGTTTTTTTATGCACATATTTTGAGGTTGAATAATTTGATTGGAACTGAGATTGATGGTTACATTATTTCTCTCACAGATTACAAAGCTGAAAATCGACCACAATCCATTCGCCAAAGGATTTAGAGATGAGGGTACAAACTCTAAAAGGTAATGTCATCATTTTCAATGTCGGTTGGTCTTAAAACTGATTTTTCTATTCCAACAACTTTCTAAAAAATGTAGAAAAAGGGCATAATAGAATATTAACTTAGAAACTTAAATAACTATACAAAAACAAAGCCATTTTACTTAATTGAACTTTCCTTTCACAGACGAGCAAATAGAAGTCTGGCTGATCCGGAGAGAGTTGCAAAGAAAATGAACACGTCAAAAGACTCTGAACATGGAAGCCCACGAGGTAATTGTCTTCACGTTTCAAATTATGTCTCTCTTTATTGGGTTATTTAGTACAAATTTCTCAAGTCTCCTTGATATTTATCTCCTCAGATATCCAACAGTCATCATGTGAAGGTCTGGATGATGAGCATGTGGGGCGTAAGGAGTCAGAGGTGAAGGCCGAGCGGTACTCCCCATGGGGAGGTGCATGCGACCGGGACAACAGCAACACCCTCCGTGCAGATTCCCCACTGAGCTCGGACCCTCGAGACATGTACAGCTCTGAACAGCTCGTTCCTGGACAGAGCACATACCAGCCGTACAGGTACTTAGTCCTGACCTCAAACAAGACCTTTACTCTGCTATGTTCTGCCTTGTCAATGTCTCAGTGATAAAATCTGGGTCTTTTCACAGATTTCATGAATACGGCAAGTCCCCCTCGCCGTCCTCCTCCAGCGCTGGCAGCAGCAGTGGATGTGGACGCACCGGCCGCTCCAGCTTTGAGTCCCGTGTGCCGGATGTTGCCACCGTGCCTGATCACGACACCTCCAGCAAGCCCTCCGCCCCGGAGTTCGGTCTCCCCCCTTGCCCACCACATCCCTCCGCGGGGCACCAAGACTACACGGGGGTGCTGAACATGGCCATAGCCCAGGCCAAGCCAGGTATGCTGGGCCACCATGCTCTCTACACCCCCTACAGCACAGAACAGTCTCTGGGACAGTGGAGCGGGGCAACGTCTGCTCAATACCCTCCTCCACCACCACCACCACCTCCCCACCATCACCTCCCCAGCGAATACAGCACCCAGGCCGTCCATCACGGGTATCACCACGGAAATGTAGGGGACTGGAGCCAATACCCATTGTTTTCTTACTCGTGCTGGTGAACGAGACGGGACAAGATGCTTTCTAAAGTCTGCACAATGAGGTCTGGTTCTCCATGCCCTGACCCAGATGATGGCACACGAGTACCAGATAAACTCTAGAACAGTGAGTGAATGTAATGAGGATGTGGCACTAACTGAAATGTTGTTTGTGAGTCAACTCGGAAGCAAAAGTAGAAAATAAAGAACCTGCTTCAGTTTAAGTGAAGATAAGTCTGTGTGGTGATTTGAGGGTTTATGTGTTCTTTCCGCTGTGAGAAAAGACGGACTGTGCCAAAGGACGTACCATTAAATGCATTTGAAAATGCCGTTATTTTAATTCATTTTGGCTTGAAACCTCAAATGCCTGCGTGCTGAGGACCCAGAACGGACTGGTTTTCCTGGCCTTGTTGTTAAAAGATGTCTATTTATTCTGTGTTTGCTTTTGCTGCTACTTAATATTATTTTTGTTAAAAAAAAAAGAGAAACATGTAGTGTTTGGAAATTACAAAGTTGTATGTCTGAAATACAGAATGGTCAGTAAATATCTTCAAAGATGTTGTGGTCACTGTCCTTTTCTTTTTCAAAGAAAGAAATAAGCAGCTAGTAAGCTCATATGTATGGATATATTCATCGCGTCATAAAGACGTTGAGTTCAAGGGGAAGTGAAGTAGACAAACATCTGCTGTAAGAGTTAATGAGAGCAATTTGAAGGTCTGTGTGAGATCCTATAATCGTAATTTGGCATAATATCTGTAGTCCATTTGCTCATGATTGGAAAGTAAATATAAAGTAAATATAGTCAAACCTAAATGTATTCAGACACCTTCAACATTTTCTCACATTATCACAGTTTATTGGCTACATGGTTTAGAAAATGGTAATAAAATATGACAAGAACTCAGAGAAGAATCTTGATAATGTCAGATAACTGATAGAAAGGTGTGTACTGGATTACAATCAACCAATCAGATGTTCAATTTAAGTGCACAATTAGATAATACCGATTTAGGTCAAGCAATGCTTCATTTTGTTCAGTCTGTGGTGTCAAAGGTCGCATTAGCAATTAATGAAAAAACACTTCAGCAAAACATGCTCAGCTCAAAGTGTCTGAATCATTTTACTGGGAGACACTGTATGAAGGATTTTTGGGTATAATATGTCAAAGTTTACTTTATTTTGCTATCCTCACTTACATGAATGAACTATAGTGTCCTGAACACACTAGAAAAAAAAATATCTGGTGTTTGAATTCTTGGTTTGGCTATGCACACAATGTTGCCAAATCATAAAAACTCTGACCTATTAGTAAAACAACCCACATGAAAAAATACTAGTGTATATTATAGTAAAATGTCTTTTTTTTATAGTTAAGATACTACAGTAAATTGTAGTATTTACTACACTTTGTTAATACACTATAATATATTTACTATAGTATGGTTCAAAAACACTATAGTATTTACTAGAGACATTTTACTATAATATAGTATTTTTTCATGTGGGAAGGTATTTCATGTCAATATTTTCTGTAACAAAAATACACAAATGTAGTGTTCTCTTTTAGAAGTCTCTTCTCCACATTTGCTTTTTGATTGTCCGTTTCTGTCAAGTTTTATTTAACTTTCAGTGAAGCTGCATATTTCTGTTTTTCTTTGACTTTTTCCTTCTTTTGTTGGCTCTAATTGGAAGCCCACCTATCTCTGTCTGTCTACACACACATTATTTGATGTTGCATCCTTGGGACACTTAAGGTAATACCTCACATAACAAAGCATGTCATAGGCCCCTGTGTGCCCATGAAAGAGTCTTAAAAGGCGTGAAAATGGGGGGGGTGTCAGAGCTACTTTCACCACTCCAAAATGCAGACGGGCGCTGATGGCTGCCGTCACGGATGTCAGGCGCTAATGACTGCCGTAAAGGGGGGAGGGAGGGGTATTTGTGTGTTTGTATGTCCTGGATGGGAGAATTAGCTCAATTCATTACAGGGCTCTTTAGCATCTTTTAGACAAGCTTAGCAGCTATTTGGTACTTACACACACACTACAGATAAGCATTATTATGTTTGGATTTATTAAGCTACTTTTGTGGCACAGTGAAGAGTTATAACTTACCTCAAACTTCTGAAATAGCTGATTTTAACTTCATATACCTCTGACGACATTAATTATAATATGCTTTCATCTGTGTTCTGTTGTATATTGCTACTAACGAGCAAGATACTTGTGTCAAGAGTTGAAATTCATCAAAATATGTGTCAGGAACAAGTAAACACTGGAGCATTTTTTACTTACACACATACAAGGGCCACAACCGGGTCTAAATCTAATGATAAAATGTTGCAAGAAGAAAGAGAGAGAAAGGAGTATTCGAGAAAATTCAGTTCATGTTAAACTATTATAAGTAAAATACATGAAATGGACAGGAAAGTCCTTGTTACATATGTTACATATATATAGTAATAACAGTATGTTATGCATAATTACATGCAACTAAGCCTCAACAAAACAACAATCCTACCCTATTCCTATAGTAGGTACATGTAGTAAATGAATATTACTCAGCACTTAAATATATAATTACACTGTAACAATGACACCTTAAGATAAAGTGTAACCCTTTATTTTAATGTGACGTAATTACTTAATAAGTACTGAGTAATATTAACTAACTACAGATCTGGCCAAGGCTACAAAAAATGGGCCCCTATGGAAGCCTCTCCTCAGTGCAAGACACATGAAAGCATGCATGGAGTTTGCTAAAAAAACACCTGAAGGACTCCAAAATGGTGAGAAATAAGATTCCCTGGTCAGATGAGACCAAGATAAAAAAATTTGGCCTTAATTCTAAGCGGTATGTGTGGAGAAAACCAGGCACTGCTCATCACCTGTCCAATACAGTCCCAACAGTGAAGCATGGTGGTGGCAGCATCATGCTGTGGGGGTGTTTTTCAGCTGTAGGGACAGGACGACTGGTTGCAATCGAGGAAAGGTGAATGCGGCCAAGTACAGGGATATCCTGGACAAAAACCTTCTCCAGAGTGCTCAAGACCTCAGACAGGGCCAAAGGTTCACCTTCCAACAAGACAATGACCCTAAGCACACAGCTAAAATAACGAAGGAGTGGCTTCACAACAACTCTGTGACTGTTCTTGAATGGCCCAGCCAGAGCCCTGACTTAAACCCAATGGAGCATCTCTGGAGAGACCCGAAAATGGCTGTTCACCAACGTTTACCATCCAACAGGACAGAGCTGGAGAGGATCTGCAAGGAGGAGTGGCAGAGGATCCCCAAATCCAGGTGTGAAAAACTTGTTGCATCTTTCCCAGAAAGACTCATGGCTGTATTAGATCAAAAGGGTTCTTCTACTAAATACTGAGCAAAGAGTCTGAATACTGAGGACCATGTGATATTTCAGGTTTTCTTTTTTAATAAATCTGCAAAAATTTCAACAATTCTGTGTTTTTCTGTCAATATGGGGTGCTGTGTGTACAAATGGCTGCAATATAACAAAGAGTGACAAATTTAAGGGGGTCTGAATACTTTCCGTACCCACTGTATGTTACACGGACAATGTAAAATAAAGTGTTACAGAAAGTTAGTTTCTAAAACATTTGCATATAATATTTTGTTAGTGGTTGTCTAAAAGTCTCACAAGTCAAAGCAGCTCTATCGCATGAAAGTATGTATCTATAGCACACATTTAATTTATCGTGCAATTTATTTGCAAAAATGAGTTTTTGCGTGCATATTATATGCACTTTATGGCATGTAATATGTACGTAGCCACACCACTAATACTACCCAAGGAGTTTACAGTGCGCATCATATGCAAGCAAAAACTCTTTTTTTTTGTGTATAAATTGCACAATAAATAGAATTTTTGCTATAGATATGCGCTTTCATGAGATTGTGTTGAAGATGTCAAAGAATGTACTGTTTTTTTGTTGTTCTTCTTCTTTATCAGCTCTCATCTTTTGTATATCACAGACCGGATATATAATATTTTTTGTAGAACATATAAAAACACTAGCTTATAGCTTGTGTTTGTGAAAAATAAGAATACTTCAAGTTTATTTAATGAAATATACTTAAGTAAAGTTCAAACTAATATTTAAGTATACTTTATGGAGTAAGTATATTAATATCAATGTATTAGTAGTAAACTTGCAAGTGTACTGTCTTAAGACTACTTGGGACTAAATTGGTCCACTTTTTAGTGTATAAGTGTATAGTGTAACTAGTTTACTGCTATGTTTTCTGTTTGTACTGCAACAATACTACACGTCAAGTCAAGTCAACTTTATTTATATAGCGCTTTTAACAATGCAGATTGTTTCAAAGCAGCTTTATAGTGTTAAACAGAAAAATAATGCAACAGAATATATTTCGATTATGATACAGTAACAATGTGGGCTTTAGATCAGTAATTAGATAAGTAATTTGGTCTATATGGTTAATTTAGTTTAATAATTAGATTTATTTTGAAATTTATTTGAAAAATTGTTTTTCCCCAACTGAGCAAGCCAAGCCAGAGGCGACAGTGGCAAGGAAACCAAAACCCCATCAGGAGACCTAATGGAGAAAAATAAACCTTGGGAGAAACCAGGCTCAGTCGGGGTGCCAGTTCTCCGTGACACGTACACGTGAACGTATACACTCTTAAAAATAAAGGTGCCAGGACGAACCAAAATGGGGTTTTCACGGCGATGCCATAGAAGAACCATTTTTGGTTCCCTGAAGAACCATTTTATTCTAACCATTTTATAATCTAAAGAACCTTTCTACGTTACAAAGAACCTGTTTATGGAAGCTAATGTGTAGCAGAATTAAATTTGCAATGCAATATGCAAAATGACAATGTATTTAAAATGACATTTTCCATTACATATGTGCCAAGTTGGTGCAAAATGAAAATGAAAATTAAATTATATAATTTACTTTTGCCATTTCCAATAGTAATTTTAAAATGTAAATTACATATTTATTTTCAATGCTTTATACATTGCAAAATGAAAATGAAAATGTATTACTCAAATTGATTTGATATGTGTCTATGTCCAAAACATAACAGTAGCAAAATGATCATTGTTATTTGTTCTAAATGCATTTACACTCAGGGTTAGGAAATCTAGGATTGCATTTTCATCATAATTATAAGAATATGTGATATTTGTAGCAAAATTCAGTGTGGATTTCAAAATGCATTCTGAGCCAAAGATATTGCAAAATGGTAGCAAAATTGTGATTTTAATGACTTTTTAATACATTGACACTCACTCTTGAGAGGTTTGAAAAATGCATTTTAATGAATGCCACATGTCGATTAATTCAGTCGATGTGGATTTGAAAATGCATTCAGAGCTGATCACGCCCACCCTCCTTCAATCAATGCGTCAAGGCGGGGCACGACAGGTAAGTGGAGCGGCTACACACTGCAAGCGGCTCGAGCCGCGCGGAAAACGCATGCATGCTAGAAATAGAACCGACGCCTATTTTTCACGCGACACGCAAGTGTTTTGTAAACGTTTCCAGGCAAATTAGAATAGGAAAATATGTTTGTAGTCTATGTCATTTTGACACAAATACATATTAATAAATGACATTTTGATGTTTGAAATTCTCTAGATTTGACATGAATGCAGATAACTGTAATTTAAATAAATAATAATAATTATCGATTTTCAATACATGTCAATAAAGAACAAAGATTCTGCAGCCTATTTTGCCGTCAATACTATAGATATGTATGGTTAATACTGCTGACGTCGTCTTTGCTGTATCAGTAGTCTATATATTTAAGTTTAACATGAAGTATACATGAAGTATAGGCCTTACCTGTACGTCATCTAGCAGCAGCAGCGCCGCGTCAGACACGCTTCTGGTGTGCAAAGGCATAGAAAACGCCACGCAGCAGAAACGCCACGCTTGCAGTGTGTTGCCTGCCGTCGACGCGTTTTCCGCGCGGCTCGAGGCACTGCTGCTGCTGGGTGACGTACAGGGAAGGCCTCATTATGTTAGGTTGTGTCCCACTATATTTACTTGTTACTTATATTAAGGCTATTTACCAGTGGCGGCTGGTGATGGAAAAAGTAGGGGGGGCTGAGGGACAATGTGGTTTTAAAATTTTTATTTTAACAATTGAACAATTTCTGCTGTTTATTTATTACATTAACACCAAAGTAACGATTTAAAAACGAATAGAATCTAATGTAATTATTAAAGTATGAATTTAGAATGTCCTTGTAGATTTCAAATATTGTTCTTTCAAAGACAGAAAGATGTGCCAATTTGAGATTCATTGGAAACCAAGTCATACAAGGTGAACTTATAATTGCTGTAATTTGCGTCAATATTCAATAAACACAAAGAGGTAAATAGTCGCTGTTATTACATGGAGTAACCACTAGATGAAGAAGACTGTGCATTACCAATTGTAATGGTGAGCAAGTCAATAAAAAATGCTATAAATTGTCTCCAGTGTTCACATCATGAATCGTACAGCAAACCACCTATAAGACAGACAAAAAAATAAAAAAAACATCAAAATCCTCCAAGCACTCAGCATCTCATCTGCTCCTTCAAGCACTCAGCATCTCCTCTGCTCCTCCAAGCACTCAGCATCTCCTCTGCTCCTCCAGGGACACAACAGCATCTCTTCTGCTCCCCCAGAGACACAACAGCAGCTCCTCTGCTCCTCCAGAGACACAACAGCAGCTCCTCTGCTCCTCCAGAGACACAACAGCATCTCCTCTGCTCCTCCAGAGACACAACAGCAGCTCCTCTGCTCCTCCAGAGACACAACAGCATCTCCTCTGCTCCTCCAGAGACACAACAGCAGCTCCTCTGCTCCTCCAGAGACACAACAGCAGCTCCTCTGCTCCTCCAGAGACACAACAGCATCTCCTCTGCTCCCCCAGAGACACAACAGCAGCTCCTCTGCTCCTCCAGAGACACAACAGCATCTCCTCTGCTCCTCCAGAGACACAACAGCATCTCCTCTGCTCCTCCAGAGACACAACAGCAGCTCCTCTGCTTCTCCAGAGACACAACAGCATCTCCTCTGCTCCTCCAGAGACACAACAGCAGCTCCTCTGCTCCTCCAAAGACACAACAGCATCTCCTCTGCTCCTCGAGGACACAACAGCATCTCATCTGCTCCTCCAGAGACACAACAGCATCTCCTCTGTTTCTCCAGAGACACAACAGCATCTCCTCTGCTTCTCCAGAGACACAACAGCATCTCCTCTGCTCCTCCAGGGACACAACAGCATCTCCTATGCTCCTCCAGGGACACAACAGCATCTCCTCTGCTCCTCCAGGGACACAACAGCATCTCCTCTGCTCCTCCAGGGACACAACAGCATCTCCTCTGCTCCTCCAGGGACACAACAGCATCTCCTCTGCTCCTCCAAGCACTCAGCACCTCATCTGCTCCTCCAAGCACTCAGGATCTCCTCTGCTCCTCCAGAGACACAACAGCATCTCATCTGCTCCTCCAGGGACACAACAGCATCTCCTCTGCTCCTCCAGAGACACAACAGCATCTCCTCTGCTCCTAAAAGCACTCAGCATCTCATCTGCTCCTCCAAGCACTCAGCATCTCCTCTGCTCCTCCAGAGACACAACAGCATCTCATCTGCTTCTCCAGAGACACAACAGCATCTCCTCTGCTTCTCCAGAGACACAACAGCATCTCCTCTGCTCCTCCAGGGACACAACAGCATCTCCTCTGCTCCTCCAAAGACACAACAGCATCTCCTCTGCTCCTCCAGAGACACAACAACATCTCATCTGCTCCTCCAGAGACACAACAGCATCTCCTCTGTTTCTCCAGAGACACAACAGCATCTCCTCTGCTTCTCCAGAGACACAACAGCATCTCCTCTGATCCTCCAGAGACACAACAGCATCTCCTCTGCTTCTCCAGAGACACAACAGCATCTCCTCTGCTCCTCCAGGGACACAACAGAATCTCATCTGCTCCTCCAGAGACACAACAGCATCTCTTCTGATCCTCCAGAGACACAACAGCATCTCCTCTGCTCCTCCAGAGACACAACAGCTTCTCATCTGCTCCTCCAGAGACACAACAGCATCTCATCTGTTTCTCCAGAGACACAACAGCATCTCTTCTGATCCTCCAGAGACACAACAGCATCTCCTCTGTTTCTCCAGAGACACAACAGCATCTCCTCTGCTCCTCCAGAGACACAACAACATCTCATCTGCTCCTCCAGGGACACAACAGCATCTCATCTGATCCTCCAGAGACACAACAGCATCTCCTCTGCTCCTCCAGAGACACAACAGCAGCTCCTCTGCTCCTCCAAAGACACAACAGCATCTCCTCTGCTCCTCCAGGGACACAACAGCATCTCATCTGCTCCTCCAGAGACACAACAGCATCTCCTCTGTTTCTCCAGAGACACAACAGCATCTCCTCTGCTCCTCCAGAGACACAACAGCATCTCCTCTGCTCCTCCAGGGACACAACAGCATCTCCTCTGCTCCTCCAGGGACACAACAGCATCTCCTCTGCTCCTCCAGGACACAACAGCATCTCCTCTGCTCCTCCAGGGACACAACAGCATCTCCTCTGCTCCTCCAAGCACTCAGCACCTCATCTGCTCCTCCAAGCACTCAGGATCTCCTCTGCTCCTCCAGAGACACAACATCATCTCATCTGCTCCTCCAGGGACACAACAGCATCTCCTCTGCTCCTCCAGAGACACAACAGCATCTCCTCTGCTCCTAAAAGCACTCAGCATCTCATCTGCTCCTCCAAGCACAACAGCATCTCCTCTGCTCCTCCAGAGACACAACAGCATCTCATCTGCTTCTCCAGAGACACAACAGCATCTCCTCTGCTTCTCCAGAGACACAACAGCATCTCCTCTGCTCCTCCAGGGACACAACAGCATCTCCTCTGCTCCTCCAAAGACACAACAGCATCTCCTCTGCTCCTCCAGAGACACAACAACATTTCATCTGCTCCTCCAGAGACACAACAGCATCTCCTCTGTTTCTCCAGAGACACAACAGCATCTCCTCTTCTCCTCCAGAGACACAACAGCATCTCCTCTGATCCTCCAGAGACACAACAGCATCTCCTCTGCTCCTCCAGAGACACAACAGCAGCTCCTCTGCTCCTCCAGAGACACAACAGCAGCTCTGCTCCTCCAGAGACACAACAGCAGCTCCTCTGCTCCTCCAGAGACACAACAGCAGCTCCTCTGCTCCTCCAGAGACACAACAGCAGCTCCTCTGCTCCTCCAGAGACACAACAGCAGCTCCTCTGCTCCTCCAGAGACACAACAGCATCTCCTCTGCTCCTCCAGAGACACAACAGCATCTCCTCTGCTCCTCCAGAGACACAACAGCAGCTCCTCTGCTTCTCCAGAGACACAACAGCATCTCCTCTGCTCCTCCAGAGACACAACAGCAGCTCCTCTGCTCCTCCAAAGACACAACAGCATCTCCTCTGCTCCTCCAGAGACACAACAGCATCTCATCTGCTCCTCCAGAGACACAACAGCATCTCCTCTGTTTCTCCAGAGACACAACAGCATCTCCTCTGCTTCTCCAGAGACACAACAGCATCTCCTCTGCTCCTCCAGGGACACAACAGCATCTCCTATGCTCCTCCAGGGACACAACAGCATCTCCTCTGCTCCTCCAGGGACACAACAGCATCTCCTCTGCTCCTCCAGGGACACAACAGCATCTCCTCTGCTCCTCCAGGGACACAACAGCATCTCCTCTGCTCCTCCAAGCACTCAGCACCTCATCTGCTCCTCCAAGCACTCAGGATCTCCTCTGCTCCTCCAGAGACACAACAGCATCTCATCTGCTCCTCCAGGGACACAACAGCATCTCCTCTGCTCCTCCAGAGACACAACAGCATCTCCTCTGCTCCTAAAAGCACTCAGCATCTCATCTGCTCCTCCAAGCACTCAGCATCTCCTCTGCTCCTCCAGAGACACAACAGCATCTCATCTGCTTCTCCAGAGACACAATAGCATCTCATCTGCTTCTCCAGAGACACAACAGCATCTCCTCTGCTCCTCCAGGGACACAACAGCATCTCCTCTGCTCCTCCAAAGACACAACAGCATCTCCTCTGCTCCTCCAGAGACACAACAAGCATCTCATCTGCTCCTCCAGAGACACAACAGCATCTCCTCTGTTTCTCCAGAGACACAACAGCATCTCCTCTGCTTCTCCAGAGACACAACAGCATCTCCTCTGATCCTCCAGAGACACAACAGCATCTCCTCTGCTTCTCCAGAGACACAACAGCATCTCCTCTGCTCCTCCAGGGACACAACAGAATCTCATCTGCTCCTCCAGAGACACAACAGCATCTCTTCTGATCCTCCAGAGACACAACAGCATCTCCTCTGCTCCTCCAGAGACACAACAGCTTCTCATCTGCTCCTCCAGAGACACAACAGCATCTCATCTGTTTCTCCAGAGACACAACAGCATCTCTTCTGATCCTCCAGAGACACAACAGCATCTCCTCTGTTTCTCCAGAGACACAACAGCATCTCCTCTGCTCCTCCAGAGACACAACAACATCTCATCTGCTCCTCCAGGGACACAACAGCATCTCATCTGATCCTCCAGAGACACAACAGCATCTCCTCTGCTCCTCCAGAGACACAACAGCATCCTCTGCTCCTCCAGAGACACAACAGCATCTCCTCTGCTCCTCCAGGGACACAACAGCATCTCATCTGCTCCTCCAGAGACACAACAGCATCTCCTCTGTTTCTCCAGAGACACAACAGCATCTCCTCTGCTCCTCCAGAGACACAACAGCATCTCCTCTGCTCCTCCAGGGACACAACAGCATCTCCTCTGCTCCTCCAGACACAACAGCATCTCCTCTGCTCCTCCAGAGACACAACAGCATCTCCTCTGCTCCTCCAGGGACACAACAGCATCTCCTCTGCTCCTCCAGAGACACTCAGCACCTCATCTGCTCCTCCAAGCACTCAGGATCTCCTCTGCTCCTCCAGAGACACAACATCATCTCATCTGCTCCTCCAGAGACACAACAGCATCTCCTCTGCTCCTCCAAAGACACAACAGCATCTCCTCTGCTCCTACAAGCACTCAGCAGCTCCTCTGCTCCTCCAAGCACTCAGCATCTCCTCTGCTCCTCCAGAGACACAACAGCATCTCATCTGCTTCTCCAGAGACACAACAGCATCTCCTCTGCTCCTCCAGAGACACAACAGCATCTCATCTGCTCCTCCAGGGACACAACAGCATCTCCTCTGCTCCTCCAAAGACACAACAGCATCTCCTCTGCTCCTCCAGAGACACAACAACATTTCATCTGCTCCTCCAGAGACACAACAGCATCTCCTCTGTTTCTCCAGAGACACAACAGCATCTCCTCTGCTTCTCCAGAGACACAACAGCATCTCCTCTGATCCTCCAGAGACACAACAGCATCTCCTCTGCTTCTCCAGAGACACAACAGCATCTCCTCTGCTCCTCCAGGGACACAACAGAATCTCATCTGCTCCTCCAGAGACACAACAGCATCTCTTCTGATCCTCCAGAGACACAACAGCATCTCCTCTGCTCCTCCAGAGACACAACAGCTTCTCATCTGCTCCTCCAGAGACACAACAGCATCTCATCTGTTTCTCCAGAGACACAACAGCATCTCTTCTGATCCTCCAGAGACACAACAGCATCTCCTCTGTTTCTCCAGAGACACAACAGCATCTCCTCTGCTCCTCCAGAGACACAATAGCATCTCCTCTGCTTCTCCAGAGACACAACAGCATCTCCTCTGTTTCTCCAGAGACACAACAGCATATCATCTGCTCCTCCAGAGACACAACAGCTTCTCATCTGCTCCTCCAGAGACACAACAGCATCTCATCTGCTCCTCCAGAGACACAACAGCATCTCTTCTGATCCTCCAGAGACACAACATTATCTCATCTGTTTCTCCAGAGACACAACAGCATCTCTTCTGATCCTCCAGGGACACAACAGCATCTCCTCTGCTCCTCCAGAGACACAACAGCATCTCCTCTGTTTCTCCAGAGACACAACAGCATCTCCTCTGCTCCTCCAGAGACACAACAACATCTCATCTGCTCCTCCAGGGACACAACAGCATCTCATCTGATCCTCCAGAGACACAACAGCATCTCCTCTGCTCCTCCAGAGACACAACAGCATCTCATCTGCTTCTCCAGAGACACAACAGCATCTCCTCTGTTTCTCCAGAGACACAACAGCATCTCCTCTGCTCCTCCAGAGACACAACAGCATCTCATCTGCTTCTCCAGAGACACAACAGCATCTCCTCTGCTCCTCCAGAGACACAACAGCATCTCATCTGCTTCTCCAGAGACACAACAGCATCTCTTCTGATCCTCCAGGGACACAACAGCATCTCCTCTGCTCCTCCAGAGACACAACAACATCTCATCTGCTCCTCCAGGGACACAACAGCATCTCATCTGATCCTCCAGACAAAACAGCATCTCCTCTGCTCCTCCAGAGACACAACAGCATCTCATCTGCTTCTCCAGAGACACAGCATCTCCTCTGTTTCTCCAGAGACACAACAGCATCTCCTCTGCTCCTCCAGAGACACAACAGCATCTCATCTGCTCCTCCAGAGACACAACAGCATCTCATCTGCTCCTCCAGAGACACAACAGCATCTCATCTGTTTCTCCAGAGACACAGCATCTCTTCTGATCCTCCAGGGACACAACAGCATCTCCTCTGCTCCTCCAGAGACACAACAACATCTCATCTGCTCCTCCAGGGACACAACAGCATCTCATCTGATCCTCCAGAGACACAACAGCATCTCCTCTGCTCCTCCAGAGACACAACAGCATCTCCTCTGCTTCTCCAGAGACACAACAGCATCTCCTCTGTTTCTCCAGAGACACAACAGCATCTCCTCTGCTCCTCCAGAGACACAACAGCATCTCCTCTGCTCCTCCAGAGACACAATAGCATCTCATCTGCTCCTCCAGAGACACAACAGCATCTCATCTGCTCCTCCAGAGACACAACAGCATCTCCTCTGCTTCTCCAGAGACACAACAGCATCTCCTCTGCTCCTCCAGAGACACAACAGCATCTCCTCTGTTTGTCCAGAGACACAACAGCATCTCCTCTGTTTCTCCAGAGACACAACAGCATCTCTGGAGGAACAGAGGAGATGCTTAGTGCTTGGAGGAGCAGATGATTCCTTCTCAAAAAGCGCGAGCCTCGTAAGGAGGGTTTTGAGAAGGAGATTCTCGCAAAATTTAAATTTCGAGGTGCCCTGAACCGCCTCGCGCGCGTGAGCAAAACCCATGCACTTAACGCACTTACCGTGCAGGTCGTCACTCGAAATAAAGCGAGTGCATGGCGGGGGACAACGACCAAATGCCATCACACTTCACAAAGAGGAGAACAAAGTTCTGCTATCCATAGTTGCTGAAGTGACAAAGGTTAAGAGTGCTGGTAAAATCCAGTATAGTTGAAGTGAGGCAGAAAAAACAAACAAAATAAGATACCCAAACAACCTGGTTCTGTAGTAGCCCCAGCACTGCACATTTGGGCTCTCTAATCATTATTAAACTTACCAGCTTGTTAGAAGAGAGACTCCAAGACCGGAAATGTGCATCAGATAAGGAAGACAAATTGTGTACTATTGGGGATACTCCAGGACTAGAGTCGAGAACCACTGTCATCAAGCAGCATAAATTCACTCCTTCCTCTGCATTAGAATGAACAACAGCAAAAAAAATCAGAAAAGTAAACTAGTCTTTAAAATTAAAAACCTTTTGTGTACAACTTATTTCAATACTCACCTTTACTCAACTTTAATTCAATGGAAGAGGTTTAATTGTTGTCTCTGCTTCACAAATGAATCCATTTGTCTAAAACAGATATAACACATTTAGAACACATTTAAAATAAAGGCAAAAACTGTCATAGCTTCATAAGAAAAAATACTATAATTGGATGCTTTAGCTACTCTTGAAATACATTTAATAACATGCATGACTATATTCATACGACAACATTCATTATGTATATACCACATTTATGCCAAAATACTATAGTTGCAGTTGTGTTACTACAGTAAAACTAGGTAATTTGTGGGTTGGAAAACATTTCGTGAACTAATTGTTCATTGGTTGCACAATATTTCTCCTGTTTTCTACGTCAATGTTGTTGGGAATATCTGCACTCTTTTATCTTACAACAGAGATTTCGAAGAATTCAAACGGATTCCCTGGATCTCATAGCACTGTTGTGGTGTCGTGTGACCGCGTCTGAGTTTGCGATGCGCGGGCTGAGCTGATAATGCTCCACGCGGCATTCTGACTAATCTGTTAGGCCTAACTCACTTTATCACCGTAATAAGTTTCGCTAGAGTAATATTTGAATTACTTTATTACTGCTAGCGAGCTAACGTTAACTGGGATAGGGTTTAACGTAAAGGGAACTTTGTTTAAAAAAAAAAAAAAAAATTCAGTTTCAGAGTATTCAACGTTTCAGTAGAATATATAACGTTATAAGAGTTGTATACATAAAAAAAATCGATATAACTTACCTTTCATTTCATAACCAGGCTGCAGCAGCTTCTTCTGTTGACTGGACCGTTTTTCGCCGTTAAAATTTGAACTGTCGCTGGGGAAACCGTATTTAACCCAACGGCAGGGTTATTACTAAAAATAACCCAAAGATGTTAAAATGACGCAACATTTTTGTAAAATAACCCAACATATTGACCCAATATGTGTAACCCAATGGTTAGGTTAAATAAATAACCCAACGTTTTTTACTGTGTGCATTTTCAAATTCATTAAAATGCATTTTTCAAACCTCTCAAGAGTGAGTGTCAATGTGTTAAAAAGTCATTTAAAATCAAAAATTTTCTACCATTTTGCTATATCTTTGGCTTAGAATGTATTTTGAAATCTACACCAAATCCATTTGAGTAATACATTTTCATTTTCATTTCACAACATATAAAGCATTCAAAATGAATATGCAGTTTACATTTTAAAATTACATTGAAAATGGCAAAAGTAAATTATATAATTTAATTTTCATTTTGCACCAACTTGGCACATATGTAATGGAAAATGTCATTTTAAATAGAGAAATACATTGTCATTTTGCATATTGCATTACACATAAGCTTCCATACCTGTTGTGTATGTGTATTGGAAAGGTTCTTTGGATATTAATGGTTCTTCAAGGAACCATACACCCCGCCAAAGAACCTTTATTTTTAAGAGTGTAGGTATACTTATAGATTGCTAGTCAAATAATTGAAGCACATTTTAGTTTATGAAAGTACACTTTGAAGTGCACTCTCAGTAAACAACTTAGTAGTTTTACACTAGTATTCTTTTAGTGAACATAACATACTTATAGTTTACTATTTATATATTGTTTTTGCACTTTAAATATGCTATGTTCCTATTTAGGTATTCATTTTTAAAATATTTTATTAGCATAATGTGTTTTGTTTTTTTCACATTTCATAAAAAGCAACATTTTAAACATAGAACTGTGAAAATCTCACTTTTTGTCAACGTCTGGATAATATTCAGAATGATGATCAAACAGATGGAGTCCATCATCACCCCAAACTTCACAGTCCTGTAGCTCGTCCTGGGTCGACACTTCATTCAATAACGTTTGGCAGTTTTGATTTGTATGCTGTTTAATGTTTGATGATCACGTAATTTTACATTTGCGCAAGTAATTTTCTTTTGCTTGTTTCAGCTTTTTCTTCTCCTGTATTTTGATCAGGAGATTCTGTACTAGAGGATGTCATTGCGCCCTCTACCGTATTACAGTGAAAACACGGATAGTTGGAAAATCCAGTCAATAGTGGGGAAAGAGTCAAGTAGATCTGAAGAAAACTCCTACACACAAATTCAGATACTCATAATTAGGAACATTTCCTTATAAATCAATATTTTCAAACAATGTAAGTTTACAAGTAATATAAAACAATTTTTTTTATAATAGGCTACTCAATCAAAAGAGAAAACAACTACAAGCCAAATACACTTAGAATACTTACATGCATGTATAGGCTAAATATACTTAAAAATATACTATTCTGTCAGTATAAATAAGTGTCTTTGTGCAATTTTAAGTATGTTTATGAGAATTACATATAAAGTAGACAGAACATTTGCCAGATCTTCTTTAGAAACCACTGTTGTATTTCATCAATGTTATGAATTTAAAATGTGTCATATGAACCATTTGGTTTATCATTGAGTTTAACATGAGGTTTAGTGTACTTCTAGTTTAACTGTATTTGATATCAACCTGTATCAAGCTAATATATCAAAGATGTTTAAGGGGAAAAAAGGCTGGAAAAGGAGCTGTTGCTTGATGTATGTCATAAACTTGACTGTTATGTGCTGGAAAATACACGATACTCCCTGTGAGACTGTTGTCAGAGAGAGGGGAACTCAACCAAACAAGACGCTGAAAGGGTTTTTATGTCTAAGTGAAGTGAACGCATGAGATGAGACAGAGAGCATAAACATTCAAGGTGTAAAAACCCGTAAACCCCATTTAACCATTTAAGTGAGGCTCTAAAAGAGCTCCTCTGGGTAACTTTAAAAAGAGAAGCATGTGTTAACGCAGTGGAGGCAGTTAAAAGACCTGTGTCTGTCACCGAATCAATATCACATCAATGATAGAAAATATTCCCTCTTTATTACTTCCCTCTCTTTAAACACTGTAACATTTCTTCCTGCTTCAGATTTTTCCGGTATTAATCCAGCCCAAACAAATACAGGACAATCTGTTGCTCTTTATTTTCATGAACTTTGACATTGCAAGCTAGTAATGATGCAGTTAAAATGTGAAATGCATTTCCAAAATATTAGAAAAAATACAATTAGTCTTGGCAAATGCAGCAATCGCAAATTCCCAATACCTATATTCAAAATAAAGTGATAGAGTAAATGCATATTTATATCATTTTATGTCATATATATTGGATATTTGGTGCAAAACAATGTAATATTACGCAAATTATTTATTAAAAACAAGAAAATCAATGATTTTCAGATTTAATATGCTGATGATCAGAGTCAAACAAATCGGACATTAAGAGTTGACAGTTTAAAGAGGCAATAAGTCTGATAAATTGAAGATAGAAAATAAATAAAATAAAAAGCAAAAAGTAAGAAGCAGTGCATTTCATCAGTGCATAAGGAATTCGGAACAGAATCGCTTTTTACATTGCAAAAGACACCAGAGCAACACCCGGATAACAGTTCACGTTAAACTAGCCCATAACCCGAACCAAACTTTTACAATATTGATATCTCTTTGGAGTAACCCAACCGTCAACAGCATTCATTAGGGCAGCAGTCGGCAACCTTTCCGACATTTATATTGGTGGTAACCACGGAGACAGAATTCCCATCCATTAGAAGTCTATTCTGCTAATATTGCGAAATAATATTTTAATTCAAAATAACTGTTTTCTCTTTGAATATATTGTAAAATGTACTCCAGTCTTCAGTGTCACATGATCCTTCAGAAATCATTCTAATATGATGATTTGGGCTCGAGTTTGTTTCTCATAATGATGCTTTTGTGGCTTTTAAAGGCACAATATGTAATTTTCACCACTAGAGGTTGCGTACTCAAAACAGAGGCGTAGATTTATGACGCCATGAATGAGTGTGGAATCATGGGAGTTGTCGTCTTCACCTCTACAGCTGGTGGAAAAGAATCTGACAGGACTCGGGCAGAAATACTATTCATGGATGAGCTAATGTATATGTAATATGAAGCAGGGTGGGGCTGAAAGCCATTGGAACGATTGCTAATGAGAGACGAGAGTGACACACGGCTCAAGAGCTTTTATTCTGCCATAGATGAGCGCTTTCGCTTCTTCCACTCGTGTGTGTGTGAGGTAACGCAGCTCTGTTTATCATATCACACACATGTGAGTGTGTTAAAGTGATGTTATAATGCTACCCTGTGTGTTGGCTCGGCGCTACTGCAGTGAGTGAGATCATATCAGGCTGTAAAACATGGCACTCTGTGCGGTAAATCAAGAACAGCAGATTTAAACAAAAAGACTAACTGTGTTGAGCTGGAGAACAATCATTAGTTTCTGTCCATCAATGATCCAAACAGTGTCTAATAAAACACATCAGATATTAAAGCGGCTTTGGTATTTCCATGGTTTCTACAAAATTGAGGGTAACGCGGGTATGATGTCATTGATAGGCGACGCACGCACACGGTCCGAGTCCTGGTTAAAATTTTATTTCTCTGGATTTAAACATTCTTGGAAACATTTGGGACAATTCAACAAAATATGTAACATCGTTCTAGTGGTTTTTGGATATTCTAAAACCAAAAATATATTGTTCCTTTAATTTGAATATTACACATATGTTTTGCCAAATGGAGATGACCCTTGGTCCCTGACCATTTTAACACAGAAGGTAAAATTACAATTACATCGAATGATCCTCATTGTCCATTGTCACTCTTGTGACAATAGCTGTTTCCATCCAAAGTTGTGAATTTAACTTGTGCGCAAAATTGGAATATTGCATAAAACATTTGTGAATAAAGCCCCGTTTCTATCCAGTGAGTCAAAGACAACAAAAACTAAATATCATGTTTGCTAAATATCATGCGCATGTTCTTATCGGATAAATAAAAGTATCTGAATCAAATGAACGCATATATTTTTATGTGCATTTTTTAGAATTTATGCGCGTCTTGGCGTTTCCATCCAGCAGTTTTTAATGTGATATCCCAAAATGTGCATAAAAGTAGGTGGATGGAAACATAGCTAATGTTTACTCCATCAGTGGTGGTTTGTGTGTGTAAGGTTGCCGACCCCTGCACTAGAGCATCCTCTGCTGACCACTTCTTCAGCATTTCCTTTAATATTTTGAAAAAAGTTATTGCACTTAATTAATATCTATTAATAAAAAAAGGCATTGGACTTACCAAAACACATCTGTAAAATAAAGGCACCATCATTAAAACAAAATCAAATCATCTGTATTTGTAAAGTGCACGTACATTGTTAGCATCCCCAACAGTTTCCCATAGTTCTGGACATAAAACAGAAAGAAAAACAACCTAAAAGAGTCAGTAAAATTAACCCACAAACAGGACAGAGTGGGATTCGGATCTTGAGTTACTGGACAGGCCACAAACGACGACTTCACCAACTCCACATTGATGGGTTACACGTACTGTTCAATCTAAAAAAATCTGATTATAACTCCCCCAAAACCTGATTTTGTACGACTTGTTAATTTAATATAAAAACACAATTCCCTCACTTTGCAACTTCACAGCCTACCTGAGCAGCGCTAATGCCATCAGTCCTCACTTGAGTTGTCCGAGTCATCCCAGTCTACCTCTTCCCATGATGCTTTAGCCCTTTGCTCCCAGCTGCGTGCCTGGGCCATGGCTGCTTGTGGCAAAAGCAAGACACATGCTGAAATGCCGGATACGCGGTCCTCGAGGGCTGTTCCGCTCTCCCATCGGTCTTCCTCAGCGTTATATATGTGAACGTACTTCATCCGACTGCCCTTATCATGTGACCTTCCGCCCAGGATGTAGATGCATCCATCGAGGACAGCCATACCTGGCTCTCCATGCCCAGCAGGCAACGGGCTCACCACTGACCACACATCTGCTGTTGGGTTGTAGCACGCCACCTATACAGACAGAAAGTGAGCCACACAAAGAATGATCCTGACGTATGTGGGGACTCTATATCTAATACTCTAATATGTATAAAAATTTAATTCGATTGATCTGTTTCTCATCAATACTTTTTAGTCTAGTGATGGGTGCTTTTGAAACATGCTTAAATTCAGATGCACGCATCAAACTGCTTAAGTCACACGATTTCAGTTCATGAGGTTTAGAAATTTAAATGGTTTGCCGCTAGGTGACGAATCACATTTCTTTGTCTGGCAATCCGAAGAACCGGCTGGGTTTGCCGGTTGCCAGGAGAACGGTCCTCGCCTGACTGCATTGTGCCAAGTGTAAAGTCTGATGGAGGGGGGATTATGGTGTTGTTTTTGAGGGTTGGTCTTGGCCTTAGTTCCAGTGAAAGGAACTCTTAATGCTTCAGCATACCAAGACATTTTGGACAATTTCATGTTCCCAACTTTGTGGGAACAGTTTGGGATGGCCCCTTCAATGGTTTCAAGATGACTGCGCACCAGTGCACAAAGCGGTCCGTAAAGACATGGATGAGCGAGTTTGGTGTGGAGGAACTTGACTGGCCTGCACAGAATCCTGACCTCATCCCGATAGAACACCTTTGGGATGAATTAGAGCGGAGACTGCGAGCCAGGCCTTCTCGTCCAACATCAGTGCCTGACCTCACAAATGCGCTTCTAGAAGAATGGTCAAAAATTTCCATAAACACACTCCTAAACCTTGTGTCAAGCCTTCCCAGAAGAGTTGAAGCTGTTATAGCTGCAAAGGGTGGGCCAACTCCATATTAAACCCTATGGATTAAGAATGGGATGACATTAAAGTTCATGTGCATACAAGGCAGGCGTCCCAACATTCTTTGCAATATATTGTATATCAGTCTGGCGACTAAACAAAAAAATTTACTAGCCAGCGGCAATTCTATTGCCAAAGTGTGCGTAGAGGGTTGGGTGGCGATGATCTCTGTGAACCCATGAACCAGTGTCTAAATGTTTTTCTATAAATTATTTATGACATTTTTAATAATAAAAAGGAAGAGTTTTAGTTAATATTCTCTTTATGGCCTGATTAACCAAGCTCTCCATAAAACAAGCTCTACAATTAAATTAAATAAAGCAATATACAGACACTGTACTGTCAGCTAAGAACAGGAAACTGAGGCTACAATTCACACTGGCTCACAAAAACTGGACAATTGAACATTGGACAAACGTTGCCTGGTCTGATGAGTCTTGATTTCTGCTGCAACATTCAGATAGTAGGGTCCGAATGAAACATGAAAAGCATGGATCCATCCTGCCTTGTATCAGAGGTTCAGGCTGTTACTGGTGTAATGTTATATGGGATATTTTCTTGGCACACTTTGGGCCTCTTAGTACCCATTGAACGTTGTTTAAAAGCCAGTCTACCTGAGTATTGTTGCTGACCATGTCCATCCTTTTATGACCACAGTAAACCATCCTCTGACAGCTACTTCCAGCTGGAAAACACGCATGTCACAAAGCTCAGATAATCTCTGACTGGTGTCAATGAGTTAACTAAACTCAAATGGCCCCCACAGTCACCAGATCTCAATCCAATAGAGCAGGTTTGGGATGTGGTGGAATTCACATCATTGATTTATGCAGCCAACAAATCTGCAGCAAGTGTGTGATGCTATTTAGACAATATAGACCAAAATATCTGAGGAAAGTTTTCAGGACCTTATTGAATCTAAGCAATTAAGAATTACGGCAGTTTTGAAAGCAAAAGAGGTCCAACCTGGTACTAGCAAGGCATACCTAATAAAGTGGCTGGTGAGTATATATATATATATATATATATATATACACACATACACACACTCACCTAAAGGATTATTAGGAACACCATACTAATACTGTGTTTGACCCCCTTTCGCCTTCAGAACTGCCTTAATTCTACGTGGCATTGATTCAACAAGGTGCTGAAAGCATTCTTTAGAAATGTTGGCCCATATTGATAGGATAGCATCTTGCAGTTTATGGAGATTTGTGGGATGCACATCCAGGGCACGAAGTCCAATTGCCTTTTTATGCCAAATTCTGACTCTACCATCTGAATGTCTCAACAGAAATCGAGACTCATCAGACCAGGCAACATTTTTCCAGTCTTAAACTGTCCAATTTTGGTGAGCTTGTGCAAATTGTAGCCTCTTTTTCCTATTTGTAGTGGAGATGAGTGGTACCCGGTGGGGTCTCCTGCTGTTGTAGCCCATCCGCCTTAAGGTTGTGCGTGTTGCGGCTTCACAAATGCTTTGCTGCATCCCTCGGTTGTAACGAGTGGTTATTTCAGTCAAAGTTGCTCTTCTATCAGCTTGAATCAGTCGGCCCATTCTCCTCTGACCTCGAGCATCAACAAGGCATTTTCGCCCACAAGACTGCCGCATACTGGATGTTTTTCCTTTTCACACCAATCTTTGTAAACCCTAAAATGGTTGTGCGTGAAAATCCCAGTAACTGAGCAGATTGTGAAATACTCAAACCGGCCCGTCTGGCATCAACAACCATGCCACGCTCAAAATTGCTTAAATCACCTTTCTTTGCCATTCTGACATTCAGTTTGGAGTTCAGGAGATTGTCTTGACCAGGACCACACCCCTAAATGCATTGAAGCAACAAGCAATGTGATTGGTTGATTAGATAATTGCATTAATGAGAACTTGAACATGTGTTCCTAATAATCCTTTAGGTGAGTGTATGTGTATATATATATATATATATATATATATATATACACACACACACACACACACACACACACACACATCACTTAAGAGGTCCAATTTATCTACGGGTTGTTATGAGCCCATTTATAAAATATATAAAATATATAAGTATACACATATATATGCAAGGACTATCCACAAATATGCACAGCTAAAACAAAAGCAAATACGTGTCGTATGTTATGTGTTATGGTGTTATGTTGAGTGACATGTTATTATATATTTTGATAAATGTTGTGTTGTGTCATGTTGTTAAGTTATGTTATATGTTGTGTTATGCGTTATATGTTATGTTATGTCATATGTTAAATGTCATGCCATCATGTCATGTTATGTCATGTTATATGCTATGTTATGTTAAATTAAGTTATTTTATGTTACAGTATGTTATTCTATTATGTTATGTTGTGTATTTCAGAAGATCAGTACCTTAAGGACGTCTCGTCGATAACCACACCCGTCGTTGCTTCCTCCGATGACATAAGCGCGGCCATTAAGCGCTGCCATGCCATGCCACGCACGCTCCACCGGGCCCTCGGCACACATGCTCCAATGATTGCCACTGGGATCGTAACAGTAGCTCTCCTTTAGATAAGCCAATCCCCGCCTACCACACGCTATGTAGATCTTCCCATCAATCACTGCTCCAGCGTGGGCATATACCTGCACACAGAGGCATAAACATACGCTATGGACATTAGGCTGTAAGTCACGTAAGGTCATTTCAGTTTGTTATGTAACTACGTTTAGCAGCATACACTCTCAGACAAAAAAATTAAATAATTATGATTTTTTAATAAAGCCTCACTCAATATGCTCACCAAGGCTGCATTTTTTGATAAAAAATATAGTAAAAACAGTAATATTGTGAAATATTATTACAATTTTAAAGAAATGTAATTTATTCCTGTGATGACAAAGCTGATTTTTTAACAGGCATTCTGCCAGTCTGCAGTGTCACATGATCCTTAAAGTGCTCCATTATGTTTTTTTAATGTAAAAGGTCTGCAAAGTTTCAAAACTCAAAGATAAATGTTATGCAAGTAAATGTAAGGGTTATCGTCTCCCAAAAGAAGGAACTGATTTTGATCTGAAACGAATCATCAGTAATTACAGTCTTACTTCCTGCATAACACATTTGCATAATGCCAGTCTATGGTCTTCATTGGCTGCTCGAGAACAGTGCCCCGCCCTCAAACACTGTAGTTGTAGCTGAGACTGGAAGAGTTTGGTTTGTGTTGTCGATAGTTGAGAAGACAATGTTTTCTGCTGCGAAAGCAAATGTTTAATGCATTTCCAAAGGATGAGCCTACCGCAGGAATTGAAAACTGTAAAACTGACGCCATCGTTACCGTTCGTATCACTGTGTACCAAGTGCTGAGGAAGAGCTGAACTTCAGATATGCTAATGGTCGTTTGGTTTTCAAGACGCGCTGTAAGCATTCGACCAATCACAACAGACTGGGCCATCTGACCAATCAGATCAGTTATTCCAAAGTTTGACTGGCTGTGTACAGTGTTTGATTTAGTACACAACAGTTCACGTTTCAGGAACAATTGTGTTTAACTGATGTTGTATATTAATAGGAAAGTAGTATCTGTATCTGACTGCCAGTCCTGATCACATGACCTGCCTGAACGGAAGTGTTTATGAATTATATGGGAGACTGTAATAGTACCGTATTGTTCCGAATATAAGACAACCGTGATTATAAGACGACCCCCCTTTTTCAGGATGTACCTTTTGGAAAAAGGCTTTTTGAAGACAAAATCTTGCATTTTATATGGAACATTTTTATAAATAAAAGACTTTTATTTGAAAATAATTAATAGTGCATTTTTCATATTTTAATGTTTGTATTGAGATTATGGTAAATGCTGGTAAAATGCACAAACGATCAGATTTAAAAATAAAAACTTTCCAGCTCAGGCTGGAAACCTGTACATTGTTTTATCCTGCTTCTGTTACAAATTTGCGGGGACCAATCACAAACCACATCCACCTATTGCTGGGTTTAACACAATGACGGATAGAGAAGCAATGTATCGTTGGTCTGATTGGTTGATGGACTATCCAATTTCGTACAGAGTCATGTGAACTATGCCCGTTGATCACGCCTCTTGTGCAGTAGACAATACAGAGTAGACTCGCCAGACCAATGTTCAATTTTAAAACATTGAGCTTGGTATGGTGATAGCCAGACAAGCGCTCATGATCTTCAAACATTACACTCTGACTTTCTGAATTTCTTGGCACACTCGTTTTATGTGTATTTGGCGCCACCTATTGTTGTGGGTGTATTATTGACATGTAAAAGTCTAGACTCTGAATATAAGACAACCTCGTTTTTTTCAGATGTATTTCTAAGAAAAAAAACATTGTCCTATATTCGAAACAACACAGTAATTTTCATATTATATCTACAGATAACATGTGATTCACAATCAGCAACACAATTTAAAAGTCTTCAGTGTTTTATCCAAAGCGTTCACCTCTCGTTTCAGTGGCGCCACATATTCCCAGGTGTTGGTTTGTGGGTTGTAGCGCTCCACACAGTCCAGCTCATTGATGTAGTCTCGTCCTCCAATGGTGTAGATATATTTATCAACCACACAGACGCAGTGATCTGCATGCGGCTGCCGTAAAGGCTCGATAGCACACCAGCTGTTGTGGCGGGGATCGTACCTTGATCAGAAGAGAGTGGACTGAATCAAATACTGTAGAGATTGATCAAAAATGTAGTATGTAAAGTATATCATGTTTCATGGTATATTAATTGTTTTAATATATTTTCATTCCTGTTTTTTAGCCATTTTATTGAAAAGACTTACAATACGTTCTGATTATAAAAGCGCTTTTTTCACAAAATATTTCATGTTTCATTACAAGAAGCATTTCATTTGAAGCATCACTACAAATAATGTATTTTTCGGCTGTCCGTGCTAAATGAATACGGGACAAACGGAATAATAACTTGATTCTCTGTGTTTAAAACAACAGACCTCATTGAAATGCTGCTCTGTCTCAAACTAACTGACATAACTCATTCAGTAGTTCATGAACGGACCATTGTTTACAACACAAGCAACAATATCTGTTCAGTCAACAGTTTGGCATAGTATATTCCTTTATTTAAAGTGTGTTGCTCTGATGACATGCTTTTAATAAAGGGACAGAATTATATAAAACTATAGTTATGTGAAACTGTGAAACTAATTACATTTTAAATGCATTATTTATTTATATATTTATTATTTATTTTTGCTGCCTGTAGTTTCTCTTACATTGTTACATTTGTAGACTGCTCTGACAACTGAAATATGCATGTGAATGACCACAACATTTGAACAAACCTTTGATACAAAAAGATTGTAAATCTGCAGAAAAGATACTAAATGGCATTCTGTGAGATACAATAAAATAAGTGTTTGGATACAAGAAGGTAATTTTAAAAGTAATGTGTTACAATATTGCGTTACTCCCTAAAAAGTAACTTTTTATGAAAAGTAATGTGTTAAGTTACTTTTGCATTAGTTTTTCTTAGGGATGCCATGATATGTACATTTTGGCTGATACTGATAACTAGTCATTCTTTATATTTGAAAGCTGAAAACCGCTATATACTGTACGTTAAACCTAAATTCCAATTCCAATCAAGCAATTCAAAAACATCATGGCGAACAGTGCGCATCTGAAGTGTCTCAGCTGAAGGAAATAATACCTTATTTATCAGCTTTAAATGTTTTTATTGGCCGATAACATAAAAAAATATATATCGGCAGATACCGATATGGCCACCGATATAGTGCATCCGTACTTTTTCTCACCTGGTGTGGGCTTGCTTGCTTGTTTTTTTATTATAAAAAAAGCTTTATTTTTGGCAAATGTAAAGGCCCTTTCACACCAAAAGTGAAATGAGTACGCCCCAGGCTGATGGAAATGCAAATTCAGGTCTGTACAGTAGAGGGCGCAGCTCAAACAAACCTTTCAGCTGCTGCCATTCTGGATTGAAGAAGAAAGTTCAGCACTTACTTCAGCAATAAAAACAAAGGCTAAATCCGAAATCGCCCCCCATACCCTCAAATAGGGCATTATTTGAGGGGACAGCCATTTGTAGTGGTGTCCAAAACCATAGTGGACGTTATTGAGTGCACTCATTCTTTCCCACAATGCACAGCAATAACGAGTTATACAACCGATGTACACACAATGGATGTCCAAATTATATTAGTGGATTATCTTACTATATTAGTGGACTAACGTAGGGAATAGAGATTGAGGGTTAAGGGGGCGATTTCGGATTCAGACAAAAATGAAACACAAACGTGACATTTAATTTAAATCATTTGTATGGTTGAATTGGATTATCGAAGGCCAGCAGCAAAGACACTGGTAATAAAGTAAGATTAAATACATAAAGTACAAAAGTAAATGTTAAATGTTAAAAGTAATTTAACATTTAAGTATAGCAGGTTTGTGTAATATTTGCAGATAGAGTTTGCATTTCACTGTTTTTATTCATTTTGAGGAATACTGAATGTGTTTCTGTCCAAGTGAGATGAGTAAATGCCTGCTCACATTTAGTCTACAAATATAATAAGCATCATGTTCACACACAACGCCTCTGCACTTACTCCAGATTTCTCTCAACATGGGGACAGGATGTCAAAATTATGTTATGTTTCATTATGTTTTTGTTCATGTTCCTGTATTTCCTTGTAGTTTAGTTCCTTTTTCTATAGTTATTAAGTTCTCCTGGTTTGTTACCTTGGTTCCTAATTAATTAGCTAATTAATTAAACCTAGTTTTCCCAGTTGGTCTCCCATCCAGGTACTGACCAGGCTCAGCCCTGCTTAGCTTCTGTGGCAAACCAGCTTTGGGCTACAGGGTGATATGGCTGATGGCTGCTAATGAATCCCTCCTGTATCTAGTTTAGATCTTTTTGCACTTTTCTTTGTCAGTCCTCGTTGTGTACTTTATGTGGTTATTTTCCTTGCAAGCATTCTCCGTGATTATTATTAAAAGTATATCTTTGGACTTCCTGCGCCATGCATATATATTATTATTATACCACGATCTACGTGACATACAGTCAATAAAAGGGTAAACAAATTCAATTGTGTTACTTATTTGCAAAAGTTACTCAGATATTTTGTTGTAAATTTAAAGTTACTTTACTAGTTACTTGAAAAATGTAAGCTGATTATGCGTTACTTGAAGTCAATGTTGGGTGTAATGCATTACTTAGTAATGAATGAATGGCTGTAATTTAACTGAAAAAGTGCTTACTCTTAATTTTTCTGATTGCATTAAATACTGTTCAACTGGTCGAAGTTGATATGAGATTCAGAAAGTATATGCATTATTTGTGATAAGTAATAAGTAATGCAATTATATTCAGAAACAGAAGTTAGTACAGTAATCTAATGTAATTAGAAGATAATTAATAATACCTGTTTAGAGGAACCTACCTAACACTGCTTGTAATGCATTACCCCAACACTGTACAACAGTGGTACAATTAACAGGACGTGGAAACCAAATCAAACAAACATTACTTAGAAGGGATTTTCCCTCAAAGTTTTTGATGTGAGCCGCAGAGGAGATCGCCATCCAACTGAGGATGCAAACATATGTCAACCATATCAAGAGCAGTGTTATTTATGTACTTTTACAGTATTTATTAATATTTTTATTTTATATGAATTATTATTTTTTATTTTATAAAAAACATTTTCTTATGTGCTTTAGTCATTTTCATTCATTGTTTAAACTTTTTTTTATTTAGCTTTAATGTATTTGTATGCTCGTTTTCATATTTTTTTTGTCTAATTAAACTAATTTTGAGTTTTTTCATTTCTGTTTTTAACTTTTTAAGTTTAAGTTTTTCATCTAACATTTATATTTTATTTCAGCTTTATTTCAATTAACAAACACAATTTTAATAGCTTTATTTAACAATATCAGCACTGATCAAGAGCTCTGCATAACACTGTCAAGAGATGTAAATACTCAAAAAGAAGCTAATTTGGATTTTTTCAAAATGCATGACAGTAATGAGATCATATTTTGTGGTAAGATAATACAAATACTACATCTGTTTAGTCATAAGTTTACTAAAACCACATTCAAAGGCACTTTCACAGAAAATCTCTTCTTGTTCTCTGTTTTATTTCCTTCAGTGGCTTCCTTCACTGCACTAATCTTTTGGAAGTTGGAGCAATATTGGGTGTTTTTGGCAGCTGGTGTGAGAAATTGCTTGTGCATTTGTAAATTGCTTTGATAAACTGCATATATAGTTTAAAGTTTCTTTAATGCTTCTAATCTTTAGCCCATCATGTGCAAGCAGAAATAACTGATGATGTGCATGTCTATAATTGTCAGTTTCTTTACGCCGAGTTCACTGGATTCATATTTGACTTCATTTAAGAATCTTGGAGCCAATTCCAAACTATGAGTGATCTTCTAATTATACTCAGATTTGGATATACAAATCCAATAATCCAATCTGCATTTATTGGATTATATTGGCCTCTGATTTGGATATAATACAAATCCAATAATCCCAAACACAAGGCCACATGCGAGTAGCTAAAGTTCAAATTGAATGTCCTGCAATTGCAAAGTCAAACACCTGATCTCCAACCTGAATAATGTGAAGCCAATCTGACTGTAAAGATGTGACATACCGAACCGACAACAGTGGCGACGAAAGCCGAACGTGTTGTTGCCTCGCTTTGTGTGTGTCTGCTGAGCTAAAAAGCCAACGGACAACTAGCATGTGTGTTCTGCACCTGTGTGTAAGGAATTGACTGTTTATATCAGCAGGTATCAATCGTCTATATTCGTCATTCAAAAAGGGAAACTGTAACTAGGACTGCTTATATAATTATATTTAAAATGTTCAAAGTGCTGCTTTGTTTTACGATTTGTATAATGTTGACCACTCTTAATTCCAGACGGCTCATGTCGTTATGAAAATATTTGCACATTGGAATACACAGTTAAGATGATCAAATTAGAACAGCCTTCTGTCTGTGCTCCCATGACTGCTTTCATCACTTTCGCTTTTTTTTCTTGTGCACTTCTTTACTAAACTGAACAGCCAATCAGAGTTCTGTCTGCAATAACGACCCAACATTGGCGGACAGCCGATGCCTGCTACAGACGGTGCAATTTTGTCAATCCTAAAAGATCATTACAAATCACACTGTATGACATGGATCTAATAAACTTGGGTATGACCAAAGTCCTTAAAAGACCTTTGAAACGCCTCTCTGGCATGCAAGAGTCTGGGACAGCCCAAAATCGCAGTGTGTACCGGGCATTAGGGCCCTAAGAATGTTCAATATTAAAGGGGTGGTTGATTATGATTTCACTTTTTTTTAAACTTGGTGTGTAATGTTGCTGTTTAAGCATAAACAAGGGAGATATTTTGTTTGAAAGAATTCGCTTTTTAAGGACTACAACAAACGGCTGGTAGGGACTACAACGAGAGTCTTCACAGGTTAGTGACATCACTAATTCTAAAATTCACATAAACCCCGCCCCTGGGAACACGCAACAAAGGCAATGATGAGAAGAGGAAGAGTTGTTGTAGTCGAGCTCATTTGGGAGTCACTCAAGCTGTCATCCCTTCTTTCACATTTATTGCAATACAGTACGAACACAAATACAATAGCATGTCATAAAAGCAAGATGAAAACATATCTTACAATAGTTAATTTATCAAAATCGACCGTAATGCTTACTTACCGCCAGCATCGAGATTCGGCACGGGAGACGCTGGAGTTTTTGTCTCCACCAACCAAGTACACAAAGTCATTGAGGACCGCGATGCCCATGTTAGACATCCGAGGAGCGCGTTCTGCAGCCAGACTACGCCACTCCCCCCAGGAAGGGTGGAACACCTGGAACCGCTCCTCATTGTCCACCAGTGCGCTAGATGAATACATGCCACCAAATCCCAGAATGCACTGGGAGCTGCAGCGAGGCTGAGTGAGCGGGGTTTGCATCACCGGCTGCCACAGCTCCTGACTGTGGTAGCGTAGAGCGGCGGCCACAGAGTCCCGCAGCGAGCACTGTTTTAACCGGCTGTGCAAGCGCTGTAACACATGCTTCTCCATCAGACAGAACCGCACCGCTTCCAACATCCGCAACGGATCCTAAAGGAAGATTTCACTTGTTATAGACATCGCAAGTGGTGGATGAAGTATACAACTCAAATAGCAGATACAGATACCCTTTTAAAATCTTATTGCAGTAAAAGTATAGGCCTAACAAAAGCACTTGATTTTTAATTAACTTAAGTATTCAAAGTAATAATTACTGATTGATGAACCATATATTTATTCTAGCCAGCACTAGTCAGTAGTCAATAATAAGAAGAAAGATTAGTGCATACAATTGTATTGAAAATCTACAACAAAATAGGGCTGTATTATTAATTGTATTTATATATTTTAATCATGGTTATGATTTTTGCGTCTTTCGATCAATTAAAAATATTCATTGTGATATTTGCACTGCTGATTATTTGTCAAGAAAACTTTTTTTAAGACATTTTTTAGTCACATTGCATTGGCAACAAGCCTCCATTATCTTTCCAGGTTGGGGTTGCCAGATGTCAAGAGAATAAACTACTAAATCTGCGACCAAAACTTCTCTGTAACAAACTGTAATAACATCCAAACATGATACCTGACCATATTGTTTGCGGTCATGGAGCCTCATTCATTAAACTTTTGTGAATATATGTATATATATTCTACATACTATAGTGCCAAAAGTATTGGGACCCCCCTCCAAATCTTTGACTTCAGGTGTTCAATCACTTCCATGACCACAGGTGTGTAAATCAAGCACTAGGCATGCAGACGCTTCTACAAATATTTCTGAAAGAATGGGTCGCTCTCAGGAGCTCAGTGAACTCAAGCGTGATCGGTTGCCTCCTGTGCAATAAGTCCATTCGTGAAATTTCCTCACTACTAAATATTCCACGCTCAACTGTTAGTGGGATTATAACAAAGAGGAAGCTATTGGGAAAAACAGCAACTCAGCCACGAAGTGGTAGGCCACGTGAAATCCCAGAGCGGGGTCAGCGCATGCTGAGGGTCACAGTGTGCAGAAGTCACTAACTTTCTGCAGAGTCAGTAGCTACTGGACTCTAGAGCAGAGGAGACGTGTTCTCTGGAGTGACCAATCACGCTTCTCTGTCTGGCAATTCGATGGATGAGTCTGGGTTTGGCGGTTGCCAGGAGAACGGTCCTTGCCTGATTGCATTGTGCCAAGTGTAAAGTTTGGTGGAGGGGGGATTATGGTGTGGGGTTGTTTTTGAGGGGTTGGTCTTGGCCCCTTAGTTCCAGTGAAAGGAACTCATAATGCTTCAGCATACCAAGGCATTTTGGACAATTTCATGCTCCCAACTTTATGGTAACAGTTAGGGGATGCACAAGCGTCGGTCCATAAAGACAGATGAGCGAGTTTGGTGTGGAGGAACTGGACTGGCCTGCACAGAGTCCTGACCTCATCCCAATAGAACACCTTTGGGATGAATTAGAGCGGAGACTGAGAGCCAGGCCTTCTCACTCAACATCAGTGCCTGACCTCACAAATGCGCTTCTAGAAGAATGGTCAAAAATTCCCATAAACACACTCCTAAACCTTGTGGAAAGCCTTCCCAGAAGAGTTGAAGCTGTTATAGCTGCAAAGGGTGGGCCAACTCCATATTAAACCCAACGGATTAAGAATGGGGTGACATTAAAGTTCATGTGCATGTAAAGGCAGGCGTAATTGTCACATAAAACGGACCTTCCCGAAAACTCTCCTCCTGATTTACAAACACATCATAAATATCTGATTTGATAGTTAAACAATTTGATAGTTTGACAGTGTATGTTAGTGTGTTTATGTATGTGTAGGTACTCAATCATGTTAATTTTGTTTACCCAGTTGTCTCCATTCAATTAGGAAAAGTCATTAAATGTGAAGCAAAAAATTATGTCATGCATTTAGAGATGTTAAACATTGAATGGGGTCAAATTGAACCCAAAGATAATAGGTTTTGATAATGTAAAGCAGTTAAAAAACTACATAACCACTATCTATCTAAAAGAAAAAGATGATGTATAAGTCGTGACCTAAATATGATTTCATTTAAAATAATCAATACTAAAATAAAATGTATGCACCATCAGTTGCACGCACATTCAAGCACTGAGGACGATATACCTACTCTTGGCTCATTCTGACCGGATCATTGAATCAGTGTTGGTTTGAAAACAGCTGTGGATCAGTCAGATTCAGGAATGAATCGTTCAGTGTTATTAGTGAACCAAATCAGCAACTCGTTCATGAATCGGACATCGCTCTTGCGTCTCAGAGGGGGTGGCGATTTCTTCACTTAGAAATAACGAGAAACGATAGGTTTTGATGGAATGTAGTGGAGTAAAAGTATGATATTATGCTTTGGAATGTAGTAAAGTAAAAGTTTCCAAAAATAAAAATACTCTGATAAAGTACCAATACTTGAAATATATACTTAGAAATACTTTGTTACCAGGGCTTTGACATTAACTTTTTTGCTCACCAGCCAGTTATTAGCCACTTAGCATTTTTACTGGCCACAATTAGACATCGATACAATGGCGAAAACTGCCAAATAGATATTTTTAATATTATCTCATAATTTGTCAGCAGGTTTATTAGGTGCTGTCACTTTAAGACCTGCCACACGGATCCATTATACTGTTACACATGCGTTTTCTTTCTCAACTGTTTACATTCACTTCAAACAGAACTGACTGTTAACGTGAATCCTCGCCAAGACTGGCATTTTGACCTTATTTTGTGCGTATTTGACTGTTTAAGCGCAATAAACAGCGTCAATTTATGTGCTATACGTGCAATCCCACAGCAAAATTCAAGCCCTGTAACAATATTCATTCGGAGCAAATGAAGCGAGTGAGTGAGAGGAGGAGGGTTTGTGTGTCAATCGATGTTGGAGAGAGGAGAGAGAGAGAGAGGAAGAGAGGAAGAGACGCTGGTATCGTGTGTCTATTCTGCTGAAATGAGTATTGAAAGCGTTTCAGATATTTCAGAATCAATATGTTTCAGAAAATCTATATTTTTGACAACACTACATTGCACTTAGTTCAGATGCCTTTTTAAAAGACTACAGTTGAAAAATGTATCTATTATATATAAAATTCAACCCACCACTGCTGAAATCCATCCGCATTTGGTGGGTGTTAATGTCAAGCCCTGTTTGTTACTGTCCACTACTGGATATCACTAACCGTACACTAACCCATCTGTTTCTCACCTGTAAGCAAACCTCATCCTTCTCCACCTGTTCAGGGGTGTAATGGTAGTGCAGGGCTGCTTCAAACACCTCGTTCTCTGAGCTCACCTCCAGCTCGTTGCTGGAAAGGACACTCAGGATCTTTTCCGCCGGAAGCTTTCGATACACAGGCGTCCGCGAGAAAGTCTGGATGTTCTTGAGCAGATATGAGCGGATTTTTTCCCCGAGCTGGTTCAGCCCGTATATGTCGGCGAGCTTTTCCACCTCCAGGATGTTATCATCATCCAGCCAGGAGAAGAGGAAGTCGCAGCAGAAGCCGATCACATCTTGCACCTGCAGCAGAGTGGCCGCACACAGCACATCCTGTACCGTGTCCAGGTCCAGCTCCAGCTCAGAGGTGTAGATGAAGTCCAGCAGTTTCATCATGGCCGTGTATGTGACTCCATGAACAGGGATCTCAGTTTGCTGCATCTCCCGTAAACCGCCGGCAAACATACCCCTAAACACACAGAGAGGAAAGAAGCACTGTAAGGGGGGAACAATAATCATGTAGCTCAATCTTTGAAAATCAGGTATGCTATACGGAGCCGCGTGGGCAAGTGCTCCGACATGGGGTGTGGTTGCACTTCGGTGACCCGAGTTCGAGTCCTGGCTCGAGGTCTTTTCCCGGTCCAATTCCCCTCTGTCCACTCCCTTGATTTCTTGTCTGTCCTTCTAATGTCCTATCTAAATAAAGGGCGAAAAAGCCCAAAAATATAACTTAAAAAAAGGAAAAAACACCATGTATTATAAATAACTGTCAGAATATACACTCACCTAAAGGATTATTAGGAACACCCTACTAATACTGTGTTTGACCCCCTTTCGCCTTCAGAACTGCCTTAATTCTACGTGGCATTGATTCAACAAGGTGCTTAAAGCATTCTTTAGAAATGTTGGCCCATATTGATAGGATAGCATCTTGCAGTTGATGGAAATTTGTGGGATGCACATCCAGGGCATGAAGCTCCCGTTCCACCACATCCCAAAGATGCTCTATTGGGTTGAGATCTGGTGACTGTGGGGGCCATTTTAGTACAGTGAACTCATTGTCATGTTCAAGAAACCAATATGAAATGATTCGAGCTTTGTAACATGGTGCATTATCCTGCTGGAAGTAGCCATCAGAGGATGGGTACATGGTGGTCATAAAGGGATGGACATTAGGGATGTGCGATATTGACAAAAAAAAGATATCTCGATATTTTCTGGCATTTTCTCGATAACGATAATTAGACGATATTTTGCTGAGTGTGTTTTTGTGCTGGTACTTTGGCAGGTGTAGGACTGCCATGGTCAGCTGACTCCTAAAGTTTATGATTTCTTCATATTCTGTGTGGTGGTCAGTTCACAGAAGTGACATAAATAATCATTTTTACCTTGATACATTTATTTTTTTACATCTTTTGTGTCAATATCAAAAAATGTATAAAAATAAATTATAATAAGACACAATAGGGCTGTTACCAATCAAATTAAATATCAACAAAATGTATCTTTGCAGTGCAGAGGAAACACAGAAGCTGCATCTGAAGTGGCATTTAGAACATTTACACAGCTCAGAATTGACAAATTAATAACCTGCAGTTATGCATACATAATGTTTTAATGTTTAAAACAAAATGTTGAATAATATTGATATTTGAAATTATTTAAAACATGAAAAGATACTTTAACTGTGAAATTCAAACCGCCAGTAGGTGGCAGCAAGTCACGTTTATTGAGTGAGTCATTGAGATTCAACCGATTCATTCAAACAGCTGATTCATTCAAGGAACGAAGCAATTGACTCTCTTAATCTATCGTAGTCATTGAATCATTGATTCAATTGATTCGCTCAAAAAGCTGATTCGTTCAATATGAAAACACCGCTGTGTGTTGCTCAGATATGTAGATACAGTGCTGTGTGTTTGTTTTGAAAAAAATTGGTGGCGAAATAAAGCAAAAATAGGCAATATGAAAGTCTAAACTGTAAGTCACTTAATATTAAAGTCTTGTTTAGTAAACTTGTATAAAAATCAATATCACATTAACTATATTATATGATATAAATATAGCACGCAGTGAAAGTGGAAAGTGAAATGCGCACCTGCATTAGTCTAACGTGGGGTGTGTGTGTGAGGGATATACTCGATAATGTCGGATCGCACATTGTTAAAACAACAATTACGATATTATCGCAGACGATATATATCGCACACCCCTAATGGACATGGTCAAAAACAATGTTCAGGTAGGCCGTGGCATTAAAACGATGCCCAATTGGCACTAAGGGGCCTAAAGTGTGCCAAGAAAACATCCCCCACACCATTACACCACCACCACCAGCCTCCACAGTGGTAACAAGGCATGATGGATCCATGTTCTCATTCTGTTTACGCCAAATTCTGACTCTACCATCTGAATGTCTCAACAGAAATCGAGACTCATCAGACCAGGCAACATTTTTCCAGTCTTCAACTGTCCACTTTTGGTGAGCTTGTGCAAATTGTAGCCTCTTTTTCCTATTTGTAGTGGAGATGAGTGGTACCCGGTGGGGTCTTCTGCTGTTGTAGCCCATCCGCCTCAAGGTTGTGCATGTTGTGGATTAAAAATGCTTTGCTGCATACCTTGGTTGTAACGAGTAGTTATTTCAGTCAAAGTTGCTCTTCATCAGCTTGAATCAGTCGGCCCATTCTCCTCTGACCTCTAGAATGAACAAGGCATTTTTGCCCACAGGACTGCGGCATACTGGATGTTTTTCCCTTTTCACACCATTCTTTGTAAACCCTAGAAATGTTTGTGCGTGAAAATCCCAGTAACTGAGCAGATTGTGAAATACTCAGACCGGCCCATCGGGCACCAACAACCATGCCACGCTCAAAATTGCTTAAATCACCTTTCTTTCCCATTCTAACATTCAGTTTGGAGTTCAGGAGATTGTCTTGACCAGGACCACACCCCTAAATGCATTGAAGCAACTGCCATGTGATTGGTTGATTAGATAATTGCATTAATGAGAACTTGAACAGGTGTTCCTAATAATCCTTTAGGTGAGTGTATATTAGTGCTGTCAAATCGATTAATCATGATTAATTGCATCAAACAAAAGTTTGTATGTGTGTATGTATATATTATATCATATTATATTATATACAGTGTGAGTATGTACACACATACTGTATGCATAAATATATATTTATATAAATATAACAATTTGTTCTTAAATATATAACAGTTTGCTTCATACATTCAGTTTAACAGCATTAAAGAGGGTTTGTTATCATTTAACAGTGTATATGCATTTTAAACACATTCTTCATCCATGAATATACACATTATATTCTTCGTCCGTGCAATTAATGCACATCCCTGAATGAGCGAAGTTTTTATAGTATATTTAATACAGCGGCTCAGGTAAAGTTAAAGGTCAGAACTACTTTGACCCCCTTAACATCTTGTTTTGATGTCCTTCAGTGTTCTTTGTATCACGGTTTCCACAAAAATATGAAGCAGCACAACAGTTATCAATATTGATAATAATCAGAAATGTTTCTTGAGCATCAAATCATCATATTAGAATGATTTCTGAAGGATCATGTGACACTGAAGACTATGAGTAGTACTATGACTAGATGCCGAAAATTCAGCTTTGCATCACAGAAATTACATTTGAAAACATATTTAAACAGAAAACAGTTCTTTAAACTGTAATAACATCACAATATCACAGTATTTTTGATCAAATCAATGCAGTGAGCATATGTGGTGAGCATGGTGCACATAACTTTAACAAAGTTAAACAAAATTCCCTAAGTTTTAAGGAGTGCCACACATACCTGAAATAGTCACAGGAGGCCGCGAGGAGAATCCGGTGAGCCTGGATGGGTTTTCCTTCTACCAAGAGCACCACATCGAACAGAATGCCTCCTTGTCGCAGCATCAGGAGCCCGTCTAACAGACCCTGTGAGTGGGCATTACTGCGATACTTCTGCTTTGCACAGGGCTGAGCGGCCCCTCGTGCTCCAGCAGTGCAGGAAATCAAATCATCAGCCATCTTGACACAGCAATGCAAACAATGTGAACCTGCTCACATTTTTGTGTGCAGCTCCACACTGCTGCTAAATGAAAAAACACAGAGAGAAATGAGTAAATGGGTAGTAAAAAGGCTTTTTTTGTGTAGTGTGTAAGTCTGATGTTTGAGAAAACGTAAGGAGTCATTAACTTAGTCAATTAACGTAAACACAGTCTTAAACAGTTCAGGAAGAATGTTGAATAACAGGAACAGTATTTTGGATCCATGTGCGTCAGGTCTTAAAGTGACAGCAGCAAAATATTGCTAATGTTATTCAAACTACAAAAAGACAAACGATCACTTACTGCTCCTGAATGATTAACTTAAATTGATTAATCTGTATTTAATTTTTTTACGATTATCCAATGTTATTTTAAATTTGATTACTTTGGTTTTTTTTTAAATTCAGTTTCTTACCTGAATACTGTTAGCCCTACCCGAAAAATAAAGCAGTCTATTTCATTTGTATCTTTATTCTATTGTATTTATTTGTGCTATTGTTAGTAAATCGTTTATTTGTTCTTATTTTATTACTGTTTACTTATCATTTTAAATTTAATTAACCATTTGAAGTCAAGGCTCTTTGTGCTGTGTGTAAGCTATTGCAACAAAATTGGCCCATTGTAAAAAATAAATTGAGTTATTATTTGTGAGATAATTGTAATAGTAATTGATTGACTTTCAATAGATGGACAAAAAAATAAATATTAATAATATCTAATTGGCAGTATATGCAGCGTATATACAAATTGCAATCAAAGCTGGTTACATAATGACATTAAAGGATTATATTATATATCTCTGGCCAATGGATGCTTGGCCATTTTGTTTCATCGTTTACCCATTGACAAGATGGCATGGCAATCGGATCTGTAAGACGTCTTCCCCTCACTAATGTTAATTTTGTTGAATAGTAACACTTCGTATCGCTGGGTGACAAACTATTGTAATATGCGGACAACATTTTGAAAATAACATCTAATTATCTATAATTAGTCATCTATAAATATATATCTATAAATATTCTATAATCTTTTTAAATCTAATGACTTTGTACCGTATCCATGTCATTTTCTATATTTAAATGCTATCTCTCCTGTCTTTTCTGCAACCTATAGCTGCACATCCTGTCTGTTTACAAACTGATAACTGGTCTAATTGTTTTGGTTTTATGTTTGTGTTTTTGGACCGTGTGTGTCCTGAATAAAAGTTTTGATTGATTGATTGATTAATTTATTGATTGATTGATTGATTGATTGATTGATAAGACAATATTGAGATTTGGCTAAAATATTGAAAACATCTAAAGTCAAAGCAGTTTTTATATCAAAAGGTTCATGTAAGACAAATTAATGTTTAACCATTTACTGCATTTGAACTGATGACAACACTAATAATATAAATTTTTGTCTTGTGTGACAGGGAAAATGCCATGCAAACAACAGATTTTCGTCTTCTTAAATTTCTCACTTGTAGAGGTCAATCCTCAATACAATACAGGGGTGGTTTGACCCATTCTAGCAAGACATTTTTTTTATTTATTTTTTTATGTTTTATAAAAGATGTATCATCTTTTATAACACATTACATATTAATATGTTATAAAAGAAGGATAATTTTATTATTTTCTTTTATGTATTTGGTCCCATTTTATATTAGGCGGCCTTAACTCCTATGTACTTACATCAAAAAAATAAGTACAATGTACTTATTGTGTTCATAATACATTTATGTATATTTATTTTCTTTTATCATTTGTTTTATGTATTTGTTTTTACATATTTTTATGTCTTATAAAGAATATAAAAAAATAAGTACAATGTACTTATTGTTCATATTAGATTATTCAAAACATTTTTGTAATATAACATGTATTTACGGGTAAAGTTAGGGACATTAAGTTGGTAAAGTTAGGGACAGGTGTAGTGGTGTAAGTTTAAGGGTAAAGTTAGGGACAGGTGTGGTGGTGTGGGTAAGTTTAAGGGTAAAGTTAGGGACAGGTGTGGTGGTGTGGGTAAGTTAAAGGGTAAAGTTAGGGACAGGTGTGGTGGTGTGGGTAAGTTTAAGGGTAAAGTTAGGGACAGGTGTGGTGGTGTGGGTAAGTTTAAGGGTAAAGTTAGGGACAGGTGTGGTGGTGTGGGTAAGTTGAAGGGGTAAAGTTAGGGACAGGTGTGGTGGTGTGGGTAAGTTTAAGGGTAAAGTTAGGGACAGGTGTGGTGGTGTGGGTAAGTTTAAGGGTAAAGTTAGGGACAGGTGTAGTGGTCTGGGTAAGTTTAAGGGTAAAGTTAGGGACAGGTGTGGTGGTCTGGGTAAAGTTAGGGACAGGTGTGGTGGTGTGGGTAAGTTTAAGGGTAAAGTTAGGGACAGGTGTGGTGGTGTGGGTAAGTTTAAGGGTAAAGTTAGGGACAGGTGTTGTGGTGTGGGTAAGTTTAAGGGTAAAGTTAGGGACAGGTGTGGTGGTGTGGTAAGTTTAAGGGTAAAGTTAGGGACAGGTGTTGTGGTGTGGGTAAGTTTAAGGGTAAAGTTAGGGACAAGTTTAAGGGTAAAGTTAGGGACAGGTGTGGTGGTGTGGTTAGGGACAAGTTTAAGGAAGGGTAAGTTAGGGACAGGTGTGGTGGTGTGGGTAAGTTTAAGGGTAAAGTTAGGGACAGGTGTGGTGGTATGGGTAAGTTGAAGGGTAAAGTTAGGGACAGGTGTGGTGGTGTGGGTAAGTTTAAGGGTAAAGTTAGGGACAGGTGTGGTGGAATGGGTAAGTTTAAGGGTAATGTTAGGGACAGGTGTGGTGGTATGGGTAAGTTTAAGGGTAATGTTAGGGACAGGTGTGGTGGTATGGGTAAGTTTAAGGGTAAAGTTAGGGACAGGTGTGGTGGTATGGGTAAGTTTAAGGGTAAAGTTAGGGACAGGTGTGGTGGTATGGGTAAGTTTAAGGGTAAAGTTAGGGACAGGTGTGGTGGTGTGGGTAAGTTTAAGGGTAAAGTTAGGGACAGGTGTGGTGGTATGGGTAAGTTGAAGGGTAAAGTTAGGGACAGGTGTGGTGGTGTGGGTAAGTTTAAGGGTAAAGTTAGGAACAGGTGTGGTGGAATGGGTAAGTTTAAGGGTAATGTTAGGGACAGGTGTGGTGGTATGGGTAAGTTTAAGGGTAATGTTAGGGACAGGTGTGGTGGTATGGGTAAGTTGAAGGGTAAAGTTAGGGACAGGTGTGGTGGTGTGGGTAAGTTTAAGGGTAAAGTTAGGGACAGGTGTGGTAGTGTGTGTATATAGTCACACCACCTGGTATATAGTGGGTCCTTTATTTATTTTTAGTTTGTTGTTGATTATGTATTTGATGCACCCTGTAGGGTTTGTTTTTGGTGTATATAATTTTTAGGGTTTTTATAATGTTGTAATTCATTTGATTCAGTCATTTACATTTATATAATTGTTATTGTAATTTAACTCTTTCTTTAATTTTGACGTTTCTTTTTCTTTGTTTTAAATAAGCCCTTTTGGGTTTCCTGCCCCTTTGGGTTGTATGTTCTTGTTTTTCTTGAATATGTTTTATATTTGTGCAAATAAACTAAACTAAACATAAAACCTGACCGTCACCCTGTGTATGTCCTCAATTGAAAGTAAATGACAAGCCACCATGAAAATATGAAGAATATGCACTTTCATTTACAGGAAACAAAGACCTGTCTGTCTCACCGTATAACCACAGATAAACAAGAAACAGGTCAAAAACAAAATGTTATAATACTAAATGAGAATGCATAACAATGCATTTGGGATTTTTTTTCAAGATGTGAACATTTAGCTGTAAATAGTGGCCTGTGTTTGTTCCTCCAGTAAAATGATATTGCCACTAAACCCAACAATACGATTACTAACATGATGTGATCAAAGGCTGTGCTTTATTCAGTTGACAGCAGCAGTGTGTGTGTGTGTGTGTGTGTGTGTGTGTGTGTGATCGTTATATAAACTTACAGTACAGCAGATGTTGTGATGTTGTGTGAGATCTGTAACACTTACCGGATATGATCGGACGGTTTAAAAAAGCCTGTTGCTGTCAGCAGTCACTCGATGATATTTATGATTATGATTATGATGAGGAAGCTTCAGTTTGTTTGTTTGTTTTCTGTTCGCCCGCTGAGTTTCCCTGTGATGTCACGGCAGCGCTTCCGGTACAGAGCAAAACAAATGACATCAGCAGAGACTGTCCAATGAAAAGCACTTCACCCTTTTCAACCCCAGTTGTTTCTTTTTTATTGTCGTTGTTTGTATTCTGTTATTATGTATTAATACTTATGTATTGTTTTGAGCATCAATAAAAAATAAAACCGACCCTTTTCACAGACTGTGATGACGCGTTTTAACAGTTTCAACATCGTAAATCCTGCAAAGTTTTCTTATAGTTTATAGTATAGTTTTATAGTTGTTGTTTTTAAATGTATGTACATTCATAACACTACTTTATTATATTACCTTTGCATGACAAAAAAACCGGTAACACTTTAGAACAGAACGGTCCGTAGCAGGAAGTAATTCAGGACAAATGAGAGATACTACATTAACACTTCAGCTAAACAAGATTTTTAAACAAGAACATTAGCATATCTGAGACATGATCAAATGTGTTTTTTTTATTACACTGAACATGGTCATAAAATGCATCACTGATTACTAAAGTGATCTGGATTATTATTTTAAAGTAAAAAAATTAAAAAATAATGGTCCAGATCAGTGACTGTAACACTTGAGTAACTAGTGCATTTCTCCTATTAATGGCGTATAATAGTGTTACCCAAAAACCTTTAACATTACTTCCAGTCCAGTCTTTATATAGACCTAGATTAATCATACACCTTGACAAATATACTGTATTTAACATCCAGCAATAAAGCAACGCACATAACACATAGAGTAACACGTTATTTTACAGTGTATTTGTTACATATGTTACATGTACTAGTAATAGTAACAGCAAATGATGCATAATTACATGCAACTAACCCTAAACCAACCCCTATTCATAACCCTAACCCTACAGTACGTACATGTAGTTCATTAATATTAGCCTACGCAGTACTAAAAATATATAATCACACTAACAATGGCTACAAAAAATATATTAGACATTTCCACTGTTATTGTCCAGGAAAATAGAACGTATGTTGCCACAATGGGAACCTGTCAAACAGTCTCAGTCTTAGGTAAATGAATATAAATAGTGCTGTATATATAATATCAGTTGAAATTAGTTAAGCAAAATGGACTCTCCTACATTTTTTTAAGTTTAGTTTCATAAACATTTTCTATGCTGTTTGATGTTTCAAACTGGTATTTAGTATCATTATCATAATTACTATTTACTGCACTTTATTTTTCTTCTAATTCTAATGAAATGGAAGTCTCTCACATTCACAGAAATAGCCTTACGCATATACACATCAAGTAATGATCATGGTTCTCAAATTATATTAACCTATTTACATTAACCTATTGACTATTTTGCACTCACTACTTTTCTCATATTTGGACAAAAAGCCTAATTTATCTATTGAAAATATTAATAACAGGTCAGACAGGTCAGTAGATCATAAATAGTGCTTTCATCTCTCGTGACCAGCAGAGGGCGCTAGTGCTCTTTTTCTAGAGCATCTCAGGACGAATAAGATGTTTTCACCCCACAGCACCATCAGCATGTCTAAAGATTTACATATACACATTATAACTGTGTGTGTGTGTGTGTGTGTGTGTGTGTGTGTGTGTGTGTGTGTGTGTGTGTGTGTGTGTGTGTGTGTGTGTGTGTGTGTGTGTGTGTGTGTGTGTGTACCTGGTATTCCCTATGTTATGTGGACAAAATGTCTCCACAAGGATAATAATGCAAGTCATTTTTTAACTTGTGGGGATATTTTTTGTTCCCCATGAGGAAAATGAATCATATGAATCATACGAACTGAAGTTTTTGAATGCATAAAGTTTTCTCTGATAGGGTTAGGGAGAGAATATACAGTTTGTACAGTTTAAAAAACCTTATGTCTATGGAAAGTCCCCATAAAACATGAAAACACAATGTGTGTTTGTGTGTGTGTGTGTGTGTGTGTGTGTGTGTGTGTGTGTGTGTGTGTGTGTGTGTGTGTGTGTGTGTGTGTGTGTGTGTGTGTGTGTGTGTGTGTGGACTGGTAATCCCTACGGTATGGGGACAAAATGTCCCCACAAAGATGGCAATATCCAAAATCCTTGTCCTTGTGGGGACATTTTTTGGTCCCCATGAGGAAAACAGGTCATAAATCACACTAAGTGGTGTTTTTTGAAAAAGTAAAAAAGCAGCATGTCTCCTGTGATGGGTAGGTTTAGGGGCAGGGGCAGTGTAGGGGGATAGAAAATACGGTTTGTATGGTATAAAATGCATTACGCCTATGGAATGTCCCCACAAAACATGGAAACACAACATGTGTGTGTGTGTGTGTGTGTTAAACAAAACAGACTGCAGGTGACAAGGTGTACGTATACACAATTTCTATAGGTTTTATTGGATTATATAAAAAACTAATCAAAATATGAAACTACCCTTGCTGTTTAGATTTACATTTCCACATTTTAATGTATAATTAAAAAAGGATTAGTTTAGAGTTGCATTTAATTATGCATGATTTATAGTGATGTGTGTGACAAGGACACAAATTTAATTTGAGACCCAGACCACAAGATCAAAACTAAACTGTTCACAATTCATTTGTAAAGTTTTGATACATAAACACCCATACTTCAGGAGGAAAAACTTATTGATCTGAATATCAAAACATTATGAATTGTTCAGTCAAATGTTCATGCATCACGGACAGAAAGTTAGCTTCCATTTCTAAGGTTTTTCACATTTGTAATCTTTTGTCATTGATTTGATAATGAACCTCTGATTTATTTATTTATACATTTTAAGCTAAATGTATATAATACATACCAATGCCACTAATGAAGGCTTTTCAAGAACTTCAGCTTTTCTGGAAATTCTGGTCAAATAACAGGAGAGGAGAAGTTTTCCGGTGAAATCCTGCTGTCTTGTATCATATTTGCATTGTTTTGAAAAGCCTTTCTGGCAGCTGATGCCATTATTCAGTGATTTGCTTTCTTTCATGACTAATGGAGCTTGTTGCTCACGTCACCCGAACCTCCCGCTGGGTCATTAGTAAACCATGACATACGTCCTCTTGTAATGATAGGTCTAAAAAAAATCGATAAGAAACAAATACACAGGCCAAATGCGAGTCCAGTGAAGATGCAATTGTAGTCAGTACATCCACAGCATCTGCACAGTAAAAGAAATGGCATATTTATGTCTTCACATTGACTATCTGAGGGCCGGTTTTTGCTGTTAAAAAGGCGAGAAGCAAGTCAGAAGAACAAATAAAAGTGCAAGGTCTAGAGACTTGTTTTTAGGGCCCTGTTTATGCCTAGTATTACTAAGATGCGTGTTGGTAGATTGGATCAAAAGTGGACAGCGCTAAATACAGGTGTACACAGGGTCTAAAATGTTTTGAGCTTGTCCACTTTCGACCACTTCCAGAGGTAGTTGATAACGCATTCGACGTAGTGTAAACACTCCTCTACATCATTGCACATGCACAGTCCTTTCCAGTTTTGGTTTTCCATCCCATCAAGTGTGTATGGCCCTGCTTACACCTGGTATTAAGATGTGTTCTAGTCGATCGGATCACAAGGGAGATACATTCCCGTTTACACCTGGTCTTTTTTGTCCACTCTCAATCACTTCTAGGGAGGGTCTATGGGCGGGTAAATGAAAGAGCTTTTTCAGATCTTTTGCTCTAAAAGACAAAATAAGCTCAAGCAATTTACATATGAACGCGACTGGAGACAACAGAAAAACATACAGAGACCATCAGCTTTCGTTTCTGCTCTGACAGACGCAAGACCAGCCGAGTTTGTGTTAGAAATCAGGAAAATTGTGCTTGGTATGTTTTTCGCCTTCAAACCAAACCTGGGTCTTCATTCGACAAAGTTTAAATCCCGTCTGACTAGCGCGCATCCCATAATGTTTATGCATGAGGTCAGTAGATGGAGAGTAGGGGGTCTTTTAGTGGCTGTTTGAACACATTCAATCACATGAGCGTTTACACTACGGAAGCAATCCGGTCGAATGTGTTTTCCACTATCTCTGGAAGTGGTCGAAAGTGAGCAAGCTCAAACCGCTTTATATCTCGTTTACACCTGTATTTAGTCTCATCCACTTGTGATCCAATTGACCAAAACACATCTTAATACCAGGTGTCCGTTCTTCGTACGTCACTAACTCAGTTAGCTGGATTTGATTGTTGATGATTTAGGATGATCTTGGATTGTTTGGTTCTTAGTCACTCATCCTGGACTTGCTGTAATAGCAACAGGTCCGTAAGCTCAAACCAGCTCGGGAGCAGCTGATTTCATGTAAACAGGATTAGATTGCATCTTGAGGTGATACTTAAAATCTGTCCCAGTCACTGCTACTTTATTACAAGAGTTCCCTTACTGAACCAGGGGCAATAATCATTTTAAATTAAATTATAATAATATAAAATGTATTTGAAAATAATATTATAATGTTGTGTATAATGCTATAGACACAGCTACTTGATTGAGAGATTTATTTGTGAAGGAATAATTACTTTATAATGTTACTGCAGTCTTACTGCTGTACGTTAATCTGAGCCGTGCATTCATTTGAGTGATGATGGATATTATGGGATGGCTTGATTTAGGAGATGCAGATATCTTGATCTTGACCCTTAAGAGACTTTAATTAATGCTGTACGTAACAAACCTGCTTCAAATTAAATAAAAAATTAAATGAATTGCTAATTACAACATTGAAATAAAAATGTAAAGGGTGTACAAATACTATAAAATCATGAATATAAATAATCGGGAATCATGTTTTTTTTTTAAAGTGCACATTTCATTCATCTATTATAACTTTTATGTTGGTTTGGTTAATAAGGTCCAGAAATGTATTTTCTTTTTTTTGACAAAAAGTTTTTTGTCAGGTGGCTTTTTTAATTATATGATGTCATTACGTTGCTGTCTTGCCACCAGCCAATCGCTGCAATGCTGATCATGGTTTCGAGTATCAATGCATCTGCCCTCTTCAGGGAACACAGGAACGCCAGATATTTTAATCCAATCCGCAAATCCGTTAGAAGAACCAAATTAGCCAGAGATCAGTTCTCACGATTAGAAGATCTGTGATCTGTCAAATCATCTCAGATGCATTAAACGAGGTACGAAGAACGGCCCCTGGTATAAACAGGGCCGTAATGTAGATGCTCATGTGGTCGAATGCGCTCAAACAGCCACAAAAGAAACCTACTGACTTAATGGAGAGTGCGCTAGACAGATGAGATTTAAACTTTGTCAGCTATAAACCCAAGTTTGACTTGAAGATGAAAAACGTCCCAAGCACAATGTTCTTGATTTCTAACACACACTCACAGCGCTCGGCTGGTCTTGTGTCTGTCAGAGCAGAAACTAAAGCTGATGATCTCTGTCGTCTCCAGACGCGTTCATATATAAACTGCGCAAGCTTATTTCGTCCATTAGTTTGAAAGATCTGAAAACCCCCATATATTTACCCACCCATAGACCCTCCCCTCAAAGAAATCAGGACAGAAGTGGTTGAAAGTGGACAAAAGAGACAAATTAATACACCAGGTGTAATTGGGAACATGTCTCCCTCGTCTACTTGTGATCCGATTGACCAAAACGCAGGGCCCAAGACAGTTAAAGAGGTGTCCATTTACACTGAAAAATAATAGAAAAGTAGTGCAGTGGAATGGAAAAGAGCGTTCTGTGTGAACCTCCACAACTCTTTTTTTAATTCCTGTGCAAGATGAATTCTTGTAACTAAAGCAGCATTGTCTCAGGAGATCTCTGTGCTAGAATCACAGTATCGCACACACACATCTGAATAAACAGCTCCCTTCAAACGTGGTTTCTTTTTAATGTGCTAATTTTAAAGACGTCCTGTTCTAACTTAAAATATTCAGAGCTCTCACACTAGCATTTCATACATCAGTGTCAATCTGGCACAAAGCATTCGGCTAGCATGTAGGATGTCTTGTCTACACACAATTAATCAGGCTGTTAATTATCTTTCAACATCACCACTTTCACAAAAAGCTTATCTGCATTTGAAAAACCACAATGTATCAGTGAGGTGTGTAATATATGAGGCGTTTACCGGGGGACTCAGATTAGCAAGTGGAGCATGAAACTGTTTTCATTACCAATGACAGCAAACAATTGCATACCACCTGCAAAATGCAATCATTTCATATATCTCTATCTGCCAAATTAGCCATTTTAAATGGAAACGATGTCAGCATATCGCACAAAGATGGTGGTACGTTCAGTAATGAGTTTTTACTAAGATAAGCCTGCTATTCTGCTCTGTGCTAATGACCTGACGGTTCATTGAATTAGCTTTGTCCATGGAGACTGTACAGCGAGGTTCATAAAAACAAATGATGATATGTCTTCTGAGCGGGTTGGTTTAGAGGTACCAGGAGACTCGTGCACGTAGCGCATGCCACTCTAGTTCAATATGCTAAACAGCTTTCACATGCCAATTATTCATGGCTAATCGTGGCAGTGAATTATTAATATGCAAAAGTTGTTTTGTTGTCGCTCCTGGGCCCGACTAAAACTTGGCTAGTATGCATAATGTTGTTTTAAAGCGGTGTTTACACACATATCATATTCCTTTTGGCCAATTTCTATAGCCTTATAAAAACAGATGCATCGAATTTCTATCAATAGCTTAGACCAGTTTGATTTCAGTGCTCGTTCATACTGGTTTATGCTGATCATTATGCTTCATCATTAAAAACTGGTGAGGCTGGTTGTTCAAGGAAGTCTGGTAAATGTTGTGGTTATTTTCATAACAACATTTTTTTTTTTTCATTTTAATTTTAGTTAAAGTTTTAGTAATTATGCTCTGTGTTTTGCCATTTTTTTAAACATATCTGTAAATTTTGGCAACACTTTATTTTGCAGTGTCCTTGTTACATACACTATATTGCCAAAAAGTATTGGGACCCCCCTCCAAATCATTGACTTCAGGTGTTCAATCACTTCCATGACCACAGGTGTGTAAATCAAGCACTAGGCATGCAGACGCTTCTACACACATTTGTGAAAGAATGGGTCGCTCTCAGGAGCTCAGTGAACTCAAGCGTGGTACTGTGATTGGTTGCCACCTGTGCAATAAGTCCATTCGTGAAATTTCCTCACTACTAAATATTCCACGCTCAACTGTTAGTGGGATTATAACAAAGAGGAAGCAATTGGGAAAAACAGCAACTCAGCCACGAAGGGATAGACCACGTAAAATCACAGAGCGGGGTCAGCGCATGCTGAGGTTCACAGTGTGCAGAAGTCACCAACTTTCTGAGTCAATAGCTCCAGACCTCCAAACTTCTGTGGCCTTCAGATGAGCTCAAGATCAGTGCATAGAGAGCTTCATGGAATGGGTTTCCATGGCCGAGTAGCTCATCCAAGCCTTACATCACCAAGTGCAATGCAAAGCGTGGGATGCAGTGGGGTAAAGCACGCCGCCACTGGACTCTAGAGCAGAGGAGACGTGTTCTCTGGAGTGACCAATCACGCTTCTCTGTCTGACAATCCCATGGACGAGTCTGGGTTTGCCGGTTTGCCAGGAGAACGGTACTTGTCTGTCTGCATTGTGCTAAGTGTAAAGTTTGGTGGAGGGGTTGTTTTTCAGGGATTGTGGTTGGCCCCTTAGTTACAGTGAAAGGAACTCATAATGCTTCAGCATACCAAGACATTTTGGACAATTTCATGCTCCCAACTTTGTGGGAACAGTTTGGGGACGGCCCCTTCCTGTCCCAACATGACTGCACACCAGTGCACAAAGCGTCGGTCCATAAAGACATGAATGAGCGAGTTTGGTATGGAGGAACTTCACTGTCCTGCACAGAGTCTTGACCTCATCCCGATAGAACACCTTTGGGATGAATTAGAGAGGAGACTGAGAGCCAGGCCTTCTCGTCCAACATCAGTGCCTGACCTCACAAATGCGCTTTTAGAAGAATGGTCAGAAATTCCCATAAACACACTCCTAAACCTTGTGGAAAGCCTTCCCAGAAGAGTTGAAGCTGTTATAGCTGCAAAGGGTGGGCCAACTCCATATTAAACCCAACGGATTAAGAATGGGGTGACATTAAAGTTCATGTGCATGTAAAGTCAGGCGTCTCAAAACTTTTGGCAATATAGTGTATGTTACATGTACTTACCATAGTAACAACAGTAAATTATGCATAAGTACATGTAACTAACCGTTAACCAAACCCTAATCCTACCCTAACCCTATAGTAAGTACATGTTGTTAATAATTATTTTTACTCAGTATTTAAATATATAATTACACTGTAACAATGAAACTTAACAATAAAGTGTAACAATAATATTAATTTACTTTTAGTTATTTTAGTATATCAAGTCAACTAAATGAAACTAAGAAATGTTGCCTTGGTAAATAGAATCTACAGGTGCTGGTCATATAATTAGAATATCATCAAAAAGTTTATTTATTTCTCTAATTCCATTCAAAACGTGAAACTTCTATATTATATACATTCATTACATACAGACTGATATATTTTAAATTATTATTTCTTTTATTTTTTATGATTATAACAACAACTAAGGAAAATCCCAAATTCATTATCTCAGAAAATTAGAATATTGTGAAAAGGTTCAATATTGAAGACACCTGGTGCCACACTCTAATCAGCTAATGAACTCAAAACACCTGCGAAGGCCTTTAAATGGTCTCTCAGTCGAGTTCTGTAGGCTACACAATCATGGGGAAGACTGCTGACTTGACAGTTGTCCAAAAGACGACCATTGACACCTTGCACAAGGAGGGCAAGACACAAAAGGTCATTGCAAAAGAGGCTGGCTGTTCACAGAGCTCTGTGTCCAAGCACATTAATAGAGAGGCGAAGGGAAGGAAAAGATTTGGTAGAAAAAAGTGTACAAGCAATAGGGATAACTGCACCCCGGAGAGGATTGTGAAACAAAACCCATTAAAAAATGTGGGGGAGATTCACAAAGAGTGGACTGTAGCTGGAGTCAGTGCTTCAGGAACCACTAGGCACAGACGTATGCAAGACATGGGTTTCAGCTGTCGCATTCCTTGTGTCAAGCCACTCTTGAACAACAGACAGCGTCAGAAGCGTCTCGCCTGGGCTAAAGACAAAAAGGACTGGACTGCTGCTGAGTGGTCTAAAGTGTTAATGTTCTCTGATGAAAGTACATTTTGCATTTCCTTTGGAAATCAGGGTCCCAGAGTCTGGAGGAAGAGAGGAGAGGCACACAATCCACGTTGCTTGAGGTCCAGTGTAAAGTTTCCACAGTCAGTGATGGTTTGGGGTGCCATGTCATCTGCTGGTGTTGGTCCACTGTGTTTTCTGAGGTCCAAGGTCAACGCAGCCGTATACCAAGAAGTTTTAGAGCACTTCACGCTTCCTGCTGCTGACCAACTTTATGGAGATGCAGATTTCATTTTCCAACAGGACTTGGCACCTGCACACAGTGCCAAAGCAACCAGTACCTGGTTTAAGGACCATGGTATCCCTGTTCTTAATTGGCCAGCAAACTCACCTGAACTTTTATTGTAAAGTATTGTGTATTGTGAAGAGGAAGATGCGATATGCCAGACCCAACAATGCAGAAGAGCTGAAGGCCACTATCAGAGCGACCTGGGCTCTCATAACACCTGAGCAGTGCCACAGACTGATCGACTCCATGCCACGCCGCATTGCTGCAGTAATTCAGGCAAAAGGAGCCCCAACTAAGTATTGAGTGCTGTACATGCTCATACTTTTTATCTTTATACTTTTCAGTTGGCCAAGATTTCTAAAAATCCTGTCTTTGTATTGGTCTTAAGTAATATTATAATTTTCTGAGATACTGAATTTGGGATTTTCCTTAGTTGTCAGTTATAATCATAAAAATTAAAAGAAATAAACATTTGAAATATATCAACTTTTTGATGATATTCTAATTATATGACCAGCACCTTTATATGTATGGCTGTGGTAAAATCCAAAAATCCACAGGAAAATCTAGGAAATATACACTTAACCAAAAAGATACCAGACTTATGTTGCCTTCACGTGCTATCAGACATTTTGTAATTCCCACTTCTAAAGTCGTGATTATGAGCACATTGCATTAAAGTTGGTGACTACAAAGGGCATTCATGTGCATTTTGTAACTAGGAAACTCGAATTTACAATAATTCAGATAACAAGAGAAGGCAGCAAAAGACCAGAACAAAACAGGGAGTTTATACACAGACTAAATTAGTTAATTGAACAACAGGTGAACAGAATCGATTAATCAAGGGAACACACTAGCACACACTTGGAAACTAGGTCACACAGGCAAACAGGAACAGAGAAAACAGTGCCAAACCACATTGAAACTCAACCTGAACAGATCATATGTTACAGCACGCTGAAATCCCGAATCCAGCCCTGCTGCTAATTTCATTGGTTAAAGTTACAGTGACGGGTAGGTTTAAGGATCAGTGTTTGGTGTAGTCAGTAGGCTACTGTGATTGACATGACCAATAAAATCTTAAGAATCAGCTGCAGGGCAGAGATTCCCCTGAACTGGATTGATGTATATTTAGACATGGGCTGTGGGCCGGGCAGAACCAGAAGGAGCAAGACCAAGGCTACGCTGGAGGGAATGAGGAGCCTGATGAAGCCAGAGGGATGGAGGGACTTGGCAGAGCCAGAGGAGTCGGAGACCGTGGTGGAGCCTGGTAAAATTCGATGACTGATGAATCCTGGTGGAGCTAAGGGAACATCAAAAAGGGTCTAAAAACATCGAAAAACAGTATAATGCACATTGAAAAGGGCTAAAGGGTCGAGGTGGAGTCAAGGGCCCTGAGGATTGACATGTGGCCAGGGAATCCACTTCCCAGGAAGGAGCCGGTGACTGGAAGCCAGACTGCACATCAATGCAGCGCAGCAGGGGAGCTGGAGGGGACCAGCGGAGGCAGGCCTCACGAACTGGCTGGCTTTGGTAGAAGAGGTGGGAGAGGGAGGCTGTGTGGGAATTCTGGAGACACAGGAAACTTAGAGCTGGGCGGAACCAGCGTGGACAGAGGAAAAAGGGAAACATCCTCTTTAAACTCATCCATAAAATAAATGTCCAGAATTACCTTGACTGCAGTGGTGTGGGCGAGGCTCTTGAACTCCACAAGTAGCCCCATGGGGATGGCCGATGTAGCGCCACACACACCTGGTCAGACTCTCTGGGAGGCTCTGGCTTCTATTCTGTTCTGTTCTATTCTATTAAAAGTCTGTTTTTAAGATATTTATTTTTACGGTTTTAAAATACCTTAACCCTCTTGTTACCCTCAAATCTGGTAAAAAAATTTACCCACTGGGGTCAGTTTGACCCCAGCAATTTAAACCTCCAAAATATGATTTTTTTCCCTTTCTTTACAAAGGTTAATGTCTCCATTTTGAACCATTTTAATGACATTAGCTGCACTATGTCTACCCTGTCGTTCAAGTGGGGAGACCATAATACCGTAAACTACTAGTGGTTTTTGCAATACTACAGGTATGGTTAGGTTAGAGCCCGAAAACAGAGATGAGTTGTTTGAATATTATAAAATTATAGCTTGTTATAGTGACCTCAATCAAACAACCAAAACAAATGTGTGTAAAATTTTTATATCAAATTGACCCCAAAGAACATCGAACACAAAATGTGTACAGAACATTGAAAAAAATATCATCATGTTAATATTATGTTTACAGAGTTGTCCAGATTAAATGAAGTAAAGTTGTTTAATCTGAAGCTAAATAAATGATGAATAAATGAATCAGTTTTTACAGACATTAGACATTTAATGCTGTCAAATTGATCCAGATTAAAGTAAAGTTGTTTAATCTGAAGCTAAATAAATGATGAATAAATGAATCAGTTTTTACAGACATTAGACATTTAATGCTGTCAAATTGATCCCAAAGATAATAGGAGGGTTAAGTTCTTACTCTTTTTAAAAGTGACGTGACGTGTAGCCACCACTGGCTGGTCCCCACAATGTAGGTGATCTCAGGTTTTACTGTCCTTACGGAGACATCCCCACAATGCAATATAAACAAGGACACACACACACACACACACACACACACACACACACACACACACACACACACACACACACACACACACACACACACACACACACACACACACACACACACACACACTGTGAACACAGAGGTGTTAGGTGCCTTGCTCAAGGGCACCTTAGTTGTGGGTTATGAGAATGGAAGAGAGCGCTGTTCATTCACTTCCCCAACCTACATTTCCTGCTGGTACTGAGACTCAAACCCACGACCACAACTACACCCAATAGTTGTATTCATGTTGGTTTTAAAACTTTAAATATTTTCAATATAAGTTTAAATTTAATGACAAAAAAATATCATGTGGTGTAATCATCAAGTAAAAATGTTCCCTTGTTATAAATAGGTCGATTTATTTCTTACTTACCTCAGTATAGGGGTTGTCTATATAATTTCCAGTTTTATGCTTTTTTTTCTGCATGTTGACCACATGACATTGCTTTGATTGCTTGAAAAAACATTTCAAGTAATAAGCAGTGAATATTTTAGTTAAAAAGTCTATTTTTTTTCAAAGAAATTTTATAAAGCATTGTGCTAAACTATGTTTTTTTTTTTTCATGAATTTGATTTTTAATGCTTTTTTTCTTCATTATGATATGCATCACCTTGAGATTTTTTATACTTACCACCCCCCAGCATAACAAATTCAGGAAGTAAAAACATGTTTTTTGAATGCATTGATTGACAAAAAATAAAAACAATAAATCCCATGCGGTGATCAAGAAAAGATAGAAAAGACTCCACATTTAGTGAATCTTGCAGTGAAATAGCCTACACAGTTAATCTGAAGTGTTTTTCATGTTTATTTTACTTGTACTTAACAGTCACAGTACTCAATGAAACGGTGTGCTAGGTGTGCTGAACAACTGTCTTTGTGTTGCTTGCTGGTGTATGTGCGCTCTTCTGTGGAGTGAGACTTGCGTCGAGGAGCATCCTGTCTCCTTCATTTAGTGTCTCAAGACCTCTTGGCCAGGGCAGTGATGCAGATAAGATGCAGTTACATCATTGTCTGGTGTACAGGAAGGGTAGGAAGGGAACGAGATGCAGTGACAGTCAAGTGTCCCATCATGCCAAGTTCTATTTCACCACTGCTTAAGAGAGACAGCATTGCTTACACATTCAAAAAACAATGTACATTGCTTTTTAAAATCTTAAGGCTTTAGAGCAAACACAGGTCAAGAAGATGTAGTAGCTATTTATTTATGTGTATTATGCATTGGCTATCTACAGTATATCCTTGTTTTTTTGTCTTACATCACAAAGACACTGCACCAAAATCTGTACCTGGTGAAAATGGAAACTTAATGCACTTATGTCTCAATTAAATATCAGCTTGATAATCAACCCTGAACTGCCTAAACGAGTCGTTTGTGTTTCGAATCCCACTGCGTACGGGTCGACCTCACTAGAAAAGACATTTGCCGCCAGTGAATAACTTGACCCGCCCTCAAACACGTCATTTTACTGACGACTGCTTCTCAAATCTCAGTTCAACGCAGGATTCACAAAACGCTTGCTCTTGAAAGATGGGTCAGTACTCCGTTTATATGGACCAGCTGCTCCTCAGAATCACAACCTGTAAGTATGAATAATTATCGATGTATATTTTCTATATGTATGTGTATTTGTTCATTCACGTTAGTGCTGGGCTAACATGCGCTGTTATTGATACAGTTCCCACATGTACACCGCAATAAATGTGAAATATACACATGGGTTTGTTGATGGACGTACTCTTGTTAATTCTGATGGTGAGGAATTACAGCTGCAACATCTCACCTCAATCTGAGTAGTGAATCACTGAGAGACGTCCTGCTCAAGTCGTCCTTGCGATGGAGGTTCAGGTTGAATAACTAGTTCTTCCAATGTTTAATCATCGGACTCATGCATGGATTGATATGGTAAAATTGACGCCATCTTTACTGTCTTTACAGTATGTATAATCAAGTTCTCCAGAGCTGAAGTTCAGTTATGGAGTTTAACTTCAGACAAGCGATTGACCAATCACAACAGACTGGGCCGTCTGGCCAATCAGAGCAGAGGCTCACCGAATAGAGGGATATAGAGAGACTGATTCATCCATCGAGTCGTTTGAGAATGATTGAACATTGTGGTGATGTGCCATGTATATTATGAGAAAATTAAAGTGTTTTTTGACCTTTGATGCACGTAAACCTGTTGTTGGAGACTCCAAGACACAATATGGGAAACTTTAAAATTCCCTTAACAGAAATATATGTAAAAGATGCATACAATAAAATATATTAATATATATATATATATATATATATATATATATATATATATATATATATATATATATATATATATATATATATATATATATATATATATATATATATATATATATATAAATAAAATGAGTGTGAATAGCATTTCTCAGATTTATGTTCATATTGAGATTTCTGACATATTTTGGTATATTGGTAAAGTTTGAGACACTGTTGAGAACTCTGAAAGTGTACAGGAAATGCACATGTGATATCGAGGCTCCTTTAATCTTATTGCTATTGAGAAACAGCTGAGTTATTGAAATCATCTCACTTGTCATTTGTCTTTCCGCATGCTAAATACATTTTCGTTTAGCCAAGATCAAGGAGATTGCAAACGTCAAAACCGATTCTCCCCTTGCTGTGACATTTCAGAAAGCGGCTATAGTATATAGTTGATATGAGCATGCTGTCTCCAGCAGAATATTCAATTAAACTGACTGGCACTGGATCAATGTCCTCTTGATATACAGATTTGCTCAAGACGTTGTTGTGTATTTCTGCTTCTGGCCTTCACTTTCCCATGGGCACTTTGTGGAAAGTGATTAAGGGAAAACATATTACATAATGTCAGGTGCACTAATGGATTTCCACAGAAAGGAAATTTGCAATTACATACATCAATGTGCATGCCAGACTTTACAGTTGGACACAATTTCTAATATACAATTTCTTAAAGAGAAAGTCTAAAATCCATTGCTTTGTGTTGTTGACACAACTGATGATGTCATAGTGCTTTCAAAAACATTCAAAGCAAAATAAACTTTATTTACGATTTTAAAAGTATTGATCTGTGCATGCTTACCCTTGTGAAAAGAAGTGTGCTTAATTGTATTAAATGTGCACTTGTAGTGCACTTCATCTCTTAAAAGTATATTTAAAAAACTGAAACTGTACTTGCAGATGGCATATTAATGAAAAAAGGCCACTTAAGTGTACTTAAAGGAAGTACATCTTTTGTGATGTTTCTTTAAATGTGCACTTTGTAATGTCAAATATAAAGTTGTACTTTAAAGTACATTTTAAATAATGTTTAATCATCTTTTTCGTGCTTTAAACAAGTACACTTAAATGTATGTGTTGACAAACATACTAAAGCACTATCAAGTATTTGATTATAAGTAAACATGTAATATTTGTTATATACATGTGTAAAATACTGTTACCATGTAGTGGTTGCAGCAAGGATTATTTGAGGCAGATGATCTAGATGCAGCAGTCAACTTGAATTTACAATCACTGTTATAATATCAGAGGTGAAAACTGGTAGAAGGGTAAGTTATTGAACTAATAAACATGGTATCCCTTGGGCAATTTAAATGTAACTCCCTAGGAATTAATGCAGCCTCCTCATCTGGATCCTGAATAAAAGGACATGCCATTTTTGTCACTTTGACTTTGTGTCTGCATGATGCAAATATGAGCAATGAATGAATGAACTGCACTGCAAAAGATGCTTTTCTTACTTAGTACTTTTGTCTTGTTTCTAGACAAAAGATCTTAAGATTTTCACCTTCCTGTGTTGGTCCCCTTTTTGCTGCCAAAACAGCCCTGAACCATCGAGGCATGGACTCCACCGGACCCCTGAAGGTGTGCTGTGGTATCTGACACCAAGATGTTAGCAGCAGATCCTTTAAGTCCTGTAAGTTGCCAGGTGGGATGGATCGGACTTGTTTGTTCAGCACATCCCACAGATGCACGATTGGATTGATATTTGGGGAATTTGGAGGCCAAGTCAACACCTCAAACTCGTGTTTGCCCCCATGACCCTGTCACCGGTTCTCCACTGTTCCTTCCTTGGAGCACTTTTGATAGATCCTGACCACTGCAGACCGGGAACATCCCACAAGAGCTGCAGTTTTGGAGATGCTCTGACCCAGTCGTCTAGCCATCACAATGAATAAGAACTCTTAGTGTGCTAAACTTTACTTATTTTTCCCAAGGGTAGGCTAAAATTACTTACAATTCAAAAGAGAGTTTGTGATGGTTGTCTTTTGACGTTGTCATTGTTGAGAATAAATATTTGTTTGTGCATTATTGCTAACAACGCTTGTAGAAATTAATCATTAACAATAGTAAATTTAAGATAATGTTAGCTTACGAAATGATTTTGCTTTAAGACTGTATGTACTTTCTGTTGGACATAAGGGTCACCAGAGCAACAGCCAGAGGGTTGTGGTAGGTATAACAGATCCATATGAGAAAGTGTTTTGCTGTGCTCTCAGAGTGCCTTTGTGTCTGTTAACAAAGAAGCAGTCTTGGGTCCAGGAATTGGAGGGGTGATGTTGCAAACGAAGCACAGCTGACCAGAAAATCAACTGACTCCCAAAGAAAGACAACTTATGTATTTTTTGTGTGTAGATATTGGGTCAGGGAAAGGCAAGTTTGTCGCAGACTGCCTGGACAAACCTTGCATAAGCATTGTGTAAATCAGGGACAGTTGTGACCCAGAGCTCTGAATGCTTCTTCATCTGACTTACTTAATCATTAAAAGAGTTCAACTATGTTTTGTTCCTGCTCTCCTCATTCAACGAACACGCGGACTCGAGGAATTGATGCCGAGTCCAACATCATACAAAAATATCCAGGAATGAAACACTAGAGCAGTCTTTATTAAATATAGGGATATAAATATGATATACTTAGTTATGAAATATATGTCCAAATACTGTCATGCTGTTGCACTACATACTTAAAAGTATGTATACTTTCCCACCCACAACCACTTTTGTAGTGTTGTAGATGTATGTGAATTGGGATGCAGCCCAGGAAAAAGCTGACCAAAGAATTGTTCTTCCCCGTCACCCATGGTGTGATAAATGTATTTTCCAGACTGTTGTCGGATCATTCCTCTCTGTCCCTTGAGTCACCCGCCCGCCAGTAATACATCACACTGCGAGGTGTAATTTGTTTTTGATGGAGTCAGTCCATGACATAGAACATTGTTCCAAAATACTAGAACTTTAATTGGACTTATATGGAGAGCTTGTTCTTTGCTCCAGAGAGAAGAAACAATTTGACTTTGCGCACACATTTAATGACTGCATTCACAGAGCTATTGAGTCTCCTGCTCTTGCTCTCCAGAGAGTTTGGTGTGAACATGAATATGAAATATTCACTCAGCAAACACTTAGTGACTGCTCTTTTGCTGATAAGTCCAACAGGTGTATAAGCGATGTCATGCAGTGTTCTCTGGAGCGGAAGCTTGTGCCAGGGAGTGGCTGATCAGCACACGATGACTCTAATTAGCGCACAGCTGAGGCGGTTGGTTTCCATGCCGACTGGTTAGTCTGGTAGAGGTCAGTCCACAGCTCCACTCAGGAAGGAGCCAGATAATGCGTTTTCTCTGTTTGCATGCTAATTCACATACTATCTGTACCGATTAGTCCATCTCAGATCACAGGGTGTTAAATATTATGTTAAATATTGTGCTTTTTCCAGTGGATGTGTTAGTGCGTGCATATCTTTCAGTGTTTTCAGCTGTAGGAAATGCAGAAGCAATACCAGTTAAAACCAGCAACATTTGTGGCATAATGTTGATTACCAGAAATAATCATGTCATCCCTTTTTTCCAAAAAAAAAAAAGCAAAAACTGAGGTTGTGGAGTTCACTTACAATGTTTGAAACCATTTTTTTGGAGGACTGACAAGAAGAAACATAAAAACACTTAAATCTTTTCATGAACTGGATTTTTTTATTGTTTTATAATGTTTCCTGAGGTGCACTTATAATGTTAATATGATTTTTACATTAAAAATGGTCATAATTTAGACATGAAAGGCAATTGCCCCTGGTTTGAATGCTCTGTTAAGGAGGCGTGTCTGCTGTGAGACTTCAGTGTAAACGCCCACTGCTGTGATTGGCTGCTGTGAGACTTCAGTGTAAACGCCCACTGCTGTGATTGGTTGCTGTGAGACTTTAGTGTTAACGCCCACTGCTGTGATTGGTTGCTGTGAGACTTCGGTGTAAACGCCCACTGCTGTGATTGGCTGCTGTGAGACTTCAGTGTTAACGCCCACTGCTGTGATTGGCTGCTGTGAGACTTCAGTGTTAACGCCCACTGCTGTGATTGGCTGCTGTGAGACTTCAGTGTAAACGCCCACTGCTGTGATTGGCTGCTGTTAGACTTCAGTGTAAACGCACACTGCTGTGATTGGCTGCTGTTAGACTTCAGTGTAAACGCACACTGCTGTGATTGGCTGCTGTGAGACTTCAGTGTTAACGCCCACTGCTGTGATTGGCTGCTGTGAGACTTCAGTGTAAACGCCCACTGCTGTGATTGGCTGCTGTGAGACTTCAGTGTAAACGCCCACTGCTGTGATTGGCTGCTGTTAGACTTCAGTGTAAACGCCCACTGCTGTGATTGGCTGCTGTGAGACTTCAGTGTAAACGCCCACTGCTGTGATTGGCTGCTGTGAGACTTCAGTGGAAACGCCCACTGCTGTGATTGGCTGCTGTGAGACTTCAGTGTAAACGCCCACTGCTGTGATTGGCTGCTGTGAGACTTCAGTGGAAACGCCCACTGCTGTGATTGGCTGCTGTGAGACTTCAGTGGAAACGCCCACTGCTGTGATTTTCTTCTTTTTTATTTTTTAAAGAAATTACATATTTAAAGGATTAAAATGGATTTAAGGGAATACAGAAGAAATAAAAATGGTAAACAAAGTTCTAGATCTAATTACAGCCTTTATAGTTGCAAAATAATCCATTTAAATTCTTTGCAAATAATATTTTATTTAAAAATATGCACACATTCACTCTTGTTAGTATGTCTAATATGTATATATGTATATATATATATATATATATATATATTTTTTAAGTATCTCTTTTTTTCTGAACCAACATTTTTGGGGACAGGGACACATTTACTTGAGTAGGATTTTTCTCCATCTCTGGTAAGATAGCAATCATGATGACAAGTGTGTTAATTAATTATTGGGGAGCAACGTATCGCAGTTGATCCATGATCCGTATGGATCAGGCCTCACGTTCGGCAGGCATTTGATTAGCGGATAAACTGCCATGTTTAACTATCATAGAGTTAAAGTTTATCATTTGGACATGTTTTTTCTTGACATTAAACGACACGATAATTAAAATGATTTTAAAGTGCTCATATTATGGATTTTTGAAAATTACCTTTCAAGTAGTGTGTAACATAGCCCTAAGTGAATGAAAGCATCCTGCAAAGTTTTAAATCTGAAAGTGCACCGTATATAAAGTTATTGGCACTCAAAAGTAAGAGTCGACTCTGAGTCAATTAAACGAATCGTTTTTTAAATGAATCCCAAGCCGTTTCGTTTGTGACATCAAGACAAAACATTAGCATATTGCTCGGCCTCGCTTGGCATTTTCGTACAGTTCCCACATGTGCACCTAAATATGAATTGGTCTGTGTCACGTTACACTGATCTAACAAATGGCGACAGACAGAAAGATTAATCAGATTATGACTGGGTCATCTGACCGATCACAATGACTGGGTCATCTGACCAATCACAACTGACTGGGTCATCTGACCAATCACAACTGGCTGGGTCATCTGACCAATCACAACTGACTGGGTCATCTGACCAATCACAACTGACTGGGTCATCTGACCAATCACAACTGACTGGGTCATCTGACCAATCACAACTGACTGGGTCATCTGACCAATCACAACTGACTGGGTCATCTGACCAATCACAACTGACTGGGTCACCTGACCAATCACAACTGACTGGGTCATCTGACCAATCACAACTGACTGGGTCATCTGACCAATCACAACTGACTGGGTCATCTGACCGATCACAACTGACTGGGTCATCTGACCGATCACAACTGACTGGGTCATCTGACCGATCACGACTGACTGGGTCATCTGACCGATCACAACTGACTGGGTCATCTGACCGATCACAACTGACTGGGTCATCTGACCGATCACAACTGACTGGGTCATCTGACCGATCACAAATGACTGGGTCATCTGACCGATCACAACTGACTGGGTAATCTGACCGATCACAACTGACTGGGTCATCTGACCGATCACAACTGACTGGGCCATCTGACCGATCACAACTGACTGGGTCATCTGACCGATCACAACTGACTGGGTCATCTGACCGATCACAACTGACTGGGTCATCTGACCGATCACAACTGACTGGGCCATCTGACCGATCACAACTGACTGGGTCATCTGACCGATCACAACTGACTGGGTCATCTGACCAATCACAACTGACTGGGTCATCTGACCAATCACAACTGACTGGGTCATCTGACCAATCACAACTGACTGGGTCATCTGACCGATCACCGCAGATTAGCATCATGCAAAGAAGGGGTTCGGAAATATGAATCGTTGAGCGAATCCTTTGGGAGCCGTTGAGCAAATAAGATAAAAATACTCAAAGCGTGAGCATGCAGAGAGAGAAAGAGAGAGAGAGAGAGAGAGAGAGAGAGAGAGAGAGAGAAAGAGAGGTGCGTTTCAGTCAGTGCTTAAACACTGATGTCAAATTACCCGTCTCTGAAGTATTCTCTCAGTTATGTCATAAGTGAACAGTTGAGAAAGAAACAAGATGTGTGACAATATATATTCGGTCTGGGCATTTGGTCTTAAAGTGACAGCAGCTTTTTCCTGCTGTTGAGTGTTTTATTAATGTTAAAGGGGTACTTTAGCGCTGGGAAGATGAATCTGTATTTAAACTGGGTCATTAATGTAGTAGAAATGTGAAATTATTTTTGAATTTGGTGCCTTCTAGACTGAGAAAACACAGAAAATGTATTTTTGTCTCATGGAGATGAAAGACAACAATTCCCAGAATGCACTGCTTCGCTGCCCTACTCTAGGCACGGCTAGTCGGCTACTGGATTACTGGATCACTTGCCCACCGCGTTCGTTTTCATAAAATCAGTTCAGTTAAACAATATTTGCATCACTGGAGGATTTTTTCCAGAAATAAAATACATAATTCTCTCGTCTCAGGGTCATATGAGGGGGGAAAGTATGATAATTTGAATATACTCCAGGGTTTCTACTGATTCAAAGCTTAATGCTAATCGCTGAAGTAACCCTTTAATAAAATAAAAAAATACAGCTTTAATGATGAACCAATATTTAATTTCTACAGTGAACAAATAGTGTTATTTTACACTTAGGCAGCTTGTAGGTAAAGTGTGAGCAGCATCTACAGGTTCTCCATTGAGAACCAGAATAAAAAGATTATGTGCACCCCTGCTAATAAATGTATTCATCTTTGGCAACATCGCTAGTCTAAAGCTTTTCCAGTCCATCCAAGCTTATTATCTCATTGTGTGTAATGGAGAGTCCTCACCTTATCTTCAGCTCTTAGTGTGTTCAACACCGTTAACCTTTCTATTGATCTGCTTGAGTTTGCACCTCTGAGAACTGAATTAGCCCTACAGTAGTTTGTCTGATCAAATACTTCTCTAGGTGCTATGGATTGTATTCTCACAGAAAAGCATCTAATTTAGGATGTTGTAACTGCTCTGAAATGTTGCAAGATCCAATTTACCTGTGTTTCAGACATGATTGAATCTAGCTGTAGCAATGCAGCGTACGAAGCATGGTTCTGGTTCTCTGGAGAGCACCCTTGTGAGCCGGCTTACCCCTGGACTCTATTAATCAGGTCTGGATGGTGTCTTGACAGCTGCCTGACCCTGACAAGAGCAATTTTGTCTCTGCCTCTCACCAAGCACTGCTGCGTGATCAATTCTCAGCCACAGAGAAAAATCCTATAAGGCTACAACCAACGCTTGTCAGAGCTCAATGTTCTGTCTCCTCGGGCACTTTCATAGATAGACATAACTCATGCCCTTCACAATAATAAATCGAAGACGTTTGCTGTTTTTCTCCTCCCTCCCACCACCCAACCTTATGGATAAGTCATGAAAGGACAGTAGTGCCGACCACAAAAACTGCCGTGATAAATTGTTTTTGTCAAAGTCACTGGCTGTGTATATTACAGGACTGAATGCCATTTTCCACATGTCTCTGCTCGCAGGAAGAGTTACTTTTCATTACATCTTTCAAGATTGAGTTTTGGGGATAGGGAATCAGGAAAATCTCCTAATTAAACTAGACAGCTATCCAAGCCCTTGTGAAGTGTAATGGATGTACACTTGTAGTTTACTTCAAATCATAAAAAGTATATATGTATACATCTAACTGTACTTAAAGATAAGATGTAAAACAGCACTTTGATGTATAAAACATTTTGTAATAGGAATAAAAATTTGACCTAAAAGTACATTTTAATGTTTTAATAATTGTTTGTCATGCTTTAAAGAAGCACACGTATTTTGTTGTGTTGATTTACATACTAAAGCATATTTAGGCCTGGTTTCACAGAGAGGGCTTAGATTAACCCCTTACGAAAAAGAAGTTTATTCAAGTGTGCTATTAGTATACTTTTTTTAAACTAAAAAATAAGAACATACACGTTCAGTCTACTTTTTAGTATGCTATGACACATCTAGTACAGAATCTCCTGAGCAAAATACAGGAGAAGCTGAAACAAGTGATAGAAGATTACTCAGGCAAATGTGGAATAACACGATAATCAAACATTGAACGGCATGTAAATCAGAAACTGCCTAATGTTACTGAACGAAGTGTCGAACCCATGAAGAGGAAACGACTGTGAAGCTTTGGGGGTGTTGATGGACTCCATCTCCATCTGTGTTTTGATCATTGTTCTGAATCTGATCAAGGCATTGTCTTTTACAAAAATGCGATAATCTCAACTTTTAGTTTAAATGTATGCCTTTCTTTATGAAACTTACCCACATTCAAGTGTTGATAAAAACGGATACTAGAATAAAATATATTAAAAATAAGTGAAGTTCACAATGTAATTTCGGGAGAAGTGAACTCATCTAATCTTTCAATTAACTGCCAAAGCATATAAGCAGCCTCCTACCTCCTTCAGGCATGAGCTGTTTTTACATCCCTCCACCTCCCCAACTCCACCAACATACATTTAGGAATCTCATTTACCATACTCCTCTACCTAGCACTAGTAGCCCCTGGGGGTAAATCTAAGCTCGAGTTGAAGCTGCTTCCTCGAGCCACTCCACCGCGAACAGCAAGCCAAATACGCTTAGCTAGCTAAAGACTACATGGGTAAACAAACTTATGAAGTACAGTTAAAGGTAGGCCTATTTCAAGTATAAAAAAATGTATATCTACATTTGAACATATAGTAGTACTGTATATTGAAAGTGCAAAGTGCAATAATATATAAATATTAGTATAATGTTATTTTCACTTAAAGAAAACTTACAAGTATACTTGCAGTATAAAACTACTAAACTAGTAGTTTACTGAGAGTGCACTTTAATATTCTTATGGATTGCAATGCAAATGAGAAACCTAGTTGTGCACTTAACGTTTACTACTGTTACACTTATAGTACACTTAAACGTATACTTTTATAAACTAAAAGTGGGCCAATTTAGCCCAAAGCAGTATTGAAATACAGTCCCTGACAAAAGTCTTGTCGCTTGTGTACAAATTGACCTGAAGTGCCGCTGAAATATATTTGAAGAAATGGCTCCCAACAAATAATCCCAACAGCTTTTGTAATAATGTTTCAGTGCAAAATGAAACTGTCAAAAATATTGTAAAATTCACAGCTTGGTAAAGCCCATTGAGTGAATTTTTGCAAAGAGATAAGTGTTGTCGCCTTGTCATATGAGCTTCACCTGTGACTATTAATGGATCAATTAGATCTCAGGTGTGTATAAAAAGAACCCCAGTGCACTAGACCTTCACATCAACTGCAACTAGACCTCTGCAAACATGCCTAAGATTCACCCTGAGACTAAAGTTTTGATTATCAAGAGGCTGAAGACCAGATCCACTGCTGATGTGGCAGACACCTTCAAAGTGTCTCAGCGTCAAGTACAGAGGATAAAAAAAAGATTTGAAGAGACTGCAGACGTTTACGACAAACCCAGGTCAGGCAGACTCCCCCCAAGACAACTGCTCGAGAGGACCGTTTGTTGGCTCAAATCCAAGGCCAGCCCATTTTCCACTGCAGCAGAGCTCCACGAGACCTGGACACCTGAAGTCCCTGTGTCAACCAGAACAGTTTGTCGGATTCTGTCTCGAAATGGCCTCCATGGTCGAATCAGTGCCCAGAAGCCAGCACTAAACAAAAGACAATTGAAAAACCGTGTGGCATTTGCCAAAGCCCACAGCCTGCTAAAAGGATGGACGCTGGAAAAGTGGCAGAAGGATTTTTCAGATGAATCTTCTGTTGAATTACACCACAGTCGCCGCATATAGTGCAGGAGAACTACTGGAGCCCGCATGGATCTGAGATTCACCCAGAAAACAGTGAAGTTTGGTGGCAGGAAAATTACATCTAGTATGGGGTGTGCGAGAGATCTGCAGGGTGGAAGGCAACTCCAATATTCTAAAATACCAAGAAATCTTAGCTACCTCTTATATTCCCAACCATTAAAGAAGTGCTCCATCGCATTCTTCCATCTCCACATCAAAGTTCCTCAAGAAGATCAAGATGCTCCAGGATTGGCCAGGCCAGTCACTAGACATGAACATCATTGAGCATATGTGGGGTAGGATGAAAGAGGAGCATGGAAGACGAAACCAAAGAATATTGATGAACTCTGGGAGGCATGCAAGACTGCTTTCTTTGCTATTCCTGATGACTTCATCAATAAATTGTATGAGTCCTTGCCAAACCGCATGGATGCAGTCCTTCAAGCTCATGGAAGTCATACAAGATATTAAATTTGGATCTCACAGCACCACTACTTAATTTGCTGACATATTTTTGTATTTGCAGTAAATTTGTTCAATTTCTGTATAGGCGACAACTTTTGTCTTGCCAGAATTTGACCTTTCTGTCTTGATTAACTGATAAATCTTTTTCAGGGAAACTAATTTATTTCAGTGCATTAAACGTCATTTGGGAGGGTTTTAGTTTTTCATATGAGCTATTTCTAACACCAATTGATGAATTAAAAATCAGGTTAATAGCAGGTGTTTCTACAAAATAGATAAGTGCCACGACTTTTGTCAGGGAAACTAGTACACTTGCAAATTTACTACACACTGATATTGGTAACATTGCAGATTTATACTTTCAATATACTTGAACATTACTTAAGTATACTTCATTATACTTATTTTTTGTAAGAGAAGCCAGGATTAAGTCTTATTTTAATTAGGGCATTTAAGTAGTTTTTATAAACGTGCCTTAGAAAAAAACATTACTGGTGTGCATCTTGAATCAAAACAATGGCACTGACATATTTTAAGATATCTCAGTGCAAGTTGCTTTCAGTTAAAACAGCTCAAACATGCACTTTAGAGACTAGAAGCCTTGTCTGTGAAACTGGGGAAAAGTACTTGGTGTGATATTTCACAAAGTTAACATTTTAAATTATTTTGGCAGTGCACATTTCCACATTTCAAAGACAATTAAGAAAATGAATTATGAAATTACATATAAAGATGAACTTAAGTCCTACTTAAGTGTGTCAAAAAAGCGTAATTGCATTTAATATACATTTTAACTATAATACATTTTCATTTAATTTAAATAAAATGCAACTAAGAGTCATTACATTCAGTTTGCACTTAAATACATTATTTCCTTTATTAGTATGCAAAATTGTACTACTTTTTCACAAAGGGAGGGCTTGATCAGTATCTCGGCTGTTGGCTCTCCTGTTCTACATCCCATCACTGACTGTTGAACTATAGCTGACCCTGATTAGCCGATTGAGATATAAATCAACTTATTGTCGTTCAATAGATGTGTTGGTCCTGAAGAAAATTAAACATGAAATTAAATTCATGTTGAACACCAGCATCCAGAACTCAACATATGCTGATGAAGATAAGACTAGATTAGAATATAAGTGTTGAAATATAAACTGCTCAACTTGCCAATTCATCTTTTTCTTTGTAGTAACGAGTGATACATTAAGACATGAGCATCCTCCAGTCATATTTATGCAACACAATCTTCCAGTGTTGGTGGTTTTGGCTTTGTTTTGTTGGTCAGGTCATGTCACCCGAGGTCTTTTCAGTCTCTCTCAATCTATCCCACTCCTAAGGGTAGGTGGAACATTTTGTGGTTCCTTTCCAGAAAGGCCAGGGCATTTTAGAAGCTATATTAGGAAAGACAGGGTAGACAGAAGGGCATGGGGTAAATACCAGTCATTGCCGTTTTGACTTACAGCAAAGGAAGCATTTGTTTCTCAACCATTACGGTGGACCTGACACATAAGCAGAGGCTTTTATTAAAGAAGTCATTCAATGTTTTAGTTATATTCTTTCATGAAGTGATGTGTTGGTGGAAAGATTTGGTCAATAGCTCAGTTTCTTCTCTGACCATTACTCAGTGCTATTCTTTTCTGCTATTCTTGGTCCACTATTGTTTACTGTGTTTTGTTGTTGAGCCCCTGCACAGCTCGCCCGATGCCCTTGATGGGCTCTGTTGGTAATTGTGTGAGTTGTCAGAGGCTGAGGCAGTAATGGAGTGCAGAGGTAACCCATCCAACAGTGAGGTCAGGGGCAAATGGCTTTGCCTCGGCTGAATTGAAGATGGGAAGGTGAGCTAAACTTCAGTTATTCTACGGGTCATTCTTATTATGCATATACATTTTTCAATATATATTTTTTTCATCCAATCAATTTATTTTGTTCCTGTATATTTTTTTTAACTAACAAAAGCCAGTTCCTCAATGACATCTGTAAAAAGTGACATCCTTTAGGAAGAAACCAGCACATGCATCAGTAATGATTAGCAATGGATTTGATAAATACTAATGACAGCCACTTGAAGATTTTGTTGAGGACTTTCTAGAACTGTGCCACCAGGTAAACTGGAATGAGAGCATGTTGAAGATGTGTTTTTGGAGTGGGCTGGATGACCACCTCCTCTTCCTCATGCCCATGTGGGAATCCGGATGTTCTATGGCACTATTGTCCTTGCAGCTCCACCGGGCTCCCTTGTCCATCCGGCTAAGCCTTGGTCAGATATCACCATGCATGCATTGGAACTTCTTAATTATTGCCCTGATGGTGGAAATGGGGATTTGCAATGCTTTAGCTGTTTTCCTACAGCCACTTTTGCTGCACATCAGAACTACTGTATATTCTGTGGTTTTACTCATTCTGATGGATGATTAAGGGAATTTGGCCTCTCTGATTCCTCATGTTTATACTCCTGTGAAACGAGAAGTCATAGCTAGACAATTCCATGCTCATAGTCACCCTGGTGTGCTAAAGTTTTTTAAATATTAATGGGAATATACTTGAGAGATATTTTACTCATACAAATTTTAAGGGTGCCAATAATTATGGCCAGCGTGTTTTAGAGAAAAGCATTTATTTCATAATGTGATTGACTCCCTACTTTCAGTTAATTTACTTCAATGAAAGGTTCGATTTTTTTTGCAGTTTTAAATTAAAATTAAAAGGATAAACATTGCAGATTTATTTTTACAGCAATATTTGATCATATTTACCAGGGGTGACAATAATTCTGACCACTCAAAGAAATGATTCAGGCCCTTCATAGATACGACACATTTAAATTCTGTCCACTTTACTTAAACATATCTAATCTTGTCACAACTTAATTTAATTAACCTGTAGTTCCCAGCATGCTTTGCAAGGGACTGCATTAGAAGAGTAAATTTATGGATTAAAGAGTTATTTTATGTGTTTTTCTTTAAAGGCAAAGATGTTGTTAGTCAATGTGAGGGTTTAATGGTCAGTTCTGTTGGACATTTAGAGGAGTGTCTGTAATGTTTTTGAATTTTGTGGTTACCAATGTGCTAATGTGTGGCATCTGTGTTTAGGCTGTGGGCACTCAGTATGCTAATGTCTTATATTTTGTATTTTATATATATTGTGTATGATGATGAATGAAACTGCTTATAATTGATTCTCCTAGGAAATGTTTTAATTTAAGTTTGACAAGTAAAGTCATGTTATAAGTATATAAATATAATTGAAACTGTATTTGATATAATTGAGCTGGACCCACTCAGTTTCATTGCATGAATTAGTTTTTTATGAGTTGCTACACATATTTATTGGATGGAAAACCTGCACTCAATTAAATTAAGTTTGTCCAATGAGTTATTTTTTTGAGTGTAAATATTGATTATTTCAAGAGGTTACTAATAACATGTCTGGGAAAAATTTTGGGATTAAATAGGTAAACAGTGGTCAAGAGGGGAAGTGTGCTTTAATGAGAAAAGTGTGCTTTTTCCCAAAGATCCATATTGAGCACTTTGTTGTGCCAGCTTAAAAGGTCCACAGTCCAGTTTCTAGGTAACAAAGTATATTGATCAATTACACACACAAACACACACACACAGACACAATTATAGATAATATTAAACATAAAACACACTGATAACAGAGCAGCTAAGTGATTCACTATGGACTCATTCACCCGAATCTGTCCTCTCATGTCCTCTTTTTTATGAGAGTGAAAGCACATTCTCAGTGCTTTATATTAAACATTTAACACATCTGCAAAAAAATGTATATCTTCGCATTTAAAGGGATACTTTATTGAGAAATAACATTCTGTCATCGTTTGCTCACATTGATGTTGCTGCAAATCTGTATGACTTTCTTTTTTCGATGAAACACAAAAGGAGAAATTTAGCAGAATGTTCAAGCTACTCCCATACACTGCAAGTACAAAAACGACACACGCCTGAATACATACAAACAGAATCATCATCAAGGCCTTTTGCAGCGCAAGCGCCGGCCTAAACAGTGTCTAACATGCCGCCTTTCTGTGCAAATGCTGGTGTAAGCATGGCATGACAGAATCATGCCCTCTGTAAGTACAGACCGCTAAGCTGCCCGGTCTTCCGCAAGGTGATGCCATCGGTCAGGGTTGATGTTGAAGACATTCATGTCTCGCTTGACGACATCCCTAAAGTGGAGCTTGGGTCGACCACGAGGGCGGCGTCCCACAGCTAACTCCCCACAGAAGATGGACTTTGGAAGACGTTCATCTGGCATACGACCAACATGGCTGATCCATCTGAGACGTCTCCTTCCGACCGCGGTGTACATGTCACTGCTGTTAGTGAGCTTCAGCAAGGCGGTGCTTGGGCCTCCGATGACCAGCCAAGGATCTGCCGTAGACACTGGAAGTGAAAAGCATTAAACTTGTGCTACTGCCGCCGGTATATAGGACACGTTTCGCTTCTATATAGCAGAAAGGAGAGCACACAGGATTCAAATACACACCTTTACTTTGAGAGAAAGGTCGCCCAAAGGTTGTTTAGGGACAACCGATCCTGGTATTCAGTTTTGGCATCAAGGCTGTTGTTTGCTGTCAGGGTTGAGCCGAGATAAACAAATTTCTCAACAATCGACAGCACTGTGCCATTAATGGTGACGTGAGGGGGAGCAGGACAATTCTGAGCCAACAACACTCTCTTACTGAGGCTTATGGTGAGTCCGGCAAAATAATTTCTTGTTCAGTGTGAGCCACGAAGGCAGCGTCGTCTGCAGAGAAACTTGCGCAACAAGGACGGGCTTCAACCTGGTTCTGCTATTTGAACTCAGCCTCAGATGAGCCAGGCTGAAGAAGTTGCCATCACACCTGGTGTGCAGCAGAACCACGCCCAGATCTGGAAACCGAGATAGAGATGCCAAACAAGGTGGGAGCGAGGACACACCGCTGCTTTACTCCGCAGCAGACATCAAACTCGTTTGAGTGGGCACCGTTGAACTGTACAGTTGCCCGCATTCCAACATGGAAGCCTTGGAGTATTCCCAAAAGAGTTGTCGGACAACCGAGTCGCTGCAGAACGTGGAAGAGACTAGAGCGACTCACATAATCGAAAGCCTTAGTCAGATCGACAAATCATGTCCAAGGTCGAGCGACCAGCACGGAAGCTGCACTGACTCTCCGGGAGCACCTGCGATCAGGATTGCACGGGCATTTTCCCAGAAGGCAAAGGCTAAGGAGAAATTTAGCAGAATGTTCACACTACTCCCATACACTGCAAGTACAAAAACGACACAATATTTTCCATTTTATCCCTTTAAATCAAGTTATGTCTGTAATTAATTTGACTCTCATGTGCTCAAATGGAGGTGGTCTGGGCATTAGAAATGTACAGTTATGATGAAGGATGAACAAGATTTAACATTTAGCAAACATGTGCATTTTTGAGAGAGAGAGAGAGAGAGAGAGAGAGAGAGAGAGAGAGAGAGAGAGAGAGAGAGAGAGAGAGAGAGAGAGAGAGAGGAGATCTAATCCTGGGAGAGTTACATTTACTTTTCACACTCCTAATGAAATGTAATCTTGATAAAGCATTATTCTCTCTTGCAGGTTTTGGAGCACATCCATTCATAAGAGTTTATGCAAGGCAGACAAACTTAGGATGGTACTTTTGGACAGGATTTTGTTTAAGTAGCTTTTATATTGATTAGGTAAGTAAACACTTTGAAAATGATACACACACTTGAGAGGGCTTACATTAGTAAATAAATTATAATATAAAACAATTTGCATACGCACGTGTCTTGAGCATAAAAGAAAAAGTTTCAGCCTGTTTGTTTGGTAAACTTATGCCCAAAACCTTCTCCCCTCTCCCTCTTCCCATTCCCCCCACCCCCTGATTCAAGTCCCAGAATGCAGATATACTACAGATGATGTATTTTGTGAATCTATTGTTTATCCCTTTCATGTTTGATGTCTTTTTAAAGTTCTCAGTGCGATTGGTAAATTGGTCTCAACTTCACTGTAGTCACTTGTAGGATGAGATATGAGAATTCGGTTATCCCTTTTTGAGTGGTCTCTGAAAGATATCTAAAACATCTCCCCCGAAACCAGGTGTTGTGTTACCAATATTTACCACCCTTTGTTCTGTTCTGGGTATTTAAGCAAGGGTAGCAGAACTACCAGTTGGGAACATTCTGTAGCCAGAACCCCCATGCCGTGTTGTGTGTGTGTGTCTTAGAGGTACTCACACACACACTACATGTACTTTGCCAGACACAATGACTCTTTGAAACTATTTTCATATTACTTTGTAATTATATTTTATATTTTTATGCTGAAAGTTGTGTACCATGGATTCATGTTTAATTATGTTTACTTAAGTTATGTCTGGCCAAAATAAATGTGATTTATCTTGTATTATTCTGAAATCATTATTTCTAGTATGGATCAAAGTGGAGTCCTTTATTACCGCAACTCTTTGGACCAGGACAGATCAAACCGAGGACTCAATGACTGGAGCATGGGGCACAGCATTTTGAGATAATCTGATTTCTGACTATCGCTGTATTAGCAAGTTGCAGCTTCTTGTGATTATTATTAAAATTACACTTTTTGTTGAGTAAGCAGGTGCGACCACTTAAAGGTAAAATATTTACTCAGCAAACCTCTGACTAATATCAGAACTGGACAGGTTGTGATCGTGAGCGGGTGGAACCGGATGCTACGTCTCTGTGCGATATCGGGTCCCTTGATGAACGAATATTTGAAATTAAGAGATACTAAGAGAAATCAAAGATTTAAATGAAATCACAGCTCAAATTTTGATCAGCTGTTAAGTTACAAACGTAACAAATTTAACGAAACCACATTCAATTAGAGTCAGATCAAAATTAAAATAATTAAAAATTCAATAACAATAAATTAAGTGAATTTTACAGAAATGCTGAAAGGCTTACACGCAGAAGACCTTCAACCAGGCCGTTAGATTCTGTCCTTGGGCTAACGGATGGACCTTGCACCCTTGTCCTTTACACACTGAAATTCCTCCAGATTCCTTGAGTCTTTTAATTATGTTATGCACTGTTGAATGTGAAATATCCAAATCTCTTCCTATCTTTCTTTGAGGAACATTGTTTTTAAACATTTCAATAATTTTCTCACGTATTTGTTGGCAAACTGGCGATCCTCGGCCCATCTTTGCTCCTAAAGGATTAGACCTTTCTTGGATGCTGCTTTTGTACCGAATCATAATTACAATCACCTGTTGACATCACCTGTTTCAAATCACATCATTTTATAACCATTTTACCTCATTACTAGCCCTAAACTGCTCCTGTCCAAACTTTTTTTGAAATGTGTTGCAGGTCTGAATGACAGGAAAGGATGCATATTTACAAATGACATGAAGTTGGCCAGACAAAACATGAAATATTTTGTGTTTATATTGTCTGCAATGAAATACAAGTCAAAGTAAATTTAGAAATCACTACTTTCTTTTTTTATTTGCGTTTTCCATACTGTCCCAACTTTTTCTGATTTGTGGTTGTACATAATACATATTAAAAAATGGAAAACTCTCTGTATATCACAAATTATGTTTAAAATGCATGTACAAGTTGTGTGATGTGATACTTTATCTGTATTCCTGTTGGTCTCATGTTAAAAAATATGCCCCAAAAAAAGCAAAACATAAAATGTCTGCATTATTGTTTTAAAACAAATAAAGCATTAAATCATTGGCCCGTGTACATTAACTAATGATCTGTCCAGTAAAATATCACACAATATAATATGTTGTAATCTCAATATAACATTTTAATGTTTCTTTTTGCTTTTTAATCCCTACAGATATGCATTTGAATGCATTTTATCTAAGCAGTTTAACAGCTAATAAACCAAGTTGACAAAGAAAATAAAAGCAAACAAATGAACCTCAACCACATATTTTCTTACGTTTTCCAAAACATTTTTTTTTCCGCAATTCTCTTTGGAATTAGTCATTTTTGGCTCCATTTGTCAGTCTGATGAGACTGAGAATCCATCATGCTTGAATGTGCCGTGGGCTTTATTTCCTGCAGTGATTCAGGCTCTCGGGGACTGATGTGTGCAAGGCCTGTTCTCTCCTCAACTCAAGCTCATCATTAGGGGACTTCCAGAATGTTCTGTATTCTGTTGAACGGCCAGCCCAGCTGATGTGAGGAGTCACCTCTCTCCTGACCTCTCATCTTGACTGAAACAAGCGTAAGTGTGCTCATAATCCCTGGCCTGTGCTAACTTTGGCCCTCTCATAGACCCGGCGCAATGGCCGTAAATTTCATCTAACAGTTGGGGGATGAACTATCTCACAAGAGCAATTTTTGAAGGGGACACAAAGAATACAGCCAAAATTGTACTTGTAAGGATATGTGTGGCATTTTCTGAAAAATAATCTTATGTACTTTTTCTGTTCAACAACACAAAGCAATATTGTTTAAATGTGAGTTATCATAGGTTCACCTCGCGGTATAATTATTACATTATCATGTTTCTTCCACATAGCACTGAGCAAAACCCAACACAGCAGTAAATCTACATTAGCCTATGTCAGTTCACACATGGCTTATCGCCATGTTAGTTGTAGTGGGTGACTTACAACAAACTACCAAACAATAATCGCTAAAATATCGGACTTCTGGAAAAATACATTGGTATCATCATTTTTTTTGTCATTGCTAATTTATTAATAACTCAGCATCGTCAGTATTAAAGAGAAATAAAATCACTTCGTCCGATGTTTAAAGTGGACTCCCGCTGGACTGCGTGTGTTGGTGAGGTGCGTGATGGACCAAACCACCGTGAGGCAAGAGAGGGGGGACTCAAAATGTTTCTAAACTTAAAACATATGTTTTTATTGTTTTACTACTTAAACAATTATTTCATTTATATTATTATGTTATAATACACCATGTGGTTTTAATGATATTTTTTAAAGGGGGACAACCCTCAGATAGGGGGTCCTGACCCCCCGTGATTTACTCCTATGCCCGTCGCATTCCAGGCTAGTTTCAGCCTGTCGCAGTTATCATTTTCATGTCCTGCGCCACGTTGTTTAAATATCAAAAGCACTGGAGCCCATCTGTTCCCCCTTGGGTGTGCTGGTCTAAAAAACCAGGCGCATTGTTGGCACGTGGCCATTTTGAGGAACTAAAAATGACTGCACCATTGACCAACAAAAACCTGGTCTAAAGTCAATAGTGCTGTATTTTTTATGTTATTTAAAGGGCACATTAGTAATATGCTACTATAGGTGGATGCACAACTTGTGCTTATTACACACACACACATTTTTTAATATTAAAAATAAAAGAATTAATCTCTGGAGAAGCATTCAGTCTTTCTGCTCGCAAATCCCACCATGTTAATAACGCCCAACACATCCATGACTCATTAAGAGACTAGGTACAACACTTTTGGACCATGCCCCAGGCGCGCTGAACACTTTTTCCGTTGTTAAACTAGCAAAAGTGGCATCAGACACGCCCTAAGTGCACCTACGCCATGAGCTTCAGACCATAAGCTCAGATCGTTAAAATAGGGCCCTTTGTTATTACAGTGACCACTGTGACAGAAACCACTCTGGTCTGGTTTAAGGTGTTCAGCTGAGGGGTCTGGGAATAGGCCCTTATTTAAATTGCATTAGACATTCCACTTACTTCTAACCAGGTACAAAACCAACAGTGATGGCAATTATATTAACTCTACGCTATGTCAGTCAAATCTTTCGAGAAGACACATAGCTTCACAGTATGCCCATTAAAAGTCAGAAAACTCACAAACTGTGTCCTAATAATTCAGGGCCATATCCACCATTGACATACCCATCATTCCAACATCCAACATCAAGTGCGAGATGCAAAAGTGGTGCAGTGGAATGGGAAAGTTCTGTGTGAACGGCCCCTTAGTATTGAGAGCAGTTAAACAACTGTCAGTAATATCCTATGAAAATGTGGACTGAACAATGCAATCATTTAGGGCTACATAATTCACAAATCATTACTGTATGTGACAATAACCTTTTTGGCATTTTTTGACATTAAACATACAAATTCCTAAGGCATGGTTACAGCCTTGTAATAATTGGATGATAATGGTTGGATGATAATTTTCTCCGGCCACTAGGGTAATGAGTTTTAGACAACATCGGCATCTGCCGAACATCTGCTGCCCCACATACACACATCTTTCACTCATCTGAACATAACTGCAGGAAACATGCAACCTATGCATGATGAAAAAACCCCCCAAAAGCATTCATTGATGACTTGACTGATTATTTTCAATACAGTAAATATGAGATAGATGGAAAAAAATATATAACAGACAGCACAATAAACAGCTTTTTAAAGTTGTCTTTATTTAGAGAAAATATACTAAATTAATATAAAATAATAAACTAAATTCAATAAATTATTATGAATTAGATTAACAACTTAATTTTATCATTAATTCATTAAAATATTTAAGAACAATAGAGTCCTGTGTAGTAGACGGAGCAGCTCATTCACAGAGACAGAACAAGCAGATCATATATTCATATAGCAATGTTTTGTGCTTTAATATTTACAGACCATGTCGCGATTTGATTTACTCTTTCGAGTTATTCGTTCATCCATCAGTTTGTGTATATTACGTGAATCCTACGTTATAATGTAAAGGTAATGTTCATGACTGGATACTGATTCCTTCTGCATCACAGAAATCATTCGGCCTTAAGTTATAAACATACCTTTATCTGCACAGAGAGATGTGTGCCCGAACATGTTCTATGTGTTTCTTCATTTGCATCCACATTTTGTGCACATTTGATATCCTCCAAGACAACACCACGTTATTTTTTTCAATATCCAAAGTATTTCCATCCTGGCCAGGGGCTCACGAGGGCGTTTTGCTTTCTGCGTCACTGATGTCTGTCTTGTTCGTCTCCATCTGATATTTGCGCACTTGTTCTCTTCCGTGCCCCGCGCCCTCTATTCTATATAGAATATAGTCGTTTCCGGATCGCGTTTTTTCCACCCCTTTGCATTAATGATTTATTTTTACTCAGAAACGGATGTGGTTTAAAATTTAGCGAAGTACAATACTTCAATCAAAATGTACTTAAGTAAAAGTAAAATTACAGCTTTTTAAAACTACTTAAAAAAGTAGAAGTACACAGAAAAACTACTCAATTACAGTAACGCGAGTAAATGTAATTTGTTACTTTCCACCTCTGCATATTGATATAACATAACATTTTACTTTGTATAAATGTTGGTAACACTTTATAATAACTACACGCTAAGAAGCATTAGTTAAGCATTAGTAAATAGTCAATTCATCATTTATAAAGCATTAGTAGACATTAGTAAGCGCTTTATAACTACAGTTGTAAATGCTTTGTTCTTGATTTATAAGCATATCTGTGTAGCATTAATAAATAATCAATTCATCATTTATAAAGCATTAGTAAGCAGTTTATAAATACAGTTGTAAATGCTTTGTTCTTGATTTATAAGCATATCTATAATGCGTTTAATAATTGTATTTTCATACTTTATTAATGATTAATTTATCATTTCTAAATTAAGAATTTGATTATTTACAAACCAGTTATTTAGGAGTTGTCAGCGGTTCATAAGATCATTTAGAAAGTGTAAGTACATGATTAATAAACTATTTAAATGTACATTTGTACATCTTATTATTTAGACATATAGTAATAGTTACTCAGTGTGTTAGTAAATGCTTTATTAACATGTATTCCTATTGTAGTTTATGATTAATTCAGGTAGTTATTAAACATTTAGTAGTTGTCAGTTAACTATTTTTGTGAGCTCTTCTAAAGTGAGGACTATGTATGCCTTGTAAAGCGTTTACAAAGGAGATTTAAAGGCTCAGTTCTCTTCTAAACAGAACAAGGAAATGAACAATGCAGAGGGTTAGAACATAGATATATTTATTTCTTACACTTTCTAAATGATCTTATGAACCGCTGACAACTCCTAAATAACTGGTTTGTAAATAATCAAATAATTTAGAAATGATAAATTGATCATTAATAAAGTATGAAAATGCAATTATTAAACGCATTATAGATATGCTTATAAATCAAGAACAAAGCATTTACAACTGTAGTTATAAACCGCTTACTAATGTCTACTAATGCTTTATAAATGATGAATTGACTATTTACTAATGCTTAACTAATGCTTCTTAGTGTGTAGTTATTATAAAGTGTTACCTAAATGTTTTTGTCTTTGGAAAAATAAATATTCTCATTAATATTAGATTAAAACCAAACTCTAAATATAAATGAGGAAAAAATACATTGGCTTGTAACAAATTACAGTATTTTAAGTTGGTTTACATATAATTTTTTTGGAAACAGTTTAGTTTCAAACTGTCCTCCAAAAAAAAAAAAAAAACACCTCTATAGGTCGTTTTTCTACCACCTTATTACAACCTTTATTTACTTTTTAAAGTCATGCGCCCTCTAGCTGGTGTAAAAATAATGACAGTGTTGTGTTACGTCTGACGTGTTACGTATGTCATGAAATGACATATGACTGTCGTTACCAATCACAATGCGTGCTCATTTTAATGCAATGTGTGCACTTTTTACCACCATTTGTCTTATTTCCATTTAGCAAAAATATTTGTTTTTATTTACAACTACACCCACCCCATCCCTAAACCTACCCAGTGATTTATAGTGCATATACACACTTTATGAACACGTGTTCCCTGGGATGGAACTCACGATTGCATGATCACATGTTGTTGTATATTGCAGTGCTTTACCAATTGAGCTATACAAAACCTGAAATACTATGCAGATAAAAGGGACAAATGCTTTAAAATGAAAGTGTCCTGTTGTCAATAGGAGCAGAACTTTAGAAAACGCTCCTATGGGTCATATTTCAAGGAAGTGACAAACGACCTATATAGGTGTATTGGTTGGAGGACATGTTGTTTAGTTTAGGGTCCCATTCTCAATATTAACTAGTTGCTTATTAGCGTGGAAATTACCAAGGCAATGGCTGTTTATACTTAAACGCTACTAAAACTACCGTACTAACCATTAATAAGCAGTTAATCAGGAGTTTATTGAGTCATAGTTAATAGGGAATATGTTTTTCCCATACTAAAGTGTTACCAGTTTTTTTCTGTGCTCAACTCATAAAAGTCCACCCTTAAATTCCTATGATATACTGGTTCCTCTTCTAAAGTAAGTCTACTTGTTCCAGTCAAACTACATGCACAAAAACTACCTGCATGAAAAAAAAACAACCCTTTACGAACAAAGAACAGAAAAATTTATTTTATGGGGGTCAGATGGGAGAGAAAACAAGTGGAATGCTTCCCAGTTGGGCTTGTTAGTAGAGAAAAAAACATTTTGTGGAAACTGACATTGTACATCACATTAGTACCTGACTTACAGTTCCCCAGAGGGCAGGGCAAATGATAGGCATCCCGCCTGCAGGTTATGCCTTTGATTTACACCACCGCTGACACAGTCTCTGCGCTACACAGAACAGAGTGTTGTTTATGTATGAGGAGTCTTTTTTGCATATCTAACGATAACTGTGAATCCGTGTGAGATTCTCTGCAAAAGCCAGCATGCTTTTATTATCTCAACCTTCATTTGAAATGTTTCAACAGGATTGGTCTCAGCTCCCAGGTTTGGGATTATCTGTACTCACAGGAATATCTACTGCTCAAAGACCATATCTTCAATTATTTTCAGAGGCGGCATCCTTTCCGAATGTGCTGTTCAGAGATATTATATTTGAGTGTTGCATGTATTTGAATAACTTGGCTTTTGAACATGAAAGCTGCTAAATTTTGTATATTGTCTGTGGCAGTGATGGGGAATGTTACTTTTACAAGTATGTGTTGCAAAATTCAATTAGCCAGCTAATTTCAACAGTTTGTTTTTGAAAATGAAGCAGTCAGTACAAACACTGAGTTGACTCTTTACCAATAACTCTTTTAAAGGGTTGCATTGGTACACATGTAAGAAACGTCAAGTGAGATGCTGCTTCCACAATCTCATACTCTCTAAAAAGGTACTTCTTTTGAATAATTACAACAACAGTTAAAAAGTATAAGGGGTGGTACCCTTAAGGGTAAATTTTTGTACCTCTAAGTCAGGGGTAAGAAAGTTTGATCCTAGAGAGCCGCTGTCCTGCAGAGTTTAGCTCCAACCCTACTAAACCACCATAGTATAAAACATCTAAACCTCAATTAATTCTCAATAAGAACTTCTATAGATGTCTTTCCGGGTTGGAGCCAAACTCTGCAGGACAGCAGCTCTCTAGAACCGAACTTATACCCCTGCTCTGAGTAGAGGAAAAAAATGGTATAATTGTACCCTAAGGACAATTGTGTACCTTTAAAGGTACAGTTATATGTTTTGATCCCCAAGGAACAAATTTGTACCTCCACTGTACCTTTTTTCTGGGAGTGTAAATATGAATATGAGACCACAAAAACAGTTATAAGGGTCAAATTAATTTTTGTTTTTAGATTTATACATCATCTAAAAGCTTTCAATTGATGTATGGTCTGTTAGAATAGGACAAGATTCGGCTGAGATACAAATATTTGAAAATCTGGAATCTAAAGGGTGCAAACAAATCTAAATATTGAGAAAATCACCTAGACTGGGTAAACCCAGCGATTTGATTTCGCCCTGCAGCTCAGGCTGGAAACATGTACATATTTCTATCCTGCTTCTGATACAAGTTAGCGGGGACCAATCACAAACCGGCTTATCCACCTGGCGTGCTATTGGCGGCTTTAACACAATGATGGATATAGAAGCATTGTATCGTTGGTCTGATTGGTTGAAAGACTATCCAATTGCGTACAGAGTCATTTGAACTATGCCCGTTGATCACGCCTCTTGTGCAGTAGAAAATACAGAGCAGACCTGTCAGACCAATGTTCAATCTTAAAACATTGAGCTAGGTCTGCTGATAGCCAGTCAAAAAAATCTCCTTTAAAGTTGTCCAAACGAAGTCCTTAGCAATGCATATTACTACTAATAAAACATTTTTGATATATTTAGGAAATTTACAAAAATATCTTCATGGAACATGATCTTCACTTAATATCCTAATGATTTTTGGCATAAAAGGAAAATTGATAACTTTGACCCATACAATGTATTGTTGGCTCAAATATACCTGTGCTACTTATGACTGGTTTTGTGCTCCAGGGTCCCATATGTGTGGTATGGCTGTAATGTCAATGTGTGCTTTTTCCAGTGAGCTTTTTGTTTTTCTATACATTTTTAGTACCATAGTAAAATAAAAATAAAAAATCTGTAGTTTTGCAAATAAGTTTGTCAGCAGCTTAATCTAGTTTAGTGTTGGTTCATTACTGTTACCTATGTTATCTGCATCGCTCAACTACCATTCACAACTCCTCTTCAGTGGCCTCATGGGAAAGTAAAGCATACATTGTAGTAGGTCATCTGGGGACTTTTCGCCTACTGTTTTATAAATACTTTGAATTCTGACATTATACTATTTTTACATAATGTTTTCACCTACTAGTTATCACAATTATGTCCTGTTTAGTTTAATTGCTGTGTTTTGTTTCCTCTTGCCTGTCAATATTTTCTCATTCTCATTCATTAGTTGTCATGATTCCTGATTAGTTCACACCTGTTCCTTGTTCCATTTATGATCTTTCCTTGTGTATTCAAGCCCTCAGTTTTCCTCAGTTCATTGTCTCACATTAATGGTTACAGTTGTGTTGTGTATGCCAGTGGTTCCCAACCATGTTCCTGGAGGACCCCCAACAGTGCACATTTTGCATGTCTCCACAATCAAACACACCTGATTAAGGTCATCAGCTCATTAGTAGCTTCTCCAAGACCTGATGTGGGTGTTTCAGACAAAGGACACATCCAAAATGTGCACTGTTGGGGGTCCTCCAGGAACGTGGTTGGGAACCACTGGTGTATGCAGTGCGAATCACCCTGAGCCCCCTTGCTCTTAAAGATGATGACTATGAGCTATTTTATTTTAGCTTTTGATTTTGGCTTCCAATGATTATGAAAACACTATACTGCACTTCCTGCGTAACTTCCAAATCAGTCAAATCATGTAACGTGACTGTCAGTCTCCTGCTAGACGTGCTTACTAAAAGAAAAGAGTTAAAAGCGTATTGAGCTGCAGACGTGACGCTGTTCTTCAGGCGGCTTTCTGTGTGCATGATCCCAGAGGTAGAGGTGACCACCTGTGAACTGTCTAAGTCCCATACTACTGTCATGGATGCTGTTCACAAACTTTCTGCCTGTCATGTCACGACCATGGAGGCTGTTCTCGAAGTCTCTGCCTGCCATGTTACAGGCACGAAGTCCGTTCCTCGAACTCTCTGCTCAACATCCTACAGCCACAGAGGTCGTCTACAAACTAACTGTGCCCCATGCCAAGGAGTCTGTCCATGTCTGCAATGTCACGGCCAGGTGGGCCGTCCATGTCTCTGCTCTGTCATGGTCTCATGATCTGTGGTGGTCTTCAGTTCTGCCTTCTTGGTCTATGAATCCACCACTGCTCCATGGTCCTTGGTCTAAGCCACTGCTCCATGGTCCATGGTCTCAGTACCTGCTCCACTGTCTATGGTCTCAACCACTGCTCCAAGTCCATGGTCTCAACCACTGATTCACATCCATGGTCTCAGTCACTGCTCCACAGTCCTGGCCCACCACTGCTCCACAGTCCTGGCCCACCACTGCTCCATGGTCCATGGTCTCAACCATTGCTTCACAGTCCTGGCCCACCACTGCTCCACAGTCCATGGTCTCAGCAACTGCTCCACGGTCTAAGGTCTAAACCACTGCTCCATGTCCATGGTTTCAACCACCGATCCACGTCCATGGTCTCAGTCACTGCACAGTCCTGGCCCACCACTGCTCCATGGCCCATGGTTTCAGCCACTGCTCCATGTCCATGGTCTCAACCACTGATTCACGTCCATGGTCTCAGTCACTGCTCCACAGTCCTGGACCACCACTGCTCCACGGTCCATGGTCTCAACCACTGCTCCATGTCCATGGTCTCAACCACTGCTCCACGGTCCATGGTCTCAACCACTGCTCCATGGTCTCAGTCACTGCTCCACAGTCCTGGCCCACCACTGCTCCATGGTCCATGGTTTCAGCCACTGCTCCACGTCCATGGTCTCAACCACTGATTCAGGTCCATGGTCTCAGTCACTGCTCCACAGTCCTGGCCCACCACTGCTCCATGGTCCATGGTTTCAGCCACTGCTCCATGTCCATGGTCTCAACCACTGCTCCACGGTCCATGGTCTCAACCACTGCTCCATGGTCTCAGTCACTGCTCCACAGTCCTGGCCCACCACTGCTCCATGGTCCATGGTTTCAGCCACTGCTCCACGTCCATGGTCTCAACCACTGATTCACGTCCATGGTCTCAGTCACTGCTCCACAGTCCTGGCCCACCACTGCTCCATGGTCCATGGTCTCAACCACTGCTCCACGTCCATGGTCTCAACCACTGATTCACGTCCATGGTCTCAGTCACTGCTCCACAGTCCTGGCCCACCACTGCTCCATGGTCCATGGTCTCAACCACTGCTCCATGGTCCATGGTTTCAGCCACTGATTCACGTCCATGGTCTCAACCCCTGCTCCACGCTCCCCCTTAACCTCCTCCAATCCTCTTAAACTGTGTTGTGTTTTGCGTAGGGCTTTTTGAAGGAGGAATATGTCACGTTTGGTTGTGAGTTTTAGTTCATATCCATGTTTTCATGTCTTTTATTTTGGAAGTTTTCTCATTCACATGTTCCTGGTTTGTCATTTGATTTCCCTGACCCCAACATGTGCTAGCGTCATTTGACTCCCCTGTTCATGTGTCTTGTTTAGGTTCATGTAATGTTCATGTTCATGTTCAAGTCAAGTCAAGTCAAGTCAAGTCAAGTCAAGTCAAGTCAAGTCAAGTCAAGTCAAGTCAAGTCAAGTCAAGTCAAGTCAAGTCAAGTGTTTGGCTGAATCTGAAATTGCCCCCTATACTCTCAAATAGGGCATCATTTGAGGGGACAGCCATTTGTAGTGGTGTCTGAAACCATAGTGGACATTATTATTGAGTGCACTCATTCAATCCCGCAAAAAAGAGTGTACAGCCAATATACACACAACGGCTGTCCAAATTCCCTCACTCATTTTCATTCCCTCCTTCAAGTGAACTTAGTGGTCTAAGGTAGGGAATAGTGATTGAGGATTTAGGGGGCGATTTCGGATGCAGCCTTTAATTTGCAGCCTTTGTTTTGTTTTGGTGTTTATTAAAAAGAGTAGGGCCTATTCCTGACTGTTCATTCTGTGTCACTCATCGTATGTTGGATTCTACTACACACACAGCATCCGTTACAGTAGTAGGGAAGTATGCGATTTTGGATGCAGCCAGTCACAAAAGAGTCACTCAAACGATTTGTTCAATAACACTGATTCAGTGAACAAATCTCCAGTATTGTATGTTTCTTGAGACGTGATTGTTAGATTAAAATCCAATCACTCATAAAAGTATTAGTGCATATGGTGTTATCAACCCGCTGCAGGATTTGATCATATTCATAGCACAAATGATGTGGGGTGAATTAGACAATTACATGTAATAGTAGGCTAATAGTGATGCTCAGGCAAACCACTTTTTGTTTTTTACATAATGGTTATAATGGTTGCTAGGCTTCTGGTTTTAACTATGTATGTCACAGGTGCACAATGAAAACAGTGTCACCAAAGCTATCTATTTCACTCAATACAAAAGCTAAACATAGAGGTTTATGAGCTAGGCTGTAGTTAAGAGTCATATCTCGACCTGTAATTATCTCACTGGATCATCTCTTTTTTTCAGTGAGCGACACTAGAGTACAATATTACAATGTAGTTTCAGTACTGAAAAGGATTTAAAAGGTGGGCTATTCATACTGTTGCCCTCTCACCAATGATCCACACCTCATTATGTGTATCTAACACAGTAATTGGATGACAGAGATTTTTGTACCTGCCTTTGTACACAGAGCGATGGAAAAGATAACTGGATATGTAAGTTTTAGAGTGACTCACTGTTGCTCATAATGTATGCTGAATGGATTTCAAAACACTTGTGCCAATTCTAGGACATTTTAACATTGTCATCAGTTATATTTCAAAGCACTCACCACTTCAAATGTCCATGTTTCTACCAACTTCCAAAATGTATTAGCTGCTTATCTTTCCAGCATTTTAAGGTTGTTGAAACATGGAAGATATGCTGTTTTTTCCCATTATCTTAAACAACATTGCATACATCCTTTGCAACAAGGCCAATCCCAGAATGCATTGGAACAAGCTTACCCTTGTGAAAAAGTGTGCTTAATTGTATTGAATGTGCACTTGTAGTGTAGAAAGTATCTTAAAAGTATATAACAATAAATAAAGTATTACGGAAAGACCATTTAAGTATAATTAAAAAGTGCTGTCAAATTGATTAATCGCATCTAACCTAAAAGTTTGTGTTTATATAATATATGCTGTGTACACACACACACACACACACACACACACACACACACACACACACACACACACACACACACACACACACACACACAATTAATGCAATTAATCACGATTGATCGATTTGACAGCACTAAATATAGATCAAATCGAGTTTTACCTTAAAGTAGATATTAAATCAATGTGTTAATTTCTGTTGTGCTTTAAAGAAGTATACTTATTTAGATTTGTTGACATAAGTTACTACATACTTAAGCACATGTAAAGTACATTTAACTGTAGTGTGTTACTCAGTATTATAATTAAAGTTAATGGTTTCACAGACAGGGTTTAAATTAAGCCATGGATTAAGCCTTAGTTAAATTAGGGTTTCTAAGTAGCTTTTATGAACATGCCTAGAAAAAAAACATTACTGGTGTGCATCTTGAGACAACACAATGACACTGGCATATTAGTACATTTGGCAGTACTTTTTTAAACCATATTTAAAATAAAATAAAAGTATGAAATTACTGTATGTTAAAATCAACTAATTGGATTTACTGTAATATAAATTTTAATTTAATTGCAAATAAGACAATTCAATGTTTAGTTTAGCAACTAATAATGCCAAACTATTGGAATTAATTGTAGAAATGAAATTTAAATCTTATGCCTTAGATTTGAAGGTAGCTGTGTGGGTATGTTTGCAATAAAGCTCACTATTTAGAAAGGAGCTAGTGTGTTAATTTATGGTGGTCAATGCCACCCATGTCAAAATGACATATCGTTCTTGTAAAGTGTGATTTACGCCATATTAATGTGCCTGAAACAACGAGAGCTAGTTGCTTCCGTTATATTATTACCCCAAACCTCCTCCAATAGGGCACAGTGACAAATCTTAATAAACCCTTCAGATGTGTGACATCTTGAAATGTCGTGACCTAAAGGCTTTGAAACCAGCCAACTTGCTCTTGTCAAAATGAATTTGCGAACGGGCTGACAGGTCAACAGTCTGAATGCTGAGATCCTGAGCTCTAACATATTTAAACTAGGTTTATGACGTTGCTACAAGTACAAGAACAACGTAATTTGTACGCACATATAGCATGACATTCTCTCCTTCGTGTGCTGAAAAAAGATTTGGGTTGCAATTCTATTTTTCTATGTCCTCTGTCTGGATTGCTCTGTAGATTAACAGCTTCCTCAAAAAACAGTGCGTTGTTAAGAAAATGGTGTGAGGAGCGGTGTCAGTTGTGAATATATGTGTACCATTGCAAGTATGTATGTGCGCACAAGATGTGGAAGGTAGGTGAAAAAGTGTCAAATGATTTCGTGAGCTTTTCATTTGGGCTGTATTGATCGTTGTTTAAAGGTTGGGCTGACGGATTAGCACTTCTGTCCTCTTCTTCAATCTTCCTCTCACATACCTCTTTTTCTTCTAGTTCATGACCCAGTGTGACATTCTAATTCCCGCTGCAATGAGTTGTACTTGCATTGACGGGATTGATTCGAAAGATTCAAGATACAGAGAATTGAGTCACATATCCCTAAGCCTCTCTTCCAGCTTTTAATTATTTCGTTTTATTGGCTATTTGGGTTCAGTTACATAAAATCTCTTTTAAATGACCTAATTCCAAAAAGAAAAGAGATTTTAGAGAGATCGTTGTCATGGTAGATGACATTTAAATGTGAAGCAAGTTGTTTTGTCTGTTAAAATTCTTTGTCTTATCCAACTTTTTTTTAAATGGAAAAGCGGTGCGACTATTTTTAACATTAATGTTCGATGCTTCTCGCGTTATCCACTTCCAGTTATTTTAGCTGCAAAAAAACTCTGTTATGCTGTTTGATGTGGCAAACTGGTATTTTTTACTTTTGTTATTTTTAATGTTGCCTGCATGTTGTTAATAATATGTGCTTTATGGAACTTTAGAGTAAGTCTTGTGTACAGACATTTTGAATTTAATTCACCCAACTGAATATTCATAAAATGATCTCCTTTTGTGTTTCACAGAAGTCATGTGGCTTTGGAATGGGATTAAGGTGAGTTAAAGATGGTGAGTCACTTTTTTTAAAGTAAATTGAATTATTTAAGTTGGAGGGAATTTTTGACCATTCTTTTAGAAGCGCATTTGTGAGGTCAGGCACTGATGTTGGACGAGAAGGCCAGGCTCGAATTTTCTGCTCTAATTCATCCCAAAGGTGTTCTGTCGGTTTGAGGTCAGGACTCTGTGCAGGCCAGTCAAGTTCCTCCACACCAAACTCACTCATCCATGTCTTTATGGACCAATGCTTTGTGCACTGGAGCGCAGTCATGTTGGGACAGGAAGGGGCCCTCCCCCCCAAAAAGTTGGAAGCATGAAATTGTTCAAAATGTATTGGTATGCTGAAGCATTAAGAGTTCCTTTCACTGCAACTAAGGGGCCAAGCCAAACCCCTGAAAAACAACCGCACACCATAATCCCCCCTCCACCAAACTTTACACTTGGCACAATGCAATCAGGCAAGGACCGTTCTCCTGGCAAACACGAAACCCAGACTCGTCCATGGGATTGCCAGACAGATAAGAGTGATTGGTCGCTCCAGAGAACACGTCTCCTCTGCTCTAGAGTCCAGTGGTGGCGTGCTTTACCCCACTGCATCCCACGCTTTGCATTGCACTTGGTGATGTAAGGCTTGGATGAGCTACTCGGCCATGGAAACCCATTTCATGAAGCTCTCTCCGCACTGTTCTTGAGCTCATCTGATGAAGTTTGGAGGTCTGTAGCTATTGACTCAGAAATTTGGCATCTTCTGCGCACTGTGACCCTCAGCATGCGCTGACCCCGCTCTGTGATTTCACGTGGTCTACCACTTCATGGCTTAGTTGCTGTTGTACCCAATTGCTTCCACTTTGTTATAATACAACTAACAGTTGAGCGTTAAATATTTAGTAGTGAGGAAATTTCATGAATGGACTTATTGCACAGGAGGCAACCGATCACAGTACCACGCTTGAGTTCACTGAGCTCCTGAGAGCGACCCATTCTTTCACAAATGTGTGTAGAAGCGTCTGCATGCCTAGTGCTTGATTTACACACCTGTGGTCATGGAAGTGATTGAACACCTGAAGTCAATGATTTGGAGGGGTGTCTCAATACTTTTGGCCATATAGTGTATGTACAGGCTATGAACCCAGAGTATAAAAGCAATGCACAGTTTCTCATTAAGCGTTTTTCCATAGAAAATGCTTAACCATTTGGCATGCTGCATTCATATTCTGGGCTCATCTGCTTGCCTGTATATGGTGTGCATCACCAATAAGCTGTATACTGAATTTGATCTTTTAACATCACTATTTTAGCACATTAAGGCACTTTAAATGTTTTCATGTATATGCTCAGTTTTTGTGTGTGTTTGAAATGCTGCAGCAGGTGCTGGGTATGGCTCACAAGAGCCCAAAACTTGCATTTTGCTCATGTTTTTGTTTTTCCTCTTTTAAGATGAAAAATTGATAGGCCTGTGCTGTAGTTTTATGATTTGCCCTCCAGGTATCTGCACACTATGAGTTGAAAACTATGAGCTGTAGAGGTTATCATTGGCATGACTTTGTGAGAAATTTGCACACACTTTCTGATATATTCAAGCACATTTAGTCATGCAATGCATGTTTACAAATTTACATCTCACTGTACTTTTTGGGGCCACTATATAAACTTTATATTATAAGCCTGTTGCCATCAAAAATAAAATAAAGATATAAGGTAATTATGACTTTATCACAATTGCAAATGTATTAATTGTGATTGCCACTGTATATCTCAATTGTAACTATTACAAGTGTTCTGAGTTTGAATCTGTTTGAGTTTGATTTGGGTTTTGCACCATTTCTCAATCTGTTTCCTATAGGTTTGCTAGTGTTTCTATGGTGATTCATTGTCTGATTCATTCCCTGCACCTGACTGGCTTATTTTGATTAGTTTGCCTGTGTATTTATAGCCCTGCCCTGCGGTTGTCTTTTCAGTTGTCAGCTCTCGTCTTTATAGTGGTTGTTCTCTTTTTCTTGATATTTCTGAGAAGCCAGAGTATTTTAGTTATTTTGGTTTTGTTATCAATAAACATATACATTTCTTTTTTCTTTCTGCAACCCGCAGAATTAGAATATGACTTTCTATGGCACATTATTGTGGTGACCAGTGTTGGGGTAACGCATTACAAGTAACTTGAATTACATAATCAGATGACTTTTTCAAGTAACTAGTAAAGTAATGCATTACTTTTAAAATTTACAACAAAATATACTTTTTCACATTTATTTGACTGACAGCCTACATGAAAAAAACTATAGTATATTATAGTATATTATAGTAAAATTACTCTCAACATGGAGACAGGAGAGCACATGAAAAAATACTATAGTATATTATAGGAAAATTACTCTAGTAAATACTATAGTGTTTTTGAACCATACTATAGTAAATATACTACAGTAAATTAACAAAGTGTAGTAAATACTACAATATACTACAATTTACTGTAGTATATTTACTATAGTATGTTTCAAAAACACTATAGTATTTACTAGAGTAATTTTACTATAATATACTATAGTATTTTTTCATGTGCTCTCCTGTCTCCATGTTGAGAGAAATTGAGAGTAAGTGCAGAGGCATTGTGTGTAAACATGTTATTGTAATTCTAAGCCGCGGCAGGAACTTTCCCCAGGAACTAGGGACTTTGGGGTTGTATGCTGTGTTGTCCGCAGGAACAAGGGTCTAAATGAAGTTCCGGGTAAAAAAAAAGTCCCTGCTCGCGAGGTAGTACTTTTTCAAAGTTCAGGAACTTTCGGGGGTGAAACTTGGGCGCTAAACATGCTGAGCTCACCCAGCATTTTATTTTAACCTAACGCCGGCTTCACACCTCACGTGCTAGCAGTGCGTTGGCAGGGCAGAAGAAGTGTGTATGGAGAGCAGAAGCCGCACGCGTCCGTTGTGCTTTCACACTGGCAGCGTTTGTCTCGCACAGCTGAACCGCGGCTCGTATATTGCAAATACAGACGAATATCGTCCATTCTGTAAATTTCCCGGTGTTCTCCTCCAACCCCTGTCTGTCTCGTGCTTTGAGCTTATGATGGGCAGAATATATCTGCTGCAATGCAACTGTGTTCCCCTCTTTCCCAAACACATATGCATATAACATACTGTATAAAGGTAGTTTACATGATAAAAGTAACCTTAAAGTTAAAATAAGCCTAGTTTTAATCATTTAAACAGGCCTTTGAAGTTTGAGCAAAAACGTCTCAGGTTACTCACGTAACCTATGTTCTCTGAATAGGGAACGAGACGCTGTGTAATGACGCAAATGGGGTACGCACCTGGGCATGCCGATTGTCTAAAGCCCTTATAGAATCACGCCAATTCATTGGCTGATGGCGCAGCGCCCCCCCTCTAGCGCATCACGTCTCACCTTTGAGCTATACTGGCGTGCGCGCCATCTTCTCCCCAGATTTCTCTGCCGAGCAAGACGGCTTGTCGGCAGTGCGGGGAGCTTGGCAGCGTGCGCAGCGTCTCGTTCCCTATTCAGAGAACATAGGTTTCGTGAGTAACCTGAGACGTTCTCTTTCATAGGTTCACTCAACGCTGCGTAATGACGCAAATGGGGAACGGTATACCACACACGCCAAGCTAAAGCGCTGCTGCATCTGACACTAACGTCAGGTAGACCTGAACGGCTGGATTAAGCTGACAGAACATGCGAACCCGGAGCCATGTCGAGGTCTAGACTATAAAATTTGACAAAGGTGTGCGGTGAGGACCATCCTGCCGCGACACAAATGTCCTCCAAGAGAGCCCCCTTGGAGAGTGCCTGAGAAGAGGCCACACCCAGGGCCGCAGCTAGAGGATTTGGGGCCCCCTGAAAAAATATTGATGTGGGCCCCCCACCCAAATCATATACTGTACAATATATGAGAATGGAGGCCCACATGTAACCTAATAGGGGTTTATTACAAAATAACAAAACAGATAAATGTAAATAAAGATTTTTACTTATCACCAGCAAAAGCAAAATACACATTATAAAATGGTGGTGGTGTTGTAAACTCTTTATTTTAAAAGGTAAATGTTTATATACATTTTTACAACTAATAAAAACTTAACAAAAACCAAGACATTTTTAAATATTAATAAATTCAAAAAGTAAACAAATAAATTGTCAAGAATGCAGTCAAATGTAAAGACTTTTGTCTTTTTTATAAGAATTACTTGTCTTATTTATATAAAGACACTATGTAACTGTGATATATATTATAAGATAAAGCTAATAAATGTATCCATCCAAGAGCAGTGTGTTGTATTCGTGTTTTCTTGACTGTAGCCTAATAAAATAAATCAACAGCTAGTAGGTGCATAATGCTTGTGACATGCGTTGTGAAATTTTTTTCTGTGTGTTATACAAACAAACTCTATTTACAATAGCGTAAAAAGACAGGGATTTTGACCACGTAATCATTTAATCAATTTGACGGCGATGCGTGCCGCGGTGCAGGCGGTAGTTTTCCTACGAAAGTAAATCTGACAGCGAAATAACAATTCACAAAGTTACTAACCTGTCTTAAAGAACATCTTGATCGGCTGGGATACAGCAACTCTCCTGGCCTCCCTCTCTGTGTTTTCAAGGCGTTTCTGGTACCCTGATTTATATTTTCTTTTCCCTGACATTTTCAGCCTGTCTGTCAGTCTCCTGTTCTTTCAACAAGTTCATCTAAACTTCAGCTGCCGCCTCAACTCCGATTGGTTCTGTTCACGAGCTGGGGTGGGACTTACAATTTTATTGGGTCAAATGATCTAATGTTCGTCACTGACTGATTTAATTAATAAATCCTAAACCGGACTGAACCATTTGTATGAAGAGGAGAGGAGCAGATATTTGAAAAATTTCTTTAACCTATTTGCATGGTTTTGTGGTTTTGATTAAAATCTCAGGCATACATCTAGTAAAAATATTAGAATTATTCACAGAACAGGGGCCTATATAGTATAACTTCTGGATTTTGGGCAGTGGGGGCCCCTATAATCGTCACCAGCTTTCACCCCACTAGCAACGGCCCTGGCCACACCTCTAGTAGAGTGTGCTCTAATGCCCAGAGGTGAAGGAACTCCGCGCGCACCTCATAAGCTAAAGAGATAGCCTCCGTCACCCAATGTGAAATTCTCTGCTTCGATGCGGCAAGCCCACGGCAGCCGGCTCAAACACACCAGCAACTGGTTAGACTTCCTCCAACCACCCGAGCGATCAACATACAGCTTCAATGCCCTAACTGGGCAGAGCAAATGTAACCTCGTCCTCTGGGTACGTAAAAGGCGGAGGGAGTAAGAATGGAGGATGGTGACCTGCGAGTGGAAGGATGTGGACAAAAATTTGGGCACATAACCCGGCCTGGGTCTACGAGAGATCTTAACTAGGCCAGGAGCAAAATCTAAGCCTGGCCTCAGTCGCTTAACCCCTCTCAATGACATGGTGCCCTGTGAGAAAAGGGAGGAAATGCCGAAGGCCCAGGAAGACTGCTCTCAGCTCTAGGCAGTTTATGTGCCAGGCTTGAGTTTCTTCCGTCTAGATGTCGCATTCTGGATGGCCTTCAAAGATCGCACCCCAACAGGTGAGGGAAGCGTCTGTCGTAATCATCTGGCGACGGAAAACGACTCCTGTGCCTACACCTCTTTGGAGAAAAAGAGGGTCTCGCCACACTGATAGGGCTCGAAAGCAACCTTGCGACACCCTCAGAAGGCGGTAGGGAGATCCTTTAACCCGGATCCCTGCATGTTTCATCCACCAATGGAAGGGCCTCATGTGGACCTGCCCCAGAGGTAGGACCTGGGAGGCGGCAGCCATGAGGCCCAAGAGCCTGCGGCATGTCCCTACAGAAACATGATGGCCAGGCTTGAAGCGGGCCAGACATGTCCTGATACTGGAAATCCGGGCAGGAGCCAGACGGGCCTGCATTGACACGAAATCCAGACAGACCCCCAAAAAGGTGATCTGTTGGGATGGTAAGAACACACTCTTGGCGGTGTTCACTCTTAGGCCAAGGGAACGGACGTGACGAAGCACAGAATCCCTGTGAGCAATCGCCATCTCCCTGGACTGGGCTAACAAGAGCCAGTCGTCCAGGTAGTTGAGTATGCGGATGCCCAGGAGCCTCAGCGGGGCCAGTGCAGCATCCACACACTTCGTGGACGTCCTTGGCGCCAGAGCAAGGCCGAATGGGAGCACCCTGTACTGGAAAACCTTCCCTCCGAAGGCAAACCTGAGGAACTTTCTGTGTCGCTGAATGACCTGAATATTAAAATATGCATCCTTCAGGTCTATCGGCACGAACCAATCCCCTGCACGAACCTAGGCTAAGATAGACTTCAGCGTCAACATCTTGAACCTCCCTCTGAGGAGGGAAAAATTCAGACGTCGGAGGTCTAATATGGGCCGCAGACCGCCGTCCTTCTTGGGGACCAAGAAGTAACGGCTGAAAAATCCTCGCTCTACATCCGTAGGCGGGACTTCCTCTATCGCTCCTTTGAGAAAGAGGGAGGACAACTCCTCCTGTAGAACAGAAGCCTCTGAGGCGCTGTTTACTACAGTATGGTGGACCCCACTGAAACAGGGGGGGTTGCGGCAAAACTGCAGTGTGTTGCCCAGTCGAATCGTGCAAAGTACCCAGGGTGACACTCCTGGAAGACGTTCCAACTCTTGGACGAACTGAGACAGAGGAAGAGGAAGCGTCTCCATTCCCTGGCGTGGGAGTGGCGAGAGGTTGAGCCGACACCGCCCTTCGAGATGCACTGGGCGGCGAGTGTGATGGGGTTGGACTAACACCGGTTTCTCACTGCACGCGTAAGCAGGGCGTAAGCAGCGCATATTTTTTGCGGCGCTCATGTTAACAGATTAGTGCATTCACACCAGCAGCAGAGGCTCACGCTGAATTAAAGCCACAGTGCATTGTTCTGATCAAAACTGACCTGATTAACATGAAAAATAGCTAATTTCACCATGATATCATGTAGTGAAGTGTTCCGTGTGTTTCACAAACACCATATGACATCCGGCGCTGTGAAAAAAACAACAACAAAAAAACTCGAGAACAGATCACTGCCAGAAGTTTTTGCTCAAACTTCAAAGGCCTGGTTAAATGATTAAAACGAAAGGCTTATTTTAACATAACGTTTAACTGACGCCGCGGCTCCCGCTTTCCATACGCACCGCTTCTGCCCTGCCAACGCACTGCTAGCGCGTGCGGTGTGAAGCCGGCGTCAGAGAGCGGCCAGGGGGCGGGCAGAAACGCTTGCGCGGTCTGACCCATCCGCGAACGTACGGCGCAACTCTGTTTTTAACGAACGGAGGGTCAGGAACGACACTGTAGAGCGGGAGCGGAAGGCTTAACGCCAGGCCGCTTCATCTGCAGGCGCCGATGAGGTCTATGTCGTGGAAAGGGGTGACCACGAACCGTGGCAGGTGGGGGATGAATCTGGTCACTCCTACTTTCGGAGTGAAACTCCCTTTTAAACGGGGGATGCTCTCTGGGCTGGGAAGAAGAGGTACTAGAAGATTCCCTCTTTCTCCTAGGCATAAATTGCCTGAAAGCCGCCGACTGAGACTTGGCTGCTCTGAACTTGTCAACCACAGTGTTGATGGCCTCGCCAAATAAACCCTCCTGAGAAACCGGTGCATCGAGGAGGAAAACTTTCTCCTTGTAGCGAATCTCAGTAAGGTTCAACCAAAGGTGGCGTTCAGCGGCGACTAATCCAGCCATCGAGCATCCCACCGCACGCGCGGTGTGTTAAGTAGCCCGTAAGGCCAAATCCGTGACCATGCGGAGCTCCTTAACAGCCCCGCCCCCCTCGTCCATTTCTTTAAGATTATCAGCTTGGTAGGCTTGGAGAATGGCCATCGTATGGAGGACCAAGCCAGCGTGACCGGCCGCAACGTAGGACTTACCGATTAAAGCGGAAGTGGTCCTACACGGCTTAGAAGGGAGGAGGGGGCGAGACTTCCAAGTGTATGCTGAAGACGGAGAGAGATGAGAGGCTAATGTGTCCTCGACCGCCGGAATGGTGGAATAACCGCGCTCCACAGAAACAACGAGGTTGGTGAAGTCAGCGGCTGCCCCTTTAGTAAGTTGAAAAATGGCAGTTTCCTTCTCACCATACGATTAGTACCAGCACCACTTAAAAATCTCTCATCGAGCTTGGAAGATTGCGATTCGTGGGACTCTTCAGGCCAATCGATCGCAAGCTTCTCGGTCGCGCACGAAAGCATGTCGACGAGCTCGGAGTAGGCCGCAGAAGGCCGCGCTTCCTGGCCGCTAGGCGGGAGAGAGTCATCAAACGGAACAGGCCCGAAATCCTCGGAGTCGGACGCTGTCGTGAGCAAAATATCATCCAGGCCGAAAGAAGCGGTTTCACGTTGTAGCAATTGTGGCCGCAACAGACACAAATGAATCTTACAGATGATTCATTCAAACATCAGTCCACACAAAATTAACTCAAAATTCCAGGGCCATTTATGGACTGGGCCACCTCTCCACAACAAGCGGACAAAGATTTACTACCCTGTGGGACCAAGCCCAGGAAGTAAGGGACTTCTCATTGGTCCACAGGCAGTTTCTTCTCTTGCCCCATCGACAAATTAACTTCTAATGTCCGTTTCTGTGGCAACCAGAAATTTCTTCAGACCAGCACTGGGGAGAAAACAAAGGAAGCGCACAGAAACCTTGATACGTATAAACTGCATCAAATCAATAAACCAGTGATTGTCGAACAGACGGCGACTCAGCCATCTGTCGAATGCCCAAAGACACTTTACACCCACACCCACGTGGACACATATATGGATCAATTGGACAACTGACTCATATATATTAAAAATATATATTTTGTTGATTTAATGTCTTTATACGATGGATTAAAATATCTAGGGTGTTTACTTTATGTAAATCAAACTCTGTATTTCTAGTAACTGTGGAATACTTGTGTCTCTGTACTCTCAACTCTTAATATTATAGTTTTTGGTACCGCCCAAATCAGAAAAACTTGATAGTACCGAATCTTGTAAAAGAATTTACAGAAAATGCATTATTACAAGAATACCACCTTTTTAAGGATAAACTGCCCCCTCCGTATATCAGCCAGGAGGCGTAACCAAACTGAACAAAGAACTTCTGCGCGCCAAAAACCTTGCAGACATGATTGGATCAACCAGAGAAAATGGGTCCCATCTATAAAAACCAACGTGAGCAGAGCAGAGTGGTTTTGTTCTTCCATTCGCTAGCATTGTTTTGTGGGTTCCACCTCGAAGAAGGAGTTGGAGAACTCCAAAGGTGGCAGAACTCGTTTAAGCCATCTAGAAGTCTCACTTTCCTTTCTTTTTCTTAAGTTTATTTTCTTTCCGCGAGTCTCGTGTTCTAAGTTAAGTTTCGCCCACAAAGCTTCTCTCAACGAATCTCCAGCGAGCGCGCTTCAACCTCAAACAGCCGAGACACCCTCATCCAGCTGCCAACACGCCACGTGGTTGGCTTCCCAAGACGCCCATCAAAGACACAACAAGACCTTCCGTGAATCACAAAGAACCGGGAAACCCCTCTCCAGCCAGGACCGAAAGGGAATCCCCTTTTAATGATGACATGCACGACAAAAGCAAGTAACCTCCAGATTCTAAACTGAATTGGTGCATTGATATCAAATTGAATAAGCAACGATAGGAGGGTTTAATTCAAATCCGGTGGTTCATTCAGGTCATGTGTTATAAATGCAGATACTGCTAGAAAACTTGGGACATTCATCTTTCTCTTTAAACTCACTCTTCCCTCACTTTCCTCCTTTCTGCAACGCGTGTGAATGTGTGTATGTTTGTTTTTGTTAGATTCTAGTTTTACGTGTTAGAGTAATCAATAAAGCTGTGTTTATAATTTAAAGATAAGTGTTCTTGTGTTATGTGCTTACGAATTTTAATGTCTTGAACTGCCGATCTAAGTTACCTGGCTATTAAATAGTGTTTCGCTATTCTGTGGATATTAATATCCACTGCAGAGTTGATAGTTACGGCCCGTTCAAATGAACGCTAGACGAGTCATTTGCTCTGTCGTAAAATAGACTCTTGCAAAATTCCCTATGAATTAATTAATTCATTACTTTGAGCTAAATAGACCTGATCCCTTATACAGAGTCCCCTGGTTACATATCATATGTACTACAACGTGCTTCCGGGCTGGGCATCATGTAATCGTGCGCGTATACAAGCGGAGCTTGGCCGTGCGCGCGCTCGGGAGAGGGAGTGAGAGAAGGGAAATCGGCCTGCTCGCACTCGATATCCTCGAGCTCAACATCCGAACCCCAGGCCGCGGATCCATGTGAGGCCTGGGCCATCTCGGGTGCGTGGCAAAACTGAGGATTCCTTCTCAAAAAGAGAGAGCCTTGAACAAAGGGGTTTTAAGAAGGAGATTATCACAGAATTTGCAATTCGACGTGCCCTGAACCGCCTCGCGCACGTGGGCGAGGCCCATGCATTTAACGCACTTACCGTGTGGGTCGTCGCTCAAAATAGAGCGAGTGCATGGCGGAGGGTAGCGACGAAACTCCATCATACTTCACCGGTAGGAGAATCCGTGGTCGTTGAAGTAATGAAGGAGAAAGAAGCTTAAATCCAGGTTTTTAGGGTCAGATAAATCGCACGAAGTGAGCGATGCTACAGCTTTGTGAAGGCAGAGAAATCTGGGGAGAAGATGGCACGTGCCAGTATAGCTCAAAGGTGATGAGCTAGAGGGGTGGCGCTGCGCCATCAGCCAATGAATTGGCGTGATTCTAAGGGCTTCAGACAATCGGCACGCCCAGGGGCGTACCCCATTTGCGTCATTACACAGCGTTGAGTGAACCTATGAAAGAGAACTTCTGGCAGTGATGTGTTTTCGAGTATTTTATTTTTAAAAATTCACAGCGCTGGATGTCATATGGTGTTTGTGAAACACACAGAACACTTCACTACATGATTTCAAGGTGAAATTAGTTATTTTGCATGTTAATCAGGTCAGTTTTGATCAGAACAATGCACTGTGGCTTTAATTCAGAGTGAGCAGCGCGTCAAAAAATGAACCGGCGCGAAGCGATTGCGGCACTGGCGCTTCTGCTCTGCTCCTGCTGCGGCGCAGCCTGTGAATGCACTAATCTGTTAACATGAGCGCCGAAAAAAATATGCGCTGCTTAAGCCCTGCTTACGCGTGCGATGTGAAGCCGGCGTAAAAGTCAGCTGCAGTGCGTGCAGCAAGAGTTGTTTGCTATTCGAATCAGCAGTGAAGTTTAACCTCACCGGACCAATCTTCATGGTACTTTAGACTGCAATGGAAATACAGACAGTAACAGGTCTGGGGGAATAAAAGTTCCTAGGACAAATTGTTCCAAGTAATTTTGGTGGAAACAGGGCTAAATGTGAGCATTTATTCATCTCACTTCAAGATTTTGTAGGCTACTCCTCAAAATGAATAAAATTACACAAATGCAAAATCAGAATACTTTGCAAACCTCCAATAATTCCCTTGCCTTGCCTAACCTTCGATGATTCACCATGAGCAAAAATGACTAGATTTTTAGGTTTTTATTGGTGAAACATTTTCCTCCTGCATCCTATTCTTCCATTATCCAGGGGTGCATTTCAAAGATGTACCTTTTCACTTTTGTACCTTAGGGTACCGCCCCAGTGACAGCACTGTACCTTTTTTTCTGACAGTGCATCGTTCCAACGATCATTCGCAAACAGCATCGCAAACTTGTGTGCTTGCAACGACAGCTCTCGACCTGTGGTTAGAAACGTAGTTTCTTGTTTGCATGACATGTGGACTTAATAAATCCTTATCTTGAGCAAAATAAGCAAGCCGACATTTAGTACAATCTATATATTTTATTTCTAATATATACAAATGTCATTTATGTCTTTTAAGTTTGTCAAGAGATTTAAAGCAGCTTTTTTGATGAGTGTGCATGTGCGAAGTGCTCTAGTATGTAGGAACTAGCCTATTTGTACCTGGAAGAATTTGTATAAAAATAAAAATGAGTACTCAGGTGCGATGTCCATCATTTATAGCAAAAAAAATCTAGCATGAATTCGATCTAAAAATAGTTCATTAAAAGCAGTTATTACTCCACCACCTGTGTGACATTATTAACCAACAGTGTTGAACGACAGATTTGCGACAATACGGTTTCGGGAAACAGTCGTGACTAGCTAGTTGATTTTTTTCAACGATGCAACGCACTATGATAGTTAAGCAGTGAGTAACGTCGTTGTAAGGGAAGGGCACCCCAGAATGGCAGCACAGCTGAAAGGGTTGTTTGAGCTGCGCCCTCGACTGTATGCGTGAATTTGCATTATTATTAGGCAGCAGCTATTTGCACTAAGTGCAAATAGCGATAGATGCTATTTACACCTAGTGTAAATAGCAAATCGATTCTATTTAAACTCAGTGAAAATAGCATATTTTCTTAATGATTGCTATTTACATTAAGTGAAAATAACATTTTCTTAGTGATAGATGATATTTACAGTAAGTGCAAATAGCTGTAGATGCTATTTACCAAGATAAATAGCATACCAAGTTAATACAATGATATAAGTTGTTATATTCAACACCATATTAAAGTATCAGTTCTTTGCAATATGTGTAAATAGTAATTACATGTAATTTATACTTTTTGACAGATACATACTATTCACACCTCAGTGTTGTTGTACATTAAAAGGACACAATAATAACATTGAGTGTAAAATGATTATATTCATTAAAATTATTAAATGGATTCTGCCTGAATGGGACAATAAAAGCCCTCCCTACACCTACCGCTAACCCTACCCAATAAAGGCTTTTATTATTATTAATAAACATTTCATTAGGCACTTTATTTGCACAAAGTAAATGCATTTCTGGTGTGATTTGTGATGAAAAAAGAGATAAGAACAAACTCTGCACAAGGCGGATTCGAACACAGTCAATTGCGTCAAAATCAAGATGTTTAAACCATCCGCGTTACTGATTGCGCTCCTGAAGATTGTTGAAACCTTTGTGCTTTTTTAAATCTTGTTTGGCCCAACCAGAAATTGGTAGGCGGAGCTAGTGCGTGTAGCACTTGCCAACAAGGCACGCTGTTCGCACTTAGTGTGAATAGACACTTCGTTATTATTATTATTTAAATTTTGGTATAAAGAGATTTGCACAAAAATATAACTTTTTGTTATATATATAAAAAAAAGCCCAGCCCAGGTGAGAAAAAGTAATGCAAAAGTAACTTAACACATGACTTTTCTTAAAAAGTAACTAAGTAACTCAGGGAGTAACGCAATATTGTAATGCATTACTTTTCAAAGTAACTTTCCCCAACACTGCTGGTGACGTATGCCGGACTTCTTCAACCATTTAGTCTGCTTGAACACAATAGAATACAAGTTCAAAATCACACAGGTTTGAGCATAAAGGCATTATAGACATAACAGAAAGACTCTATGTAAACTGCTATGAAACAATGTTTATAATGAAAAGCGCTACACAAATACAACTTTCATGTAATTCTAACTTTATATATCAATATTGTGACTTCATATTTTGCTTTTGCAACTTTATCTTTGGACATTTTTACATTATCTTAAAAATAAAGGTTCTTTATTGACATCTATTCATGGAATCTTTCCATTGCACAAAAGGTTCTTTATAGTGGAAAAAGGTTCTTTAGATTATTAAAATGGATCTTTTAAGAACAGATCACTGAAAGGTTCTTTGGGGATCCCAAAAATGGTTCTTTGATGCGGCATTGCTGTGAAAACTCCCTTTTGGATCCTTTATTTGTAACAGTGTATCTCACAATATGACTTTATATATCATGATTACAACCTAAAGAGTTAGTTCACCCAAAAATGAAAAATCTGTCATTAAGTCCTCCCCCTTATGTCGTTCGACACCCGTAAGACCTTTGTTCATCTTCAGAACACAAATGAAGATATTTGGTTTGAGATCCGATGGCTCAGAAAGGCCTCCATTGGCAGTAATGTCATTTCCTCTCTCAAGACCCATAAAAGGCACTACAGACGTCGTTACAAAGTCCTTCTCTCTACAGTGGATCAACAATCATTTTATGAAAGCGAGAATAGTTTTGTGAGTAATTAATGACAGAATTTTCATTTTTGGGTGAACTCTTTAATTTCTCATAATTGCGTCATTTTTTTCTTTTATTTGCGACTAAATAGCTCACAATGTGACTTTCTTTATTAATACTTTATCCTTATTTTACTTTGAGGCAGAAACATATAGGAAGTCATGGCATGACAGACCAATGCTAAACACACTTATCACTGTCAAATTATTATCTGCATGTATTATTTGGCTCTTCACTGAATTAGACTGGAATGATTATGTAATTAAAGTAAATTAATCCAAATACATTCAGTAAATACAAAGTTAATCTATGTGTCACAATTGACCAGTGTGAGTGCCGCGATCACCATCAGAGAGCACTCCAACACGGACTGTCATTCTTTCATAGACTACATCTCCCATAATCCTTTGCCCGGACTCATCAGCACTCATTGATTACATCCACCTGCACCCCATTACCTTGTTAGCTCACACTATAATAACCATGTTCACTCTGTCAGTCACTGCGAAGTCTTGTTTAGTGTTACACTGAATCTCTGAGCGGTTACCCTGGTTTCATGTCTCTTGGTCTTGGATTTCTTGCCTTCTCTGTGGATTACCCTTTTGCCTGTCTCCTCTGTTTTGCTTGCTTGATTGGACTGATTGCTTGTGTATGACCTTCTGCCTGTTTTCTGACTACGATTGTGGATACCCTCTAATAAAGCTGCATTTGGATCTTCAACCTTCTGTCTCTGAGCAGTCGTAACAGAAGACTTCGCCAGCATGGATCCAGCAGTATGTCTCGTCCGTCTACGCCAAGGAACTCACTCACTGGAGGACCACATCATAGACTTTTTGAACATTGCAAACTTCACCAACATCCCGGACTTTATGTTGATTGATTTTTTTTTTTGCTATGGACTCAACAAAGAGTTACAAACCAAACTTGTCCGTGATGGTCCTCGAAGATCCATGAGTGAGCTCCTTGATTATGCCCTTCAGGTAAGCTGCTTTCACAGTGGGTGTCATGGATGAGGGTCATGACATTTTCACCGCATCTGCCACACCTGTGTCTTTGGACAAAATGGCTGCCGAGCCCGTGTCCTCGAAAAGATGTCTGCCGAGCCCGTGTCGTTGGACAAGATGGCCGTCGTCTCCGCAGACCTTCCAGAGCCTCGTGTCGTCTCCGCAGACCTTCCAGAGCCTCGTGTCGTCTCCGCAGACCTTCCAGAGCCTCGTGTCGTCTCATCAGACCTTCCAGAGCCTTGTGTCGTCTCATCAGACCTTCCAGAGCCTTGTCGTCTCAGCAGACCTTCCAGAGCCTTGTGTCGTCTCAGCAGACCTTCCAGAGCCTCGTGTCATCTCAGCAGACCTTCCAGAGCCTCGTGTCATCTCAGCAGACCTTCCAGAGCCTCGTGTCGTCTCCAGACCTTCCAGAGCCTCGTGTCGTCTCCGCAGACCTTCCAGAGCCTCGTGTCGTCTCCGCAGACCTTCCAGAGCCTCGTGTCGTCTCCGCAGACCTTCCAGAGCCTCGTGTCGTCTCCGCAGACCTTCCAGAGCCTCGCGTCGCCTCCGCAGACCTTCCAGAGCCTCGCGTCTCAGCAGACCTTCCAGAGCCTCGTGTCGCCTCCGCAGACCTTCCAGAGCCTCGTGTCGCCTCCGCAGACCTTCCAGAGCCTCGTGTCGTCTCCGCAGACCTTCCAGAGCCTCGTGCCGTCTCCGCAGACCTTCCAGAGCCTCGTGTCGTCTCCGCAGACCTTCCAGAGCCTCGTGTCGTCTCCGCAGACCTTCCAGAGCCTCGTGTCGTCTCCGCAGACCTTCCAGAGCCTCGTGTCGCCTCCGCAGACCTTCCAGAGCCTCGTGTCGTCTCCGCCAGACCTTCCAGAGCCTCGTGTCGTCTCCGCAGACCTTCCAGAGCCTCGTGTCGCCTCCGCAGACCTTCCAGAGCCTCGTGTCGTCTCAGCAGACCTTCCAGAGCCTCGTGTCGTCTCTGCAGACCTTCCAGAGCCTCGTGTCGTCTCCGCAGACCTTCCAGAGCCTCGTGTCGTCTCCGCAGACCTTCCAGAGCCTCGTGTCGTCTCAGCAGACCTTCCAGAGCCTCGTGTCGTCTCAGCAGACCTTCCAGAGCCTCGTGTCGTCTCAGCAGACCTTCCAGAGCCTCGTGTCGTCTCAGCAGACCTTCCAGAGCCTCGTGTCGTCTCAGCAGACCTTCTATGCAGTAAAGCCAAGCCTTCAGGACTCTGAGATGGTTCCACTGTTGACAACACTCCCTGTTAAAGAGATGGCTCCTGCCACTGACCTGCGTCCAGAGAGGGCTCCAGCCCCTGACCAGCGTCCAGAGAGGGCTCCTGCCCCTGACCAGCGTCCAAAGACGGCTCCTGCCCCTGACCAGCGTCCAGAGAGGGCTCCGGCCGGTCTGCCGAGTCCAGAGAGGGCTCCGGCCCCGCCTCTTGTCCCGAGTCCAGAGAGGGCTCCGGCCCCGCCTCTTGTCCCGAGTCCAGAGAGGGCTCCGGCCCCGCCTCTTGTCCTGAGTCCAGAGAGGGCTCCTTTATAAGCTTTATTAGCATTTTATGAACCATGGCTTGAACAGTAATCAAAATCACAATATTGCAGACATGTTGACGATTCTTTTTGACGTACCATGACACTTCTCATCACAGACGCATGAAAATACATTTTATGTGTTCCTTCCTCTAGTGTGTTCTGATGTGATCTGATCCAGCCTCCATCAAACTGTCTATCACACCTCTCACCTTCACCAAACTCAACTGTCCTCTCACATCTTGTTCACACATCAACACACACTGTGAAACACATTCTCACACTCTGTCTGATTATGTGCAGAACGAGCAGATTGAATTGAAGCTTGTAATTATGGCTCTCTGGTGAAATAACACATCCAAAAATCTCCTCCATTTCAAGCTTGGAAATTGACTGTGACAGAGACAGATAAATATGTATAACTAAAAACTTATTGGCAATTTATGCTTATACTGTGTCCTCTGGGATACTTTTATGAATAAAGTGTGAGTGGTGTCTGTCTGTAATAGGTGTTGCAAGGGTGGGTTGGTTGATTTCACCAAGTACAACATGTTCCTGGATCAACATCATTCTTGATCCTGTAACAACATTTCAATCAACCAATCTGATTTGAGGGACAGTTTTGTTTTAGTTCATTTCAAGTGTAGGCTTACAACAATGGTTTGGGCTTCTACACAATTCTTATTCACCTATCATTTCCCTCAGATTTTAGGGATAAATTATAGGTAGGTTTTTGGGTACAGATAGTTTTTAGACAGGAATATTGTTCCAGGAACATGTCTTACTTGGCAAAATCACAGCAATCTGCAAGGATGTTGTATGGATGCTATTCTGAGGGGTTGCTACGTGATTGCTATTGCTTGTTATTTTATTTATACTGGCACCAAATTTTCTGTTGAAATATTGTAAAATAAGAAAAAAAAATTCAACGGCAGGCCAACAGCCTTTATTTGTGGAAAAAGTTGTGATCTTAATTTTAATTAATTTGCTTTTCAAATCTTATCATAATTATATTTTTTAAATGCAGATAAAAGGATATAGGCCTGCTGAAATAAAATGCCACATAATGGTATTTAAAGAGAGTACACTTTCATTCTTAATACACTTCAGTACACTTACAAAAGTGCACTTTTTAACAATGTCAAATTAAAAGTTAAAAAAACTCAACTCACTTCAGAATTTCTGTCATGGCAACTTTCTGAGAGTTTGGCATGGTAATGAGTATGACATTGTTAATGTGTTTGGTCTTGGTGGAATGCTACACTGCTGCTGTTTATTATGGATGCTACTGTTGATTATAGCTGCTGATGCTGTTGGTTATTACTGATGGTAGTTATTGCTGCTGTTACTGTTGATTTTAGCTGCTAATGCTGCTGGTTATTGATTCTGCTACTGTTGATTACAGCTGCTGATGCTGTTGGCTATTACTGCTGCTACTTTTGATTACAGCTGCTAATGCTGCTGGTTATTGATTCTGCTACTGTTGATTACAGCTGCTGATGCTGTTGGCTATTACTGCTGCTACTTTTGATTACAGCTGCTGATGCTGTTGGTTATTACTGCTGCTACTTTTGATTACAGCTGCTGATGCTGTTGGTTATTACTGCTGCTACTTTTGATTACAGCTGATGCTGTTGGTTATTACTGCTGCTACTTTTGATTACAGCTGCTGATGCTGTTGGTTATTACTGCTGCTACTTTTGATTACAGCTGCTGATGCTGTTGGTTATTACTGCTACTACTTTTGATTACACCTTCTGCTGCTGTTGGCTATTACTACTGCTGCTGTTAGTTATTACTGCTGCTTCTATTGGTTATTACTGTTGCTGCTATTGGTTATTGCTGCTGCTTCTGCTGTTGGCTATTACTGCCGCTGCTGTTGGTTATTGCTGCTGCTGCTGCTTTTTGGCTATTACTACTACTGCTGTTAGTTATTACTGCTGCTTCTATTGGTTATTACTGTTTCTGCTAATGGTTATTGCCTCTGCTTTTGCTGTTGGCTATTACTACTGCTGCTGTTGGTTATTACTGCTGCTGCTGCTGTGGGTTATTACTGCTGCTGTTGGCTATTACTGCTGATGCTGTTGGTTATTACTGCTGCTGTTGGTCGTTGCTGCTGCTGTTAGCTATTACTGCTGCTGCTGCTTTTGGTCGTTGCTGCTGCTTTTGGCTATTGCTGCTGCTGTTGGCTATTACAGCTGCTGCTGTTGGTTATTACTGCTGCTGCTGTTGGTCGTTGCTGCTGCTGTTGGCTATTACTGCTGCTGCTGCTGTTGGTCATTGCTGCTGCTGTTGGATATTGCTGCTGCTGGTTATTGATGCTGATACTGTTGATTATAGCGTCTGCTGCTGTTGGCTATTACTGCTGCTGTTGGTCGTTGCTGCTGCTGCTGGTTATTACTGCTGCTGCTGTTGGTCATTGCTGCTGCTGCTGTTGGTCATTGCTGCTGCTGCTGTTGGTCATTGCTGCTGCTGCTGTTGGTCATTGCTGCTGCTGCTGTTGGTCATTGCTGCTGCTGCTGTTGGTTGTTGCTGCTGCTGCTGCTGTTGGCTATTACTGCTGCTGCTGTTGCTGCTGTTGGCTATTACTGCTGCTGCTGTTGGTTATTTATGGTGCTGTTTGTTATTACTGCTGCTGCTGTTGGCTATTACTGCTGCTGCTATTGGTTATTACTGTTGCTGCTATTGGTTATTGCTGCTGCTTCTGCTGTTGGTTATTGCTGCTGCTGCTGCTTTTTGGCTATTACTACTGCTGCTGTTAGTTATTACTGCTGCTTCTATTGGTTATTACTGTTTCTGCTACTGGTTACTGCCACTGCTTTTGCTGTTGGCTATTACTACTGCTGCTGTTGGTTATTACTGCTGCTTCTATTGGTTATTACTGTTTCTGCTACTGGTTATTGCCACTGCTTTTGCTGTTGGCTATTACTACTTCTGCTGTTGGTTATTACTGCTGCTGCTGCTGTTGGTTGTTGCTGCTGCTGTTGGTCATTGCTGCTGCTGTTGGCTATTACTGCTGCTGCTGTTGGTTATTACTGCTGCTGCTATGGGTTATTACTGCTGCTGTTGGCTATTACTGCTGCTGCTGTTGGTTATTACTGCTGCTGTTGGTCGTTGCTGCTGCTGTTGGTCATTGCTGCTGCTGTTAGCTATTACTGCTGCTGCTTTTGGTCGTTGCTGCTGCTTTTGGTTATTACTGCTGCTGCTGCTGGCTATTACTGCTGCTGCTGTTGACTATTACAGCTGCTGCTTGTGTTGGCTATTACTGCTGCTGCTGCTGTTGGTTATTACTGCTGCTGCTGTTGGCTATTGCTGCTGCTGTTGGCTATTACTGCTTCTGCTGTTGGTTATTACTGCTGCTGATTTTGGTCGTTGCTGCTGTTGGTTATTACTGCTGCTGCTGTTGGTCGTTGCTGCGGCTGTTGGCTATTACTGCTGCTGCTGCTGTTGGTCATTGCTGCTGCTGTTGGATATTGCTGCTGCTGGTTATTGATGCTGATACTGTTGATTATAGCGTCTGCTGCTGTTGGCTATTACTGCTGCTGTTGGTCGTCGTTGCTGCTGCTGTTGGTTATTACTGCTGTTGCTGTTGGCTATTACTGCTGCTGCTATTACTGCTGCTGCTGTTGGTTGGTTATTGCTGCTGCTGCTGCTGTTGGCTATTACTGCTGCTGCTGTTGCTGCTGTTGGGTATTACTGCTGCTGCTGTTGGTTATTTATGGTGCTGTTTGTTATTACTGCTGCTGCTGTTGGCTATTACTGCTGCTGCTATTGGTTATTACTGTTGCTGCTATTGGTTATTGCTGCTGCTTCTGCTGTTAGCTATTACAGCTTCTGATGCCTCTGGTTACTGATGCTGCTACTGTTGATTACAGCTGCTGATTCTGCTAATGTTGATTACAGCTTCTGATGCCTCTGGTTACTGATGCTGCTTCTGTTGATTACAGCCGCTGATTGTGCTTCTGTTGATTACAGCTGCTGACGCTGCTTCTGTTGATTACAGCTGCTGATGCTGCTTCTGTTGATTACAGCTTCTGATGCCTCTGGTTACTGATGCTGCTACTGTTTATTACAGCTGCTAATACTGCTGGTTACTGATGCTGCTTCTGTTGATTACAGCCGCTGATGCTGCTTCTGTTGATTACAGCTGCTGATGCTGCTACTGTTGATTACAGCTGCTGATGCTGCTTCTGTTGATTACAGCTGCTGATGCTGCTACCGTTGATTACAGCTGCTGATGCTGCTACTGTTGATTACAGCTGCTGATGCTGCTTCTGTTAATTACAGCTGCTGATGCTGCTACTGTTGATTACAGCTGCTGATGCTGCTTCTGTTGATTACAGCTGATGATGCCTCTGGTTACTGATGCTGCTGCTGATTACAGCTGCTGATGCTGCTACTGTTGATTACAGCTGCTGATGCTGCTTCTGTTGATTACAGCTGCTGATGCTGCTTCTGTTGATTACAGCTGCTGATGCTGCTTCTGTTGATTACAGCTGATGATGCCTCTGGTTACTGATGCTGCTTCTGTTGATTACAGCTGCTGATGCTGCTTCTGTTGATTACAGCTGATGATGCTGCTTCTGTTGATTACAGCTGCTGATGCTTCTACTGTTGATTACAGCTGCTGATGCTTCTGTTTTCTACAGCTGCCGATGCCTCTGGTTACTGATGCTTCCGTTGATTACAGCTGCTGATGCTGCTTCTGTTGATTACAGCTGCTAATACTGCTGGTTACTGATGCTGCTTCTGTTGATTACAGCCGCTGATGCTGCTTCTGTTGATTACAGCTGCTGATGCTGCTACTGTTGATTACAGCCGCTGATGCTGCTTCTGTTGATTACAGCTGCTGATGCTGCTTCTGTTGATTACAGCTGCTGATGCTGCTTCTGTTGATTACAGCTGCTAATACTGCTGGTTACTGATGCTGCTTCTGTTGATTACAGCTGCTGATGCTGCTTCTGTTGATTACAGCTGCTGATGCTGCTTCTGTTGATTACAGCTGATGATGCCTCTGGTTACTGATGCTGCTTCTGTTGATTACAGCTGCTGATGCTGCTTCTGTTGATTACAGCTGATGATGCTGCTTCTGTTGATTACAGCTGCTGATGCTTCTACTGTTGATTACAGCTGCTGATGCTGCTTCTGTTTATTACAGCTGCTGATGCCTCTGGTTACTGATGCTGCTTCTGTTGATTACAGCTGCTGATGCTGCTTCTGTTGATTACAGCTGCTAATACTGCTGGTTACTGATGCTGCTTCTGTTGATTACAGCCGCTGATGCTGCTTCTGTTGATTACAGCTGCTGATGCTGCTTCTGTTGATTACAGCCGCTGATGCTGCTTCTGTTGATTACAGCTGCTGATGCTGCTTCTGTTGATTACAGCTGCTAATACTGCTGGTTACTGATGCTGCTTCTGTTGATTACAGCCGCTGATGCTGCTTCTGTTGATTACAGCTGCTGATGCTGCTACTGTTGATTACAGCCGCTGATGCTGCTTCTGTTGATTACAGCTGCTGATGCTGCTACTGTTGATTACAGCTGCTGATGCTGCTACTGTTGATTACAGCTGCTGATGCTGCTTCTGTTGATTACAGCTGATGATGCTGCTTCGGTTGATTACAGCTGCTGATGCTGCTACTGTTGATTACAGCTTCTGATGCCTCTGGTTACTGATGCTGCTTCTGTTGATTACAGCTGCTGATGCTGCTTCTGTTGATTACAGCTGCTGATGCTGCTTCTGTTGATTACAGCTGCTGATGCTGCTACTTTTGATTACAGCTTCTGATGCCTCTGGTTACTGATGCTGCTTCTGTTTATTACAGCTGCTGATGCTATCGGTTATTACTGCTGCTGCTGCTGCTGCTGTTGGTTATTACAGTCTGATAGCCTGAGGGAAGGTGTCCCGCAGCTCACTGGTATAGTCATGATGCTTCAATGTTGTCTGCCTGATGGTAATAATGAGAGGAGTCTGTGGCTTGGGTGGTAACTAATGATCCTCTGAGCTTTCCCTGAAGTGAGAAAAGCTCACCTTGTTCAAACTGCTTGTTCAAATGTTTTCAATAATTATTTTAAAACTTTAATAATCTTTTTTGATAATTTAAAGAAGTACACATATTTTGTTGTGTTGACTAACATACTAAAGCACATTTAGAATACTTGATTATCATTTTAGCTTGTTAAATTGTGTTATATGATATTGCATTTAAATGTAATATAGTTTACACAAAATTGCAACGTCATTATTGCAAATGTGTATTTACAAATATGTTTTAATACATGACATACAAGTTTCAATAGAAATGACATTAAAGTGTTTTTTAGTTTGCCATAAATGCTTGTCAGTACATTCGGCAGTAAACAACCATTTTCCAAAGAAGTAATTATTGAATTACATATAAAGATGTACTTAATTGGGTCAACTGATTGCATTCAATATAAATTTAAACTATAATAAACATGAATTTTGGTAACACTTTATTTTACAGTGACCTTGTTACACGTTACATATAGTTACTGAAGAAATTTTTATAAACTATGTATAATTACATGCAAATAACCCTTATCATAGGAGAACATATTACTCAGTACTTAAATGTAAAATTACACTGTAACAAGGACACCTTATAATAAAACCCAAATGTAATTTAATTGCAATGTTCATGCAATTAAGTGTCTGATAACACCACATTTAGTTCACACTTAGGTATATTCTTTTAATTTACATCTGTAATGGGTATTCTTTTTTAAATAATGCTAACGTTTACTTATTTTTCACAAGGGTTAGAAACCACCAAAAATGTAACCAAAAATGTAACCACATATTTTGGATTGGGGGCCAAATGTAGTGATTTAAGAATAATCTATTAAACAGCAAGTCAGTCAACATTATTCTGCATTCTAATGTGTCTCTCTGAGTCTCATGGTAGTTAAGGCCCTGGCAATCACTGCATAGTTTGAGAGGTAGACTCTGCTTTTGGTATCACGCCAGCCTGACTCATAGAGAGAATGGTGAGTTAGGTGTTGCACTACATTAACATCCCATTCCCGTGGGATGAGTGTGGAGACCACGTGAACACCCCCACAGCGCCACACAGACGGCTCTGGATAAGCCTCATTTCCTACATAGTGCCCAATTTAGAAAGCGACAAATGCAGGTCTCTCCATAATGTGGAAGATGTGTTCTAGTGTTTATGATGTGGAGTGCTTTAAAGGACCTATTTTTGACAAATGTGACAAGGTTCAAAGTTATGCAAATGGTTCATAATTGTTCACCTTCTTAATGATGAGCTGTCAAGGAAAATAATTCAGTGTCCTTGACTGAGCAGTCAAATTGCTAATATTATGGCATTTCTCATTTCTAATATCATTTCACAGTATTGTTATTCACTACTTTCTAAAGACTGACTGTCAGTTTCCCCAGAATTAATAGATGGTTACTATTTTTCAAATGCCATACCATACAACGGATACTTGCAATTAAATATTTAAATAGCATTAAATTATTCCTAAAAAGTAAATCAAAACAATGAAATAGTTTGGTAGAATCTGTCTAACATATTCATTATTATGAAATGAAGATTATGATAGGAACTTTTAATTTGCTTTGTGTTACTGCTGCAGTCACATTTACCGGCGTTCAGCGAAAACATTACAAATAATCATGAATACTGTAAACATGAATACCATAGACACTGAAATATTTCAATACTAATCATTAAAAAAACTGAAATCAAACTAACAAAACAATTTCATAAAATCTGTGTAAAATTTCATTTTTATAAAGATTAGCTATTATGGTAGGAACTTGCATTGGATTACCGCCTTAAGATGTAGTCACATTGACTGTTGGCAGAAATGTTGTGAGTAAAATCCAGTCTAACGCTGTGTGGAGCATGTCCGAGCGTCGACTTTTTTCAGGGTCCTCTGGACATCAGCTGTGTCCAGACTGAGTACCTGCTCATCTGAATGAGGCAACCCAGGCTCATTGGAAATACGTGACTCTGCCTACATTTTTGCAAACCCTGAAATATGTACCTCCAGGTACGTTTCCCTGCACAATTCAAGAAAAACGTGGTGTAAGCATGAATTTTAATTCCTATTGAAATACATTTAATTCTTTGCATTTGTAAAAGTAGTCATGATTTTATGAATATTTAAAGGCTACTTTTATATTTTGCAGCAACTAACCCACTCCTACCCCAAACCTACCCACTCCTCAACAATAAAACACATAACAGACAAATAAAAGTACAGGCACATGTATTTATTGCAAAAACTGACCAAAACAGTGTAAAAGTATTAACTCATGTTGCATTCCAAGTCTTCTGAAGTCATACGATATCTTCATGTGAAGAACAGAGTTGATCTTAATGTTTTAATCGCTGAAATGATGCCACCGTTCCATTTGAAACCCTCCACTCGATCATATTTCATTCAAATAATACTCTTAACTCTTGAGCGTGACGCGGTCTGTCACAAGACACACAAGAGCCAATGGCATTTTACAATCAAAGCTGATGTAATGGCGGCAATTTTCAAATATGATCTTCGGCGGGTGGTCTCAACACGGATCGCTTTTGGGAATTTTCTTCACAAAAATCAATCGTTTGGCCTCAAATCACTTAGAATATTTGTACTTTTTAAATAAATTGTGCCTGCAGTCGTATCTGCCTGTTATATCCTGTTTTTTTATAATACACAAATGGTTAGGTTTAGGGAAGGGGTTGAGAAAAACTGATACCACTTAGCACATCTAGTGGACGTTTCACCCGAAAAGTGCAGGGAAACGTACCTGGAGGTACATATTTCAGGGTTTGCAAAAATGTAGGCAGAGTCACGTATTTCCAATGAGCCTGGGTTGGAATGAGGAACACTTTTTCTCGCAGGAGTGTTGTTTCACTCAAACCTTCTAAAATATGTGTTTAGATTGTTGAGAAGTGGGAGCTTCCTTGTGGTCTATGATAGTCTGTATACCCTGCCACATGCGCCTGGTGTTCGTAGTTTTGCTGAAGAAACCCTGTATTTTCTGGTGATGGGCACGTTTTGCAACCCTAATGGGTACAATAATGAGTAACGCTTTAGGGTTTGCTCTTGCTGTTCTGAGCGCCACCATGTCACCAGCATTGAACACCGCATTTCGTGCTTTAGCATTAGAAGTACTCGCCAGTCATCCAATGGCTTCTGATTGGCTTGTGTGATGATGTTCTTGGTGAGGCATACATCCTCTGTGCACTTCTGAATATACGTGGACACAGACGCAGCTTGATTGTCGGTCGCAGCCTCCTTGAACATGTCCCAATTAGTGAAGTCAAAGCAGTCCTGTAATACTGACATAGCACCCTCGGCCAGATCCTCACCTGCTTCACAGTTGTTGTTTTTCCTGATAAGCAGGGGCCTGTATGCATTTAACCAAAAACCCATTCATAAAAGCCATTGACTTTGCAACGATGGAACTGGAAGTGCTAAAATGTTAATCATCAAACTCATTTTCAGGTTTTGGCCTAATATGATTACACCACTCTATATGATTTGATTGTAACCTCATACATGGATATAATAAAATGATGTGTGGAAAAGAAGCCATCTGCAGTCTTAGTGGGTTTAAATATTTACTCTGCTTTTAATTCTTTTAAGTCTAATTCCTAGTCAAATTTTTCACAGGTCAGATGAAGGTGATCAAGATCCAAAAGGGTCAAAACAAACGTATGTATTGAGTCAAACAAACTCATGTAGTCCACAAGGAAAGGAGGCAACATAACCACATGCAATACAGTATATGACAATACCAGACAACTAACTGAAGAAAAGAAGGAACTTAAATACACTATGATGATTAACTTCAAGACTAACAGGTGTGTTAATGAGTGTCCATGGTAACTAATGACTGGCGGGAACAAAAGAACAAAGGAAACAAGTAACTATAAGTCCAATTTGAAAATGAAACCAAAACAAAGGCAAAACGTGACAAAATTAGAATCATATTTTAATTTTATATATCATTTGTGATAGGATTTTCTAAAGATATGGCCACAAGTGCAGTCTAAGTCTATGTTTACATGACAACAATGTACTAAAAATAAAAAAAATGTCCTTTTCTGTTTTTCGCAAACAGATCCCGTTCACACAGATCCGCAAAATGACTAAAAATGCTGTATTATTCATGCCAGGCCAGTAGATGGCAATGTAATTTTGTAAGGAAACACTACACGCATGTAGACAGAACACAGCACATGACATCACAAATGCGTATTTTTGTAGTTTTCAAAAAGAGCACTAGGAACGCCCACAACACTTACGAAAATTAACCATGGTTCCCTTTCGAGTTAGTCTCTCAACACTGCGTTATCAAAGAAGTTGCTATGGGGGGTTGTACCCTCCTTCCTCGTATCTACTGAAGCCTTAATAAATCTTTCGGGTGGGAATTAGCCTGCCAATGCCATTCAAGCGTGCGAAATAGAGGCGGGCTCCCCCGCACTATAAGGTGGTGCTGGACGCCATTGCCTCAGAATCTTTCTCTTTCAGCTACAAGAAGCCATCTACAGCTTGCCATTGTACTCTCATCTAGGGGACTGTTTGTGGATTTCCACTCCTCTGCAGTGTTCCAGTGAGTATGACATTTTTCTTTCAGATGCCTTCCGGACCGCTGTGTTTCTGCCTTGGCGATGCCCACTCAGAAGCAGCAGAGGGACTCTGGTGATGAGCTCATGCTGACTAAGCTTCCGCATTCCTCTCACCCAACCCTTCAGGACATAGTCCTGGCTTCTCATGCTCTCCCCTCCGTGGTGGAGCTGCGAGCTGAGTGCAGAGATTTTGGATAGGATTCTTATGTTGGCACAGGTCCTGAATGGCCCTTGCTCTTTATACGTGTCGAACAAAACACAAATCAATGATCCAAATCGCCTTATGCCTAGTTCACGATTTTAGTGACGGAATGATACTCCAGATAGTCATGCAGTGTGAAAAGAGCAGTGATCTGACGAGTCTGAACTAGGCTTTAGGGCAGTGGTCTGCCATGTACAGAAGACAAAATTCACGCCACTCACATGACATAAGGAGTCCCCTGTCTCAAAACAGTGGTCTGTCGTGTTCAGAGCATGGAAAAATATCCAGTCGCTCACCCAATAATAATAATATTATTGGCAGCCCCCCCCTGTATAATATATATAATAAGCAGCCCCCCTGTTTCAAAGCAAAATTCTCCGGCCACTCACATTTGTTGCCTTCTGTGTTGATCACCGGCTTTGCCACTGTTTTTTCATATGGGTGTGTATTATTGCTTACACCAGGGATGGGCAAACTCGGTCGTCCAACCCAGTTTAGCTCCAACCCTGACCTAACTCACCTGCCTATAGCTTTCTAATAATCCTGAAGACATTGATTAGCTGGTTCAGGTGTGTTTGATTAGTGTTGGAGCTAAACTCTGCAGGACAGTGGCCCTCCGGGACTCAAAGTGCCCACCCCTGGCTTACACTAACCATAATGAATGCCAGTGTTGCCGCCGTTCATCGCCTCCTATGATAAGCACTAGCTGCGCTGCTTTTGTTTATGTGGGTGTGTACATTAGCCACTGTGCACGCTGGCGCCATTCATTCACCAATGTTTGTGGTGCCGAATGGCTGCTGTTTAATGCAGTCTGGAGACAAGCGCCGACATCTGAATCAGTCTTTATTTCCAAGTACATGTACAAGGAATTTGTTGTGGTATGCAGGTGCTATAAAAAAGAAATAAAAATAAGACATCTATACACTCACCTAGAGGATTATTAGGAACACCCTACTAATACTGTGTTTGACCCCCTTTAGCCTTCAGAACTGCCTTAATTCTTCGTGGCATTGATTCAACAAGGTGCTGAAAGCATTATTTAGAAATGTTGGCCCATATTGATAGGATAGCATCTTGCAGTTGATGGAGATTTGTGGGATGCACATCCAGGGCACGAAGCTCCCGTTCCACCACATCCCAACGATGCTCTATTGACTTGAGATCTGGTGACTGTGGGGGCCATTTTAGTACAGTGAACTCATTGTCATGTTCAAGAAACCAATTTGAAATGATTGAAGCTTTGTGACATGGTGCATTATCCTGCTGGAAGTAGCCATCAGAGGATGGGTACATGGTGGTCATAAAGGGATGGACATGGTCAGAAACAATGCTCAGGTAGGCCGTGGCATTTAAACCATGCCCAAATGGCACTAAGGGGCCTAAAGTGTGTCAAGAAAACATTCCCCACACAATTACACCATTTATGATATCGTCCATCGGCACAACCCTACCATCATTACACCACCACCACCAGCCTGCACAGTGGTAACAAGGCATGATGGATCCATGTTCTCATTCTGTTTATGCCAAATTCTGACTCTTCCATCTGAATGTCTCAACAGAAATCGAGACCAGGCAACATTTTTACAGTCTTCAACTGTCCAATTTTGGTGAGCTTGTGCCAATTGTACCCTCTTTTTCCTATTTGTAGTGGAGATGAGTGGTACCCGGTGGGGTCTTCTACTGTTTTAGCCTATTCGCCTCAGTGTTGTGGATTCACAAATGCTTTGCTGCATACCTTGGTTGTAACGAGTGGTTATTTCAGTCAAATTTGCTCTTCTATCAGCTTGAATCAGTCGGCCCATTCTCCTCTGACCTCTAGCATCAACAAGGCATTTTCGCCCACAGGACTGCCGCATACTGGATGTTTTTCCCTTTTGTTACAATCAGCTCAAAATTGCATCATGAACGGGAGGCAACATGGACCAGCAAGTAGTAAAAAACGAAATAACATGAGAACAAAGTAAATAACAATCAGCAATCAGTATTTGTGTAAGCCAGTAGTGAAAGCGTGCATGGAAGTGTAATGTAAGCGTGGCTCTGTATGGATGCAACAAAATAATATAACCGAAGGAAATAACAAAACGGCAGCCGCTCAGACAAGTGCAGTCACATCCTAGTTCCCCATTCCATTCATAGAGCTGCAGTTCTTATACGCCTGGGAAACGAGCTTCAGGTGGAAAAACCACACCCCCACTAAACAGCACACCTGCAAACAAAAAATGACACACAAAAGAACAACACAGGCCCAGCAGTAACTGGGCCTCTAACACCTTTTCACACCATTCTTTGTAAACCCTAGAAATGGTTGTGCATGAAAATCCCAGTAACTGAGCAGATTGTGAAATACTCAAACCGGCCTGTCTGGCACCAACAACCATGCCACGCTCAAATTGCTTAAATCACCTTTCTTTCCCATTCTGACATTCAGTTTGGAGTTCAGGAGATTGTCTTGACCAGGACCACACCCCTAAATGCACTGAAGCAACTGCCATGTGATTGGTTGATTAGAAATTGCATTAATGAGAAATTGAACAGGTGTTCCTAATAATCCTTTCGGTGAGTGTACGTTTGAGATGATAAATGAAATGAGAACGTAAATAAAAAAAAAAAAGTTAAATAGGCCTGTTAAAAATACACAATTAAAAATATTAGCAGATGGATTTCATGGCGTGAGGTTTTTGTCTTTATGTACCGCAATCTTCTGCAAGAAAGGAACAACCTCAAAAAAGTTTATGTCCAGGGTGAGAGTGAACGGCCACAATCTTAACTGCCCTCCTCAGGGTTCTGCAATTTTACAGGTCCTGAAGCGATGGCAAATTACAGCAATGACTTTCTCAGCAGTATGGATAACACGCTGCAGTCTGCTTTTTTTCCTTGGCAGTGGCAGATGGTGATAGAGGAGGTTAGTTTTGACTTAATGATGGTAGTTTAAGAGTATAAAACTGCACCATCATTGTCCTCGGCAGGAAAGAGTCCACAATCGTAACTGGGAAGTCATCATGCAGTGTGACGGAATTGGATTGGGCTGGGCTGGATTCCTACTAAAATCCACCACCATTTCCATAATTTTCACAGTATTGAGCTCTAGATTGTTCTGACCACACCAGGACACCAGATGGTCAATCTCCCACATGTAGGAAACCTCATCCCCACCAAGAGATGAGCCCGATGAGGGTGGTGTCATCTGCAAACCTTAATAATTTGAAAGACTGGTGACTGGAGGTGCAGCTGTTGGTGTACAGAGAAAAAAGTAGAGGAGTAAGTACACATCCTTTAGGGGAACCAGTATTGACACTCACTTGCTGCCTTCTTTTAGTCAGAAAGAAAGAAAGTACGTTATCCACTTGCAGATGGAGTCAGGCACACTCAACTTGGAGAGTTTGTCCTATAGCAGAACAGGGATGATGTTGTTAAAAGCGGAAATGAAAGCTTTAGCATAAGTTCTGCTAGGAAGACTTAATTATCACGTCACTGCAACTTTCTTATCTATCTAATCACATTCTAATACTTGGGTATAAAAAGATCGGTACTTACTCATGTCTGAGTTTGCAGATGCTGACGCTCCAATCCACCGCCATCCTCCCCACCATCTCCAAGTTAAATCCTTCCCTACATCCACCCCACCACCACCAGGATTGTCGGGGTCGGCTGCGTCTCTGCCTTCTTCTTCAGGCAGGATATGCAGAGTCCGGACCCTAAGATTGCGAGCTATGGACGGGGCCTATGCCAAAGTACTTTATTGCTTGTTGGGTTGTACATAAATGGATAATTGTCACAGTATTATTCTCCCGAGTCTTTCTGGTAGAACTGAAATCCACAATCAGGATCCTGGCGTAGGTTCCTCGTGAATCCAGATGCTGAAGGATGAAATGAAGGGCCATATTAACTCCATCGTCTACAGATCTACGTATTTGCACTATATGCAAACTGCAGAGGGTCCAAAAGAGGGTTTGTGATGGATTTGATGTGTGATATCGCAAGGCGCTCAAAGGACTTCATTACTACAGATGTTAGTGCAACAGGTCTGTAATCGTTAAAGCCTGTGATTCTGGATTTTTTGGGGACGGGGAAAATAGTAGAGGTCCTGAAGCAGGCTGGTACGTGGCAAATTTTCAGTGAGGTGTTTAAGATGTCACTATTTTGCCATGGATCAGCCTTCTTTACTAGGATGGTGGCAGTGACTGCATGGTTAATCCAGGACACAGCCAAGACCGCTGTACTTTACTCTGTGCTGCGTTTGCAGTAGACTAATGCTTGTGCAAATTGCTCTTATAGCCACTGAGCTTTTTCGTTGCATGAAGTACATTTTAGTTGAGGTCAACAGCTTTGGTTGCAGCTGTGCTGGACCTTTGCTATTAACACAGTGGGATCTTATGAGATTCCCATAGTGGCATCTTTAATGATGCAGTTTCGAGAGACCAACTTGAAAGGCAAAGTCTCCGGATACCTAATGTAACCTCGGTTCCCTGCGTAAACTGGCGTGTTACATGGCACTCTGCTTCAGTCTAAAGAATCTGAGGCAATGGCGTCTAGCACCACCTTGTAGTGCGGGGGAGCCCGCTTCTATTTTGCGCGCTTGAACGCCATTGGCAGGCGAATTCCCGCCCGCAAGGCTTTAGTAGATTCGAGGAAGAAGGAGATAATCCCCATAGCAACATCTTATAACACTCTTGTTCCTTCCTCTCAGGGAACTGAGGTTATATTAGGTAACCGGAGACGTTTTACTATTGTAAAAGTGTAGTACCCATAGACTTTTTAGGCGTTTGATTACCATTTTTATTACCACGGTTTTAGTACAAATACCATGGTTAAACTATGGGTAGTGCAGCAAAACCATGGTTAATTTGTGGATATCTGGTGTCAGGTAACTGCTCTGACACACAGGGTTGAGGATTCAAAGCAGTCTTTATTAAGGGGTAATCCAGAATTGCAGTACAAAAACAGGCAGAGGGTCAAGACCAAACAAACTATTGAAATAAATTGAGCAGGAAAAACAGGCAAACAGGGTAATCCCGAGAACAGGCAAAGTATCAAAACCATGGAACAGAAAACCAGAAGAGAAATGCAGTGTAACACATTCAAGACATTGCAATGAGTGACTGAATTGACCTGGTTTATATACAGTGCGTGCCAATTTGTATACTCTCCGTACTAAAAAGCATTCGAAATTAGAATTAGTATGTCCCAAATCGTATTATGTTGAAATTAGTTTTCCAAAGATACCCGGATGGTCTACTATTTCCGGTTAGAAGTGCAGATAGATGCGCACTCTAATGGCTGATATTACCCACAACTCATTGCGCGTTGGATGAGGATTTGATTAGAACTACAAACATGGCGAACAAGTGTTAAAAAACTACATAACGGATGTGCGATTCCGTTGGTTAAGTCCAGATAGACGCTTAGGTTTAGATAAAGGGGTTTCGGTAAATAATTATCAGTCTCTAACTTGACGACAATATATTTAATATTATCCACATTATATTTCATCTGCAACAGCATTGTGAACTTTTGTAATGATACGTTTGGCCATTAACTTTTAAATGCATCATCATATTCAAAATGAAAACATATTAGGGGAGTCTCCGCATGAAAGACCCACGAGTGGCAGATCTAAGCGCTGCTACATATCTCTCCGATACGGTTGGAAATTAAATTGAATGTGGAGGATTTTAACTGTGATGATGATTGACAGTGCAGTTTACAGTGACAGGATGAATGTAAACTGCAGCGACAGAGCTGTCCGTTAAAAATGACGAAGTAGTATGTCCCAAAGCTTGCATACTCTTCTGCTACACACTCAAAAATATGTACTTTTTCTTCACAAAAAAGTTCATACTTGTACGGCGTAGTATAAGTAGGTGAATTGGGATGCAGCAATAGACAGAGTTAACAAGGGTAAATGAGAAACAGCTGAAACTTATGGATAATGAGTCCGGGCAAAGGATTCTGGAAAATGCAGTTCATTGTGGAATGACAATGGTCTGGGGAGGAAGGCCCTCTGGTGAATATTCAGGGTACTTCAAGCTGGTGATCATGACACATGGTTTAAAGGTAGGGTAGGTAAGAATTATCTAAAACACTTTTGTCCAAATTTGTTTAAACTTTCTTTATATGTCAATACATAATTAAAATGTAAGTAGTCTGAAAAAGAGAGTATAAAAATCGAGTGACTCTAGACTTTTTAATCTGCAATAAACACCGCTCATTATTTTCGTTCGTGACGAATCAAGTGATTGGCTTGTGCGACTGTCACTCTCTCTTGCTACCATGGCTACCACCCCTTTTTCTACAGGATCTGCCCACATGCCCGCACCTCTACTTCCTGTTGCCCACGCTCTTGCACGACCTCCTCTGCTTCGCCCTCACGCCCCCAGAAGGGTGAAGGTGGAGTGAATGGAAATAATGAGCTGTTTTTAAAACAGTCGTGAGAGGTCTACAGACACTCAATTTTTATACTTTCGTTTTCAGAGTACTTACATTTTAATTATGTATTGATATATAAAGAAAGTTTAAACAAATTTGGAATTTTTTTTTTAACCAATTCTTACCTACCCTACCTTTAACTATATTAACCATGGTTTTTTTTTGGTAGTAAAACCATAAAATTTTCATAAAGGAAGCATCTTCACAGTACAGAGACTAGCAACATACAGGCGAAAAAGTTGCTGGTGGTACGAATGGGGCTTGATAGTAATTCCCCTAATTGGGAGTTTCCTGTAAGGGGTGGAAAAGTTCCCCTGGGAGGTTTTGCTCATGTTCAAGTTGTTTGTGTGAATTAGTCACGTTGAACAAATGGGTAGCTTAGTTTAAAATAGAGGGTGACACAGGAGTGGATTTTCAAACCTCTACTGTCACACTCCCATAAAAAATCCCGTCCCATCCCAATCCCACAAAAAAACTGGGGGGAAATCCCATCCCCTTCCAATCTCAAAAGAATGACTCCTGTCCCATCCCACTCCCGTGTTGTGTTTTTTGGCCAGAATCTGTCAGTTACTGTACAAACCGTATTTATCCCCTACACTGCCCCTGCCCCTAAACCTACCCATCACAGGAGACATTCTGCATTTTTACTTTTTCAAAAAACATCACTTAGTGTGATTTATAAGATGTTTTCCTCATGGGGACCAAAAAAATGTCCCCACAAGGACAAAAATTTGGATATTGCCATCTTTGTGGGGACATTTTGTCCCCATACCGTAGGGATTACCAGTCCACACACACACACACACACACACACACACACACACAATTGTATTTACACACACACACACACACACACACACACACACACACGCATGCAGTAAATGTCTTGTAGCTGGCGTATGGCATCTTTTTGGTTGCTTCAGAGTGCACAGAAATGCCGGTGAGCACAACTGAGGTATCATTTTCTGACAGTAGTAGTTGCAGCGTGGCTTTCATGTCTGACTCCATTTTGATTATGATTTTAGCAGCTACAAAGTGCATGGGTAAGCCTCCTTCTCTTATATTATCGGTGGTTGGCATTGGCATACCATCTTGGTGCATTACCAACTGTTAGGGGTGTGGAGCACGTCATTCACTGCACCAGCCACAAAGCACACAGGAGAACATAAAGAGACAGGGCAACTAAAATTGAGTTCAAAATTAAAACATACATTATATAAACTGTATATTTGTGTATAAAGTTGGTATCATAGTGTTATTACGATTCCCGGTCCAGCCCACTCCCGCTGAAATTTTCCTCTCCCATCCCAATCACGTGATTAATAATGATTTTGTTTCCCATCCTGTGGGATTCCCGAAAAAAATTTCAGCCTCTAAGTTTAAAAGTGACTTTTGAGTGATCTGTGTTTCATAAATCTCTAAGCTATTGATAATGGACTTTTTGCATATGAAATGTTGCTAATGTGACCGCACCTTTAAGGGGCTATTACATTTACTGTTGTTCAGCAAATTTTCAAAGATGAAATCCAGTCATTTCAGCAGGAATATACTGGGCGAAAGATTTCCTCACACAGATTTCATTGTCAAGTTGGTCATGTGGATTCACCGTGTTGACCATGATTTTGAAAGACGTCGGTGTGAGCTGTGCTTCATACGTCACTACATTATTGACAACAATAGAATTTTTTGCCTAATTTGTTCATGATTTTGCTAATTTGCTAATTTATTCATGAAATTAGACACCAGAACTGTGGGTTAACTGTGGGATTGATTACAATGATTTCACCTAGCAGGATCAGCATTATTTTGATCCAAAAACAATTTTTTTGTCAAGCAATCAGAATGTAAAAGGTTGAGGTTATAGATCAGCCATCATTCCCTTTGATTTGGATAGTTCAAGTGGGGGTTTGGAAAAGATGTTCTACATGGCAAAACAAACCTTTGTCCCATGACCCAGAGGAACATAACCACCATGTAATAGCTTCTAGTGATGAATCCCCATACTCATTCAAATCAACGTCACTATCTCTCACATTTGTAGGTAAAAAAAAATGAAATATTAAGATTTGAAAGTAGGTGCAGAGTGCAGTCTGACTATTTAGTAGTGGTCTGTGAATGGACAAACAACATCGCTTGGAAATGTCAATTACAAGTGCACCAGGAAGCCCCAGGTAGGTCCAGATAAAACCTGCAGAACAGATTAAACATTTGAACAAGAAGAGGCGCTATATGGATTGTTCCAGAAAACACAGTGTGTGTTTAATGACACTGCTCTAATGGGAGTGAGCCTCTAATGAGAATGTGCTTCACATTTCTCTGAAGTCTCAAGAATAATTCTGCCTTAATGTGATTCTTTATAGGACTTTTAATATCTTACCAGAATGATGACTGTAATACACTGCAACAGATTAAATATTGAGATATGCTTTTTGTAAAATGTATTATAAATTTTTTTTGTTAAGTTTGGAGTTGTGAAAAATAAAGTCATCCATTATTCTTAGTATAAATGACTAGCTGTCATAAAATCAACCATTTAAGTCAACCAATAAAAAATAAATTGTTTGCACAAAGTTTACAGTTCACTAAACCCATTATTGACATCTGTTACATAACTGTTACTTTGATTATTCCTCTCATACAACATGTATACTTTTCAAAACATTTAATTTAAATCAAATAATTACTGACCACACATCCAAAGCAACAAAGCAGTGTCATTGGCCTATTTTTGACATAATTGTGAATTTTACTGATTTATATACAGTTCAGAATTATTGTCACCCCTGGTAAATATGATCAAATATTGCTGTAAAAATAAATCTGCAATGTTTATCCTTTTGATCTTTTATTTAAAAATCCAACCTCAAAATCTAACCTTTAATTGAAGTGAAAGAACTGAAAGTAGGGAGTCAATCACATTATGAAATAAATGTTTTTCTCCAAAACACATTGGCCATAATTATTGGCAACCCTACATTTTTTTATCAGTAAAATATCTCTCAAGTATATTCCCATTAATATTTAAAAAACTTTAGCACACCAGGGTGACTATGAGCATGGAATTGTCTAGCTATGACTTCTCGTTTCACAGGAGTATAAATATGAGGAATCAGAGAGGCCAAATTCCCTTAATCATCCATCAGAATGAGTAAAACCACAGAATATACAGTAGTTCTGATGTGCAGCAAAAGTGGCTGTAGGAAAATAGCTAAAGCATTGCAAATCCCCATTTCCACCATCAGGGCAATAATTAAGAAGTTCAATCAACTAAAGATGTTATGAATCTGCCTGGAAGAGGACGTGTGTCTATATCGTCCTAATGCACGGTGAGGAAGAGAGTTTGAGTGGATTCTCCAAGGATCACTGATGGAGAATTACAGAAATTAGTCTTGGGGTCAGAAAGCCTTTTAAAAAATCTTAAAATCTTACCACCCCTATAAATCACCAGAAGTTGTTTGGGAGGGTTTCAAGAAAAATCCTCCTCGCTCATCCAAAAACAAATAATATTCAGATGTCAGACATGACTGGAGCTTCAGACGGTTCTGTGGTCAGATGAAACAAAACAAAAAAGCTTTTTGGCAGCAAACCCACCAGATGTGTTTGGTGCAAACAGGGATAAAAAAGTACCCCATGTCCACGGTTAAATATACTGCTGGATCTTTAATGTTGTGGGCCTATTATTTTTTTGCTGGAGGTCCTGGACATCTTGTTCAGACACATGGTATCATGGATTGTAGCAAATACCAACAGATAAAACATCAAAACCTGACGGACTCTGCTTGAAATCTTATAATGGGCCGTGTTTGAAACTTTCATCATGACAATGATCCAAAACAAACATCAAAATCAACACACAAACGTATCACTGAGCACATGAAGCTTCTGCCATGACCATCCCAGTTCCCTGTCATGAACCCTATAGAGAATGAGTGATCTCCAAACTCATCGTGCATTATAGGAGAAAACTCAGAGCTGTTATCTTGGCAAAAGGAGGTTGCAAAAAGTGTTTCATAAAAGGGTGCCAATAATCATGGGCAATGTGTTTTGGAGAAAAGCATTTATTTCTGATTTACCCCCCACTTTCAATTCTTTTACGTCAATGAAAGGTTTGATTTCTTAAATAAAAGATCAAAAGGATAAACATTGAAGATTTATTTTTACAGCAATCTTTGATCATATTTATAAGGGGTGCCAATAATTATGACCACAACTGTATGTACACTCAACTAAAAGATTATTAAGAACACCCTACTAATACTGTGTTTGACCCCCTTTCGCCTTCAGAACTGCCTTAATTCTACGTGGCATTGATTCAACAAGGTGCTGAAAGCATTCTTTAGAAATGTTGGCCCATATTGATAGGATAGCATCTTGCAGTTGATGGAGATTTGTGGGATGCACATCCAGGGCACGAAGCTCCCGTTCCACCACATCCCAAAGATGCTCTATTGGGTTGAGATCTGATGACTGTGGGGCCATTTTAGTACAGTGAACTCATTGTCATGTTCAAGAAACCAATTTGAAATGATTGGAGCTTTGTGACATGGTGCATTATCCTGCTGGAAGTAGCCATCAGAGGATGGGTACATGGTGGTCATAAAGGGATGGACATGGTCAGAAACAATGCTCAGGTAGGCCGTGGCATTTAAACGATGCCCAATTGGCACTAAGGGGCCTAAAGTGTGCCAAGAAAACATCCCCCACACCATTACACCACCACCACCAGCCTGCACAGTGGTAACAAGGCATGATGGATCCATGTTCTCATTCTGTTTACGCCAAATTCTGACTCTACCATCTGAATGTCTCAACAGAAATCGAGACTCATCAGACCAGGCAACATTTTTACAGTCTTCAACTGTCCAATTTTGGTGAGCTTGTGCAAATTGTAGCCTCTTTTTCCTATTTGTAGTGGAGATGAGTGGTACCTGGTGGGGTCTTCTGCTGTTGTAGCCCATCCCCCTCAAGGTTGTGCGTGTTGTGGCTTCACAAATGCTTTGCTGCATACCTTGGTTGTAACGAGTGGTTAAGCATAAAATATGTTTGCAGATATTTAGAAAACATGCTAAGTTTACATACTTCTGTATTTCTCAGATAAAACAATGCTACAGCCAGTTATTGTACTTTGAAATGTATGTTCCGTGTAGGAATGTCTGTTTTTGTTTTGGTCCCACCCACTGCCAATTTACAAAATAGTATTCCAGTATTTGAAAAAAAAAAATGTATTTGCCTAAATAAAAAATAAAACAATGGAAGTTAACGGGATCCCTTTAATACCTCAAAAAGCATAATGTACAGTGAAACATGGATGACACTTAATTTTATGAGAACTGGTAATTAAATAGATATCAACTTCAGCATGTCCGAATGTCCAAAATAAAATTAGACGATCCAGGCATGAAAAATGTACATGCAAAACATGTGTTATTATTGCATTTGACAATTTTGTACCTACTGGGGTAAAACAGGAAAACTAAATTTTTTTGCAATTTTTTTTTCAACAGAACTGTGTGCTAAAACAGAGGATTTGGGATTTAATTAGGAAAAAGATTTTGAAGGCAATATAATTGGAACATTTTCAGTGCCTATTATTATGTATAACATATGGGTCTCTGGAACCCCAAAAGAAAGAGAAGTCAATGTCAACAGATCCAGCGCCGCGATCGAGTCCATGTGCGAGCGAGCCCCTCGCGCGCTCGATGTCTGAAGGCACCTCCTTCTTGCGCCTCAGGTTTGCTTGATAAACCTCAGCTCCTCAAACCACCAGTTACTCCTGCACAGCAGAGCACAGCACATCTGAGAGAGCCGTATCGACCTGCAGTCAAGGACATACGCCAGTCACACACGGTAAGATGCGCGTGAGCGGAGTTTCACCAATGGGTTTTAATTTAGGGAACTTGGCGAGACATTTAACGCATTTGTTTCATGGCATTATGGATTCAGCCTCCTTCATTTATGGACGCAGAGGGTCTGAAAGATCTTGCATACTTTTTAAGTCGTAAACGTGACATTGGAGACTCTGATGATGTTCGGTTCAGATCGGATCAAATGCGCTGCTTTATTCTGATATTTTCTATATGAACAAATTCTGGTCTCCTATTGTGTTCTCACATTTTGGTTGTCATATTCTATTCTATTCTATTATATTCTATTATATTCTATTATATTCTTCTACATTGTTTTTCCGCCCAGCTATTTTCTATATTGATATATTCTATACATGAGTGTTCTCCTGTTATTTTGTTGTTCTATTTTGTTATTCTATTCTATTCTATTCTATTCTATTCTATTCTAATCTATTCTGTTCTATTCTGTTATATTATTCTTTTCTAATCTGTTATTTTCCTTTCTATTCTACTCTGTTCTGTTATATTCAGTTTAACGTCTATGTGTTTGTGTTCTCTCTCTCTCTCTCTCTCTCTCTCTCTCTCTCTCTCTCTCTCTCGTTTGCGCCTGGAATTCCCTTCGTTATGTGGACTAAATGTCCCCACAAGGATAGTAATACCAGTCGATTTTTACCTTATTGAGACATTTTATTTGGTCCCCATGAGGAAAACAGATTATAAATCACACTTTTTTTAGAACGTTTTCTGTGATGGGTATGTACAGTATAACAATCAATACATCTATGAGAAGTCCCCATAAATCATTAAACCCAGTGTGTGTGCAGTGTGTGTGTTGAAAGTAAAGATGAAGAAATTTTAGGCTATACTGGTACATTTAGTTTGAACCTTTAATAAACAACATCTTAGAAGGTCATACATTTTTTTGTGTGCATGATTGATCATAGTTCAGATATGCATATTAGTGTTTTTAGCAATGAATTTCTATGTCATCTCATTCTCATTCAAGACGGCAAAGAAATGTTGAATCTCCGTACACCAGAATGCGCTACAGTCACGTTGCCATTATTCATGCTTTTGCATTTATTGCTGTGGAAATATGTAAATATCTTTTTCATCTCAAGCTAATGGCTCTTTCAGTAAGAGCCAGCCTCTTAACCCAAGTGCTTGGCTCTGAAGAAAAAACACAGCAACGAGTGAAGACTCAAAGCCATTTCCACCATGGGAATGACATGAATCTTCATAACTGGTTTGCTGTGCTCCTTATAATTGGGCTGTTTCTCTTCAAAGCTGTTACTCTATCTTCTGAACAAGGTAACAAAGACCGATGCAAACAGCGAAGCATCAAAAGCTTTGCTTCATATGCGCCGTCTTCACACTCGCTGGTGAAATGGGCAAGCGCTGCTTTTTTTGTCATAGATGTTATTTCACACTCATCTCTACTCATTATCACCCGCCAAAGACATGCAAACTAAAGAGACCGGTTACATAAGCGGTATTATTAATAAGTGCATGAGGAACAAATGTAAGCTATTTATATCTTCTGATGTTAGCTTGTTGAATGCAGATCAGATCAGCTTTGATAAGGTTTGACAATTCCTTCAGTTTGGAGGACTTCACAGACAAAGTGTTTCAGGTGCCAGGACAAAGAAAGACGCGTCTTCACATTTCACATGGTAGCTATCGAGATATTATTTTGCATATGTAGCCAGATTCATAAGTCATCTCAGCATCGTTAAAAATAGCATGCGTGATCTAAAGAAATCTTGAAACCAGTTTTTCTTACCTGATCTCTGGTTACCTGTAATGAATTATTTGAAAAATGATTGCTTCTGAGGTCTGGAAATAAGGTTTAACTCAAGTCTTGTTCCCTTGTTCCTTTAGGTAATTTATTATCTGGCTCGACCGTAAAGCATAATTGCTTGAAGATTGTCAGCATAAGTATTGGTTATGTGGTTATAGAGAGGCATATGTCGGTTTCAGTATCAAAATATGGACTATTAGCCTTCTTGCTAGTATTCTATCTCTGTAAGATGCTATAAAAGTCTAAACGTGAGATGGCTGACAGCGTACTGGTACGCCCGTGATCCAACTTTCATGAAACGCTGAGTTGATGGCTGCCTCTCTGATCTAAAACTAGTTTGTTTCTCTCTCCCTTATCATGGTGAAAAGATTTGGGAAGAGGAAGGAGAACAGCAGCACTGAATGAAGTTTTCAGATCCTTTGTGAAATAAAGTGACTAAACACAAGTGATATTTTGCATCCAAGGTCGAAAACATTATATTTTCCCATAATATACATTGCAGCATCACCTCTTCTCACAGTTTTTGAAATGGTTTGATTCAATCTCTCTAAATTCCTCCTTTTCGGGAGAATGTCCAGTCTGTGGTGATTGGTCTATCACTTGTCTCATGATTCAATTAGATTACGATCAAGGTTTGAAAGTAACACCCGCCAAATGTGGGTAAGAATCAACTGCGGTGGGTAATGCTGTTAAATCACTAGCCAATTTGGCGGGTTACTTATTGGGCTCGATTTTAACTTAGGGCGTGTCCGAATCCACTTTTTCTAGTTTAATAACTTGAAAAATGGTTGGCGCACCAGGTGCATGGTCTACAGTTGCGCTCGCACCATGACCGTTCGCTATTTACATGGTGGAATTTGTGAGCGGAAAGACTGAACGCTTCTCCAGAGAGGAATCCTTTTATTTTTAATATTTAAAAAAATGTGGTCATGCTGCTGCACATCCCTGTGTGTGTAATAAGTGTACATGTGTTGTGCTTCGCCCATAATGCCCTCAATGGCGCAGTTGTTTTCAGTTCTTCAAAATAGAAACATGCCAACAATGCACCTGAACACACCTGGTTTTCAGACCAGCACACCCATGGGCGAACAGGGCTCCAGTGCATTTGGTATTAATACAGCGTGGCGCTGGATGTGAAAATGATAACTGCGTTAGGCTGAAACTTGCAAAAAAACACTTGCGTCGCACCTGCCATCGCATTGCACCGGGTGTGTGATAGGGCCCATTATGTTTACTCACTTTGCTGGCGAAGATTGTGTAAGTCTAATCAGCAGATTTAGCACAAATACTCAACTCGTGAGTCATCATGAAATATTAAATACTGAGTATTTCTAGCTTACTTGGACATACAGGTTACAACGCAACAAATACTGGCACGCTAGTTTCATTTGCATTAAAGCAAATACAAAGAACACAATAAGGTTTTGATACTTGAAAAACGTCTCGGTTACGTATGTAGCCCTCGTTCCCTGAGGAGGGAATGGAGACGTAACGTCAGTGACTGACGAATGGGGGTTTCGCTTAGAAGCCAATCATCTTCGAGATCTTAGAAAACACCCAATGGCAGTGCCAATTGGCGCTTCAATGGGCATCGTGAGTTACATCGTAACTACCATTATCAGTGACCACTCGGCTGTCTTCCAGTGCCCTGCGTAAGTGCAAGTTCCCTGTCGTAAGACTAGTACAGACGAAGGACTCCATTGAACACAGGAATACCAAGGTACACTGGGAAGCATATTCCAGGTGGAAGTATGCGCCAAGCTGCCTACCCATAGGGAGGACTTAAGAATACACATATGACCGAAGGGGCTACATATGGAAGAACTCTGGGGTACCAGCCGAAGGTAGACTTTTAACCCCAGGTGTGGCCAGGTTTGCCAAGCCTGCCAAGGGAAAGACACCCGCTCAGGGAGGCTTACGGTGAAAATACACATGTGGGGGGTCGCCCGGAGGGGGAACCATGCACACGGAGGCACCTGGCCTGACTCGAGGGTCTGGGCTTAAGGGCAGACTTACTGGTGTTGACAGTGCTGGAGGAGCTCAGGGCTGCCAGATACCTCATCACACCTTCAGGGGTCTAGTGGAGTCCATGCCTCGATGGGTCAGGGCTGTTTTGGCAGCAAAAGGGGACCAACACAATTTTAGGAAGGTGGTCATAATGTTATGCCTGGTGATGTTATGTTATGTGTGAAAAAGTAAATTTCAAACCGTGATTACGATTATCATATCAACGGTTTGATTCAATTTGAAATCACGATGCGTTACATCCTTAATTTTTAATACAAGCAGTCAAAAATGTATGAACTCCCTTTTTATTGTATCTGCTCCAAGAAAGTACACTTCATGAATGTAGCAAACACAACTTAAGTCTGAACACAGCAGATGACAGGAGCATTTAGAACTAACGCTAGTGAATACTAAAAGCACATGAAACTGTCAAGTATAGTTACTACAATGCTCGCACACACACACACACACACACACACACACACACACACACAAATGCAGCCTCACACAACTACGATGTTTGAGGGCGGGACAAAATAGACGTTGTTCGTGAGCAGCCAATGAAGACCATAGACTGGCATTATGCAGATTTGTTACATTGTCACATAGGTTTGTAACAGGAAGACTGGAGACTGGAATTACTGTCGAGTCGTTTCAGGCAGTTCAGAATTGATTCTTTCATTTAGGAGACAATAAGTTTATTTATCCTGCACCTTGATCTTTGAAACTTTGCAGACCTTTTACATTCACACACAGCTGTATTACACACTGCATGAAAGGTCAAATCTGAAAAAGCATTGTTCTTTAATGGAAGTAAAATGTTGATCATTGACCCAGATTTACTCATTTAATAACCTAGAAATATTGCAAAAATGGCTTATTATTGACATAAATATAGTGCAGATTTTTTTATGTATTTATTATGTGTTATTTATCAAATTATTATAGAAAATATATTAAATAACTACAATTAATGCATAAATTATATATTATTATGTATTATTATTATTATTATTATTATTATGTATTATTATTATTATTATTATTATTTAATGATTATTTGTTTTAAATTGGTAAAAATCCTAAAACTCTTCAGGATCTAAAGGACAAAACCCCAGATGTTAGCGGTGTCACATTTCTGAACCCCGCTGTTTAGTAAAGCTCATGCTGTTTTTCTTCTGCATAACTGCTCAGCATGCACAGAGACATGTTTAAAACTTGCTGGATTTGAATGCAAATCATGATTTTACTCTTTAGAATATAAAACCACCAATAAATGCATGTCCACACAGCATGGCACTGCACAGCACGCCACACCACTGTTCATTAACTTTAATAAAACATGCATGTTTATGGGATGTTTTTCATTTGACTGTAGCAGGCCGTGCCAGTTCTGAGAAGCAAAAGCTCATCTTGGGTCCCTCCTGCTATCACAGGGTGTGTTTGCCCATGGCAAGCTCTGTTATAAACATAGGGGCTCTTTGCGTTATGCATGCAGGTTTTTGAAGATTGAGTGTTACAGAGTGTTGTCAAAAAAGTTGTGGCATGTTTTCCATGCAGCATTTCTGAAACCATAAGCAATGTCATGTAGGCTTTGTTGAGTTTCAGCATTACTTAATTTTTCTTTCTTAGTCATGAGCTCACGCAGAACCTCTTAAAAATTCATACCTGCACTTCTGGCAAAACAGAAGTGTACAGTCAACAGGGAGCTGCAGTTTTAGCTGTTCTCAGCTCCTGCGCCATGAAGCCCGGATGAGCTGAGAGCCCTGCTGAAATATTCCCCTGTAGGTAGTTTTTGGGAGCATGGCAGGTTTCTAACAAGGAGATCTATACTACCCAGAGAGATCTATCATCATTCCCATACATTTCAATGCAAGTTGTTTGACAGTCACAGAACCCCTGGAAGAATGAGCTGATAAATCTGCCATCTTGTTTAAGAACTTTTTCTGTCCCATTAACCTTCAGAAATCATTGCTGATTTGCTGCTCAAGAAACATTTCTATTATACAGTCATAAAGATTTCTCAGCTGATGTCTCGCAGTATACTTTGCTTCTGAGGTCTGGAACGATTTAAATCAAGTCTTTTTCCCTGTTCTTTTAGGTTTTTATTACTGACTTGACAGGTGAATAATTTTTTTGTAAACTTTGATACATTTTAGGATTCTTTGAAGAATAAAAAGTTCTAAAGAACAATATTTATTAGATATAGATTTTTTTAATAACAATGTAAAAGTTTGTTCTGTCACTATTCATCATTTTAATGCATCTTTATGGAATAAAAGTTAAAATTTTCTTCTTATTATTAAAACCTTACTGACCTTTTGAACAGTAGTTTATAAAGGTTAGTTTTTTTTTGGTCACACCTATTTTTAATTACAATCAGTGGATGGTCAAACCAAATGTATTTACATAAGAAAAAAGGTGCATTCCCTTGAAAAAACAAAACAAAATTCTGAATGGATGAATTGAACAATTTTCAACCAGTTTTATATTTGACAATCAACAAACAACAAACAAAACAGGCATTTTTTTTTCTAGGCAGATTTCCTTATATTGACCACCGTCAATAGCAACGCATTATAACAGCGCACATCCACGAATCACAATGCAAATCAAATCTGTGTAATAAGTGTTCAATGAATATACATGATTATCCCTTAAAGGGTTACTTCAGCGATAAGCATTAAGCTTTGTATCAGTAGAAACCTGGGAGTATATTCAAATTATCGTACTTTCCCTCCTCATATCTCTCTGAGACGAGAGAATAATGTATTTTATTTCTGTAAAATTTCCTCCGATGACGCAAAAATCGTCATTTTGCGTCATCGGAGGAGTTTTTGTCCAGAGGCTGAAGACTACAGCCAGCAGGAGGCGCTATTTCCACATGTTTTCAACATCACACTCACAGCGCTCGGCTCCGGAGCTGCGGAGATTCATGTAAACGGAGCAGCGGAGAGCAAAGTGAGTGTTTCAACTGTTCAAATGATTTCCTATGAAAGTTAAGCTTCCAAAGACATGAACTGAAACTGCATTAGACTGAACACGCGCTGTGAATGCAGCCGTGATTCCCTCCGCTCATGTGATGAATGTAATCTGACTCCTGCTGCGTTTGTGCCGTGACACTCAATTGACTCACTCACATTATATTGAACACACAGATTCAGTTTTTAAATGTAGTGTCTCTAACTGAACTGATTTTATGAAAATGAACGCGGTGGGCAAGTGATCCAGTGATCCAGTAGCCGTGCCTAGAGTAGGGCAGCGAAGTGTTTTCTGGGAGTTGTTTTTTTTTTTTCTCCCATGGGACAAAAATACATTTTCTGTGTTTTCTCAGTCTAGAAGGCACCAAATTCAAAAATTATTTCACATTTCTACTACATTAATGACCCAGTTTAAATACAGATTCATCTTCCCAGCGCTGAAGTACCCCTTTAAAATGTCACCCTAGTCTTGTCTGAACTTGTTCGTTCGTCTTTGGCTCAAAGCCTTGCTGCGAACGTTAATTTTAAGTGAGTGAGATAAAATATTTCAACTCAAAACTTTGTGTCCAATTATTTCCCAGACATGGTTTTCTTATTGAGGTCAAAGTCCGCTTGCCTTGTGTTCGCTATACAACAGTGGGTGGTCACGAAAATGACTCCAAAGTGTTTGCCCCTACAGCAGCGACTTTATTTTTGCATGTTCTGCAGACAGTTCTCCATACATGGTTACGTTTCCCTCAGGACTTTTATAAAATCCAAAATATGACCACACCTCAGATTTGGTCCTTTTAGAAGGCTGAAAAATCTCCCAGTGCAACGTTGCATGCTGCGCCTGCACCCGAATAATGCTGGTTGGACAGGATTTACCGCAGGTTTTCAAAATCGTGATAATCAAACTCGGTTTTAATGATAATTAAAATTTAAACAATATTACTAACTGTCAGTACATTTTATCGTGGTTTAACACCATGTTACAGGTGTCTGAAATAAGTCAACAGCATATCTGGGCTGGCCAGAACACTCTTTCCCTCCATGTTGTCTATGTGAAAATGGAGGAGCCATGGTGACAGAATTGAGAGCTCTGCGGGGAAGATGTTGTTGAGGTTTGAACCTTTGTGTGTGCAACCAGTGGTGCATCATGTGCTCTTTGTCTCAGATATCGAACAGAGTATCTCTGCTTCATTGCAACACACTGTCACCAGGAGGAGATTCATTGGCAGACTCTAAAGCTTCCTAATTGAAAACAATCAGTGTCCTTTAGAGAGGGCTGGTTAGAAATGGGGGCAATTATGAGCTTTATTACAGCTTATCAGCCATACGTGAGGCACATCTGGGCTGAGACTCTGTGATTGATTTACTGTCACTTGTAAGTTAACTGCAATAACCCGTTGGGATCTGTGTTGATTACATTTAAGCTAGTTATTTATATTTAGATGCTTCCATAAAGGGAATGATGGTGCTTTTCTTAAAGGGATTGATGACCTTCATGTTGTTTCAATGTTATTTTTTCTTTCCCAAAAGGTAAATTTTTTAAAGAATCTTCACACTGCTTATTTCCAAACTTCAACATTTTATAGAGATACAATTATTAGTTAAATAATGCTGTTGCTAACCCATGTGAAAAAGAAGTGCACTTCTTTTACTTGCAGATAATACATCATTAATGAAAAAAGGCCACTTGAAGAGAGTATTTTTAGTTTAAAAGAAAACTTTAAAAGTTGTTTTTTAAAGTGCATTGTAAAGAAGTGCACATTAGTATTTTAATGTATTGTCTAACATACTAAAGCACATAATTTAAAGTAACATATCGTTTTAACTGCAGTGTATTATATATTACGTTTAAAGTTAATATATTTAAAATGTACTAAATTGAACGTCATCGTTTCAAATGTGTTATTTCATCATTTTACATCAAGAAATAAGTACAATGTACTTATTTTGTTTATATTGCAAAACACTTTTGCTGATGTTGAGGTGGGGTACAGGCATACAGGGGTGTGCGATATTGACAAAAAAAGATAACTTGATATTTTCTGGGATAATGATACTTAGACAATATTTTGCTGAGTGTGTTTTTGTGCTGGTACTTTGGCAGGTTTAGGACTGCCATGGTCAGCTGACTCCTAAAGTTTATGATATTCTTCATATTCTGTGTGGTGGTCAGTTCACAGAAGTGACAGAAATAATCCTTTTTACCTTGATACATTTATTTTTTTACATCTTTTGTGTCAGTTTCATAAATTTAATAAAAATGAATTATAATAAGACACAATAGGGCTGTTACCAATCAAATTAAGTAAGTATCAACAAAATGTATCTTTGCAGTGCAGAGGAAACAGAAGCTGCATCTGAAGTGGCATTTAGATTATTTACACAGACTGTTTACAGTTTGATCATTTACACAGCTCAGAAGTGACAAATTAATAACCTGCAGTTATGCATAAATAATGTTTCGACGTTTAAAACAAAATGTTGAATAATATTGATATTTGGAATTATTTAAAACATGAAAAGTTTAAATTAAAACAGCCAGTAGGTGGCAGCAATTAGCGTTTATTGAGTGAGTCATTGAGATTCAACCGATTCATTCAAACAGCTGATTCATTCAAGGAACGAAGCATTTGACTCTCTTAATCAATCTTAGTCATTTATATCATTGATTCAATTGATTCGTTCAAAAAGCTGATTCGTTTAATATGAAAACTTGTTTAACACCGCTGTGTGTTGCTCAGAGACGCAGATACAGTGCTGTGTGTTTGTTTTGAACAATTTTTCGGTGGCGAAATAAAGCAAAAATAGGCAATATGGAAGTCTAAACTGTAAGTCACTTAATATTAACTTCTTGTTTAGTAAACTTGCATAAAATCAATATCACATTTGAAAAACTGCAGTCTTTGTGTGAGATCTTATATTATATAAATATAGCACGCAGTGAAAGCGTGTAAGTTACTCTAATATGCACCCGCACTAGTCTAATCAACAAAGCTACATCATGTAGTGTGTGTGTGCACTCTCTGGGTGTGTGTGAGGGATAAACTCGATAATGTCAGATCGCACATCATTAAAACAACAATTACGATATTATTGCAGACGATATATATCGCACACCCCTAGGTACAGGTAAAGTTAGGGACAGGTGTGGTGGTGTGGGTAAGTTTAAGGGTAAAGTTAGGGACAGGTGTGGTGGAATGGGTAAGTTTAAGGGTCAAGTTAGGGACAGTTGTGGTGGTGTGGGTAAGTTTAAGAGTACAGTTAGGGACAGGTGTGGTGGTATGGGTGAGTTTAAGAGTACAGTTAGGGACAGGTGTGGTGGTGTGGGTAAGTTTAAGGGTAAAGTTAGGGACAGGTGTGGCGGTATGGGTAAGTTTAAGGGTAAAGTTAGGGACAGGTGTAGTGGTATGGGTAAGTTTAAGGGTAAAGTTAGGGACAGGTGTGGTGGTATGGGTAAGTTTAAGGGTAAAGTTAGGGACAGGTGTGGTGGTGTGGGTAAGTTTAAGGGTAAAGTTAGGGACAGGTGTGGTGGTGTGGGTAAGTTTAAGGGTAAAGTTAGGGACAGGTGTGGTGGTATGGGTAAGTTTAAGGGTAAAGTTAGGGATGGTGTGGTGGATTGAGTAAGTTTAAGGGTAAAGTTAGGGACTGGTGTGGGTAAGTTTAAGGGTAAAGTTAGGGACAGGTTTGGTAGTGAGGAAATTGACATGGAAATGGCTATAACCATGCTTATTTGCCTCCCACTGGTCATTTAAAGTACTTCACCTGGTTTATGCAGTTCAGTTTACTTTTGGTTTCTGTCAGTCAATGCAGTCAAGCTACATAATTGGTCAGAAGAGAATAGTTAATCCAATTGACTTGAAAATTGGGATGCAGTGTCTTTGTCCAAGGTGGCATGATTGTCTATTAGGACATTGACGTATCTAAAAAAAATGTCCACCATCGGCCAGCGAAGTTTGAGCACCTATTAGACAAGGTTAACGATGGCCAATTGGAACGAAACTCAGTGGGTCTGTTTGACTATTGGTCCTAGAGAGCCACTATCCATTCAGCTATCAATATGCGGGAGAATCTTGGACCATCCGGGAGGGGTGGGATGTCTGTGTTTTGCTGCCTCAGAAGTCTGTTAAATGCTGCCTGCAAAAGTCACTGCCTGATAGGGCAGAGATGCAACAAGTCAGCAGCCTAAGCTTTCAGACCCAGTTTCCTTTGTTTGTTCCCTGTTAGTTTGTATTCTAGTTTGTTGGTTCTCGTTCATGACTACGTTGTGTCAAGTGTGGGTCGTTTTTCTTTCCCTGTCTCCTTCGTTCTCCTGGGTGTTCTGTTACTCCATCTTCATTGCACTGTAAACCCTAACGCTCAAAATAATTATTTGGTTTGAGTAGAGCCAACTACTCACATTTGTTCAATCAAACTAACTTTTATTATGAGTATTAGAACATTTTCTTTTTTAAGTTCACAAAACGGACAGATTTTAAGTTATCTGTTTTGAAACGTTTCTTTTAAATTAAATTTAACTGAAACAGGGCTCAAAAGAAAAAGAAAGTTTACCCTGGGGGAGAAGGGAAAAGTTTTCCTGGGGGTAACCACCATGGTGACGAGTATTAAGTTCTGTTTACTTAAACTTTACATTTCTTAACGTAAAAAATTCTTGATGCACATTTTTTTTGCCAACTTATTCAGGTTTCCAATGTGACTACCACACCATAACAAGTTTGCCCTGTGATAACTACTCTTTTTAAAAGTATGCTAAAGTGCACTTCTTTTTCACAAGGGAACCAAAGGCAGTTTCACTTAAACATTTTTAGGTTCTGTAAAATGTGTAATGTCCAACACAGTATTTCATTAATAATGAATTTCATGATTAGGAATAAGTGCACTGGATAACTGAATAAAGTATATTTAAAAAAGTTGTCTCTGCCAATTGAACAGCTTTGAGGTCTAAAGGGGAACCGACTCGGCAGATGGAGAGAATCCTGCACAACACCGGCCTTACTGCATGTGGATTTAATGAAAAAAGATAGAAAAAACTGCAACATTCACAAAAGGACAAAGTCTGCAATCATAAATTAATTTAAATGCACATCATCTAATGAATTATTCATTAATGCCAATCACAGCTATTATTGTTATGGTGATTATGTAATCTCTCAAGCTTTATGCAATAATTGCATCTGGTGTCTGCTGTTAAATGTCATTTGGCTGTTTGAAGGCAGAATTACACTCTAAATGGCTTGTTTCTCTCTTGGGGGCTCATTCGGTTAAATCAGGGATGTTTCCCTGATTTAAAATACTTTCTCCAGTAGGATTTCTCATTTGTAGTTTTAACTTTTAAAGACTGCTAATGAGTGTCCCCTTTTTTTCCAATGGTCATGAGACATTTGCTGCAGGGCCATTACTTTTGCAAAAGAAATCGTACACATTACCGTTTGGGTTATTAAAGGGGTGGTTGATTATGATTTCACTTTTTTAACTTTAGTGAGTGTGTAATGTTGCTGTTTGAGCATAAACAACATCTGCAAAGTTAAGACGCTCAAAGTTCAGAGCAAAGGATGATATTTACTTTTAAAGAAATCACTTATTAAGGACTACAACAAACGGCTGGTAGGGACTACACAAGCCTCCTCCCGGGTTAGTGACATCACTAACACTGAAATTTACATAAACCCCGCCCCCTGGAACACACAACAAAGGGGATGAGATTATCATGACAGAATATGCTAATCAATGACTTGAAGATAAATAACTCATAAATTCATCAACTAACCATTCAGAAGCGTCATGTCTCATTCTACATGCGGTCACTTCTTCTTGAGTCTCTCCATCATTGTCCGACTCTGGTTTAAACACAAAAGGCTGAACAGTTTCATTGCCTGTCTGCATGAGGCAATCAGAGCTGCTAACTGGAGCTCTTGAAGCTCCGCCCTGTGAGCAGCAGCTCATTTGCATTTAAAGCGACACACACAAATGGTGCGTTTTGCTCACCCTCAAAAAGTGACAATTTTACCGTGCTATAAAAAATTATCTGTGGCGTATTTTGAGCTAAACCTTCACATACACAGTCCTGGGACATCAGAGACTTATTTTACACCTTGTTAAAAGGGGCAATCAACCACCCCTTTAATTGTTTTGAATATTCATATTGCTTGATAATGAACTGCAAAATATTTTCTTAGCCAAATGAGAGACAGGAAGAGGCCAAACCGAAAAGAATCTGTAGCTGTTTGTCTCACTGTGGCTTGAGGAAATCAGATGGGCTTAACGCAGCATGATTCTGTTCATAATTAGATTCTTACCCATTGTTAAACCGTACTGGGTTATTCATCACCTGCCAGTGTGCCTATATGTGCAGGCTCAGTAGCTATTACTCCAAAGCCATGCAGAGCACTTTAAGAAATCATCAAGAAAACAATTATAATCTGTGAGACAGATGGAGAGAAGGAGTGCTGCTTTAATTATCAGTTTTTCTGCTCACATTTGACAGAGTTTCCCAGTATTGCATTTTTATTTTGATGTCCAGGGACAAGACCTTTGGAGCAACAAGTGTGTTGGTGAATTGGGGCTTAAACAGTGCCATCCCTGAGCTTTAGTCTCTACACCATCCCTGTGCTTCAGGGGCAAAGTTGCATCATTTGTGAAGTCAAGCATTTCTTCAAAGCGTATTCATGTTGTGTGGGATTCCTCTCTAGTAGACGTACTGAGCTGGAAATGTCTGTTATTATTACAATGTTGATGTTTATATATTTTTTCACTGTTGCTGCATTAAAAATTCATGATGCAAGAATTAAAATTTATGAGGCTTCTTTTTCTTTTTTTGCCTGTCTGATGTATTTGTTGTTGTTTTTTTGGTGGTGTTAGGTACATTGTCCAAAAAAAAAAAAAAAGATTTACCAGAGAATGTTTCATAATTCACTACTTTGGCATTGTATGTGCTGAATATAGAGAGGACCATAAAGAGAATGCATTGAAGTAATGAAACGACTAAAGTCGAAAAGAGCTGAACAAAAGAAATATCAAAGAAGAGAACAAAACGCCTCAGTCTGTCACTGTCCCATTTATCTAATAAGGATATTTTTGAGAACAGACAGATAAGCACTCTGCTTTGCTTTTAACTCGGATCACTTGAAAGGGTATATATTTTGTTCTGGGGTATGACAGTGTATTTTTTTTTGTATGAGCCTGTTTATTATAACTATTATAATATAGCTATTAAAAGTATATAAAATAATTACCAACAATTTTAAATTATAATATAAATATATGTGGTTTTGTTGTATAGAAGAGAGTTGTTTTAGCATATTTTTGTGTGATTTTGTTTTGTGTGTTTGAGTAAATTAATGATGCATCTTGATTGGATTGACCAAATATAGACTTTTAAACTTTTATGCAACAGCATTTTTGGAAGTGCATTCAGTTTGAATTGGCAGGATAAATCTGAGTGGGGGGATTTCAAATAGGGCCCCACTTTATATTAGGTGTCTTTAACTACTAAAAGTTAGGGACAGGTGTGGTGGTGTGGGTAAGTTTAAGGGTAAAGTTAGGGACAGGTGTGGTGGTGTGGGTAAGTTTAAGGGTAAAGTTAGGGACAGGTGTGGTGGTGTGGGTAATATTAAGGGTAAAGTTAGGGACAGGTGTGGTGGTGTGGGTAAGTTTAAAGGTAAAGTTAGGGACAGGTGTGGTGGATTGAGTAAGTTTAAGGGTAAAGTTAGGGACAGTTGTGGTGGTGTGGGTAATATTAAGGGTAAAGTTAGGGACAGGTGTGGTGGTGTGGGTAAGTTTAAGGGTAAAGTTAGGGACAGGTGTGGTGGTGTGGGTAAGTTTAAGGGTAAAGTTAGGGACAGGTGTGGTGGTGTGGGTAAGTTTAAGGGTAAAGTTAGGGACAGGTGTGGTGGATTGAGTAAGTTTAAGGGTAAAGTTAGGGACAGGTGTGGTGGATTGAGTAAGTTTAAGGGTAAAGTTAGGGACAGGTGTGGTGGATTGAGTAAGTTTAAGGGTAAAGTTAGGGACAGGTGTGGGGATTGAGTAAGTTTAAGGGTAAAGTTAGGGACAGGTGTGGTGGTGTGGGTAAGTTTAAGGGTAAAGTTAGGGACAAGTGTGGTGGTGTGGGTAAGTTTAAAGGGTAAAGTTAGGGACAGGTGTGGTGGATTGAGTAAGTTTAAGGGTAAAGTTAGGGACAGGTGTGGTGGTGTGGGTAAGTTTAAGGGTAAGTTAGGGACAGGTGTGGTGGATTGAGTAAGTTTAAGGGTAAAGTTAGGGACAGGTGTGGTGGATTGAGTAAGTTTAAGGGTAAAGTTAGGGACAGGTGTTGTGGTATGGGTGAGTTTAAGGGTAAAGTTAGGGACAGGTGTGGTGGTGTGGGTAAGTTTAAGGGTAAAGTTAGGGACAGGTGTGGTGGGATGGGTAAGTTTAAGGGTAAAGTAAGGGAAAGGTGTGGTGGTGTAGGTAAGTTTAAGGGTAAAGTTAGGGACAGGTGTGTTGGTATGGGTAAGTTAAAGGGTAAAGTTAGGGACAGGTGTGGTGGTGTAGGTACGTTTAAGGGTAAAGTTAGGGACGGGTGTGGTGGATTGAGTAAGTTTAAGGGTAAAGTTAGGGACAGTTGTGGTGGTGTGGGTAATTTTAAGGGTTAGGGACAGGTGTGGTGGTGTGGGTAAGTTTAAGGGTAAAGTTAGGGACAGGTGTGGTGGATTGAGTAAGTTTAAGGGTAAAGTTAGGGACAGGTGTTGTGGTATGGGTGAGTTTAAGGGTAAAGTTAGGGACAGGTGTGGTGGTGTGGGTAAGTTTAAGGGTAAAGTTAGGGACAGGTGTGGTGGGATGGGTAAGTTTAAGGGTAAAGTAATTCCTTCCTTATTCTAGCTTAAGCTTATTCTATGTAATATCCAAAACTTGGTATTTAAGGCACTTTTTTGCGTTTGCGCCTATTCATGACCGATCGCTTCCTGTACTCCTATGTTGTAAGTCGCTTTGGATAAAAGCGTCTGCTAAATGCCTAAATGTAAATGTAAAAATGTAAATGTAAGGAAAGGTGTGGTAGTGTGGGTAAGTTTAAGGGTAAAGTTAGGGACAGGTGTGCTGGTGTGGGTGAGTTTAAGGGTAAAGTTAGGGACAGGTGTGCTGGTATGGGTGAGTTTAAGGGTAAAGTTAGGGACAGGTGTGCTGGTATGGTAAAGTTAGGGACAGGTGTGCTGGTGTGGGTATCATCATATCAGTGTAGATGTAGATGGACCAAAATAAAACCATTAAGTTAATAAGTATTGTGATACTTGGTGCCACAGTGACACTCCTATCCCAAAAAGTATTGCTATACCATAATACTCAATATGTTGCCCCAGTCAGTAATTCTTTCCTGTTGCACCTACACAAAATTTGAGGGTTCCCCCACCTGCCAAATCTTAAATCTCACTTTAACCACTGTATGTACACAATAAGTGCATTGTATCAAATTATTAATTAAAATGTTATTACATAGTAGTTAAGGCCACCTAATATAAAGTTGTTCCTCAAATTGTTGCCATGTTTTTCAGCTTTGGTTTTTCTTCTGATCTTGAGAGCTATTTTTTGTCATTCTGTCCACAGGTTTCACAGATCTTCAGTTCTGTGTGGATCCAAGAAAACAAGATGAGACAACTTGGAAACTAAAAGAAAATTTGTGTTGTTGGGAAGGGGCAGTCTTACGCTGGACAATTCCACTTCATTTTCTCTCTTCCCTGGATATTACGCCAGACAGAGCGATAATCATACATTTCAAGAGATACCACTGCAACCGAACGGCAATGGAGCGGTCTCATCTGAACAACAGCTCTGGGTCTTGGATATTTGAGGATCCCGTCTGTCCAACTTCTCTCAGCAGCACCACTTTCCTTATTGTGGCATACAGCACCATGTTAGCGGTGGGCCTGGTGGGCAACACTTGCCTGGTCTTAGTCATCACACGACAGAAAGAGATGCGCAACGTGACCAACATCTTCATCGTCAACCTCTCATGCTCCGATATCCTCGTTTGCCTGGTGTGTTTGCCGGTCACTATTATCTACACCCTAATGGATCGGTGGATTTTGGGCGAAGCTTTGTGTAAGGTGACACCATTCGTCCAGTGTATGTCCGTGACCGTTTCGATTTTCTCCATGGTTCTCATCGCCTTGGAAAGACACCAGCTCATCATCCATCCCACCGGTTGGAAGCCAGTCGTCAGACACTCCTACCTGGCTGTAGCGGTTATCTGGATCATAGCGTGCTTTATCTCCCTTCCTTTCCTTTCCTTTAACATCCTCACAAACTCGCCCTTCCACAACCTCAGTCTCCCCTTCAACCCCTTCAGCGATCACTTCATCTGCATCGAGCAGTGGCCGTCTGATGGCAATCGGCTAACTTACACCACAACGCTGCTGCTGTGCCAGTATTGCTTACCGTTGGCGCTCATTTTAGTCTGTTATTTCCGCATATTCCTGCGTCTCAGCCGGCGTAAAGACATCGTCGAGAGGGCCAGAGGGCAGAAAAAGGCCAAAGGCTCAAAGCGAGTCAACGCCATGCTAGCCTCAATTGTGGCAGCTTTCGCCCTGTGTTGGCTGCCACTGAATGTTTTCAACACGATTTTCGACTGGAACCACGAGGCAATTCCCATATGCCAACATAATGCTATTTTCTCTGCTTGTCACCTCACCGCCATGGCATCAACATGTGTCAATCCAGTGATCTATGGATTCCTGAACAATAACTTCCAGAAGGAGTTGAAATCGCTGCTCTCCAGATGCCGCTGCTGGGGGCCGCCGGAGAGTTACGAGAGTTTCCCTTTGTCCACGGTCAGTACGGGCATTACTAAGGGCTCCATCCTGAGCAATGGCTCCACTAGCACCTATCAACCGCAGAAGAAGAACAGTTTAGAACAGAAAGAGACCATTTAAACAGTGTCCAATCTAGTACAAGAAAATGTACTCACAATTTTGACGTTTCTTCGAGCACTCAAAGGTGGCCTGAGAACACTGCCAGCCAATCTGTGCAAGTTTCGTGACTGAATTTGAGGTTCAGAATCCCAATTTGGACAGTGAAAGTCTGTGATATTTCAAGATCTTCTCACTTGGTCTGGAAAAAATGACAGAAATGGACAGATTTGTTTTTTTTTTAAAGGAATGGTTTATTGTCAGGGCTTGGCGTTAACTTTTTTGCTCACCAGCCACTGTGGCTAGTGGTTTTCCAGTTATTAGCCACTCAGAATTTTCACTGGCCACCATTTTGACATCAATACCATGGGGAAAAACTGCCAAATAGATATTTGTAATATTATCTCATAATTAGGCAGCAGGTTTATTAGGCTGCTGTCACTTTAAGACCTGACACACGGATCCATCATACTGTAACACATGCGTTTTATACTGTTTATGTTCAAACAGAACTGACTGTGTTAAAGTGAATACTCGCCAAGACCGGCATTTTGACCTTATTTTGTATGTTTGACTGTTTAAGCGCAATAAGCAGCGTAAAATAACTCAATTTAGTGCTGGGAGGCAGCTTTATGTGAGCACAAAATCTGCGGGATTAGTAAAATTATGCGCAATCCCACGACGAAATTCAAGCCCTGTAACAGCGAAAATATTGGGAAAATAGGGGAGGAGGATTTGTGTGTCACTCACTGTTGGAGAGATGAGAAAGATTGAGAGGAAGAGACGCTGGTGTCGTGTGTCTATTCTGAGGGAAATGAGTATTGGATGAGCATTTCAGATATTTTAGTATCGATATGTATATGTAATAATATTTATATTTTTGACAAAACTACACTGCACATAGTTTATTAATTTAGATGCCTTTTTAACAGACTACAATTTAACAATATGTATATTTTATATAAAATTCAACCCCAAAGTGGCTGGTAGGAGTGACTGAATTACACACACATCTGGCAGGTCGGCAGGTGTTAATGTCAAGCCCTGGTTGTTGGACTCTGCAGAAGAGGTCCAAGTAAACTGCATTGATGTTTTAACCACTGCTAAAAGGACAATAGCCAATTAAACATGTTGATATTGTTCTTATTATACGGTGAGTCTCAATGGCACAGAAAACTATTTTCCCTATTTAGAGCAATGCTCTCTCTCAGAGACGTTGAAGGTCTTCTTCTCACTGTCTTTGTCCAGGTTAAGCCTGTGGAAGAAGTGTGTGACTTAGTAACAAAGACATGACCTATTTAGGTTCTTGTCACTATTATTAAAAAGATAAAAAATAACTTTACTCACCTTTGTGTCATCTGTGTGACTTTCTTTCTTCTGTGGAACATAAAAGTAGATTTTCTGAAGACTGTGGTTGTGGCTCTTTTCATGCAATTGAGATCAGAGAAGCACCATAAAAGTATCCTAATCCGAGATCATGTGACTTGTGTGCTTTATTCCAAGTCTTCCAAAATCACTTGTCATGCAAATTATGTCATTATCAACAGAAAATATTCCCGCAGTGAGCCGTTAATGACTCCAGATCATTATGCTTTGAGAACGGATCAATCAGACTGGCATTTTGAACCGATCAATGGATTCAATGAAAACATCTGATTCAAAATAATGATTCGTTCTCCCGTGAACATTTCAGTCTGTTTCTCATCCAAAGCTCTCATTTGGCTTCAGAAGACCTGAAATATAGCATATGGACCACTTTTGTGATACTTTTATAGTACTTTGTTGTCCTTTTTTAAGCTTTAAAGCTTCAATCCAAATTTGTTGTAACTGCATGGAAAAGACCAATCGTTCTGCTGTTTTGTTTAGCAAGGAAAGAAAGTCATTTGAATTTGTAACAACATAAAGGTGAGTAAAATGGGGACATTGTTTTCATTTTTGTTTGTTTTTAACTGTTTCTTTAAAGGAAGGTGCAGACCTAGCAATATGTGTATAATGTGTACATTTGAAGCACATATATAATAGTTGTTTATAATAGTTATAATACAGCACCATGACTATATAAGCACATTGTGTCATTGATTAGAATTAGAATCTCTGCTATTTCAAATTGATATGTACTATGCTTTATTTGCCAAAGCTATTCGAGTGAATTACAGGTTCCTCATTTGCCCTTTTACTGGCTCAAAACAAAGCAAAGTGCATGCAAGTAGTATTTGTAATACATATATGTGGCCAAAACATCATATCATCAGTTATTATAACACTTTGAAACACACTGCAAATGTCAGATGCAAGGTCACATGTTTGAAATGATCAATCAGCTTTATTTGAAGTTTCTGGTCTAGTATTCCAATCAATAACTTACAATTAAATTGGATTAAGATGACTAAATTGCCACTTAGTTTAATGAACCCTTGTGAAAAAGAAATGAGCTTAACTGTATTGAATGTGCACTTCAAATTTTAAAAGTATATTTAAAAAAAACTGTACTTGCATATTAAATAAACAAAAGTGCACTTAAAGTACGCTTTCATGGCTACGTGTGTAAATACATTGTTTTTGTTTTACTCTAAACTAGCTTTGTTTTAATAATCTTTTGCTGTGCTTTAAAGAAGTACACTTATTTTGATGTGTTGACGAACATACTAAAGCACATGTTAAAGAACTTGATTATAATTTTAATTGGAGTGTGTTAATTTAAATGTTCTAAATTGGGTAACACTTTATTTTTCAGTGTCATTGTTACTATTATGTTACATGTAGTTACTATAGTAATCTAACCCTAAACCAAACCCTAACCCTATAGTAAGTATATGTAGTTACTTAATATTACTCAGTACTTAAATGTATAATTACAGTGTAATTATACAGTGTAACAAAGACATTTTAAAATAAAGTGTAACCCTAAATTATACTTCATCATTATAAAGGTGAATTTGCTAATATTTTAAATACACGAGAACACTGCAAATTAAAACAAGTTCAAATTACATTAAAGTGTATTTTAGTTTACAATAAGTATTTGACGTGTAGCAGTACTTTAACCAAATTTGAAACACAATAAAGTAATAATAAAATTATATATAAATAAGTACTTAAGTAGTGGGACAAAGACACCAAAATTCAGATAATTGCATTTAAAATACATGGAAATCATAATGCATTTTCGTTTAATTGCAATTAACATGCACTTAAGTGTCCTAAAACATTACATTCAGTTCACACTTAAGGATATTCTTTAAAAATACTATTTTTAAAAGTGTATGCAATTTTTTTTTGTGTGCAAAAGTGTACTTCTTTTCCACAAGGGTATACTTCAACATGAATCATTATACACTAATATCTTGCCATCCTTATGTTTTTATATTTGAAATATCTTTGAAATGTCTGTTATCAGTCACTGTATTGCCAACATAACATGTTGCGATTACCCTGCCCTGTCTAAAAAGTAATCTGCTGTGAAGGCTTCGCAAAAGGATATATTACATACACATGGTATGCTGTTGAGTGCCGTACTGAATCAAATGTGACACCTTGACACCAACTCGTGCAAGTGAAGGCCACAAGATCACAGGTCCACGTCAAGTGCATCATTTGGGACAGAGCCTAAGTTCTGACTGATGATATCAAGCTTAATATTAATCAATTATTTCCTCTCTGCTTCTGTTACAGTTCTGTTATCATTTATTAAAGCAACATACAGTAGCACTGAGAGCACATTGACTATAGCATTTGTTCATTTTGTCACATGCTGTATAGCTCTACATGCTTACTCTTTGTGATTTTATTCATTGTGTTTTGCTGAAATGATCCATGCTGTTTTTGCGTTTGGTTGCATTGAGAGTTTCTGAAGAGTGAAAGGCATTAATGTGTAGCCATAAAAACATTGTAACCACTCACCTGGAAAAGTTGAAACATTCAGTCGCCATTTACAAAGATATTTACGGTGTGAGACGGTATTTCAGAAGAGCTGACTCTTGCTCAGTAGTTTTCCTCTCTCTGTTCCGCTCTCTATCTGCTTTTCAAACATTGGATTGGAGGGTGAGTTATTGACTGGAAAGCTGACAAGCCTATATTTCAGCAATACACCTTTAGAAAATTGCTTTGAGGTATTTATGTGAATCAATATTTTTTCTCATTTTCTTTTTTATTCCAGACTTATTTCGCTGGCCACAATAGTGGAGTGTGCCTGAGGTCAGATGGCTGTTTAGCATTGAGTTGGTATCTCTGCTCGCAATAAAGCATTTACAATAGACCTACCATAAATACAAAGTCATATACTCCAAATTTTCAGTAGCACTTTATTTTACAGTCATGTTCCCCATGTACATACTATGTACTTATTATAGTAATTACATTAACTGTGTAATAACTAGGTACTTACCCTGAACCTACCTGAACGCTGTTCGCAAACGCAGAGAAATATTCGAGAATCTGTGGCTCTACACACCTAATAACACAACACAAGGGCCCTATTTGTACGATCTGAGCGCATGGTCTAAAGTGCACGGCGCAGGTGCACTTAGAGCAGGTCCAAATCCACTTTTGCTAGTTTAACGAATAAAAAAATGGTCGGTAAGCCCGGTGCATGGTCCAAAAGGGTTGTCCCTAGTCTCTTAATGAGTCATGGGTGTGTTTTGGGATAACGTGCAATAAACCAATCAGAGTCTCATCTCCCATTCCCTTTAAAAGCCAGTCGCTATTTACATATGAGCGGAAAGACTGAACGCTTCTCCAGAAAAGATTCCTTTTATTTTTAATATTTAAAAATGTTGTGCTGTGCATGAGTGTATACGCATTGTGCACCACCTATATGCGCATATTACTAACACACCCTTAAAATAACACACAAAATACTGCGCTATTGACTTTTGAGCAGGTTTTTGTTGGTCAATGGCGCAGTCGTTTTCAGTTCCTCAAAATAGCAATGCGCCAACAATGCGCCTCAACACACCTGGTGTTCAGACCAGCACACCCATGGGTGAACGTGCATTTGCTATTTAAACAACATGACGCTGGATGTGAAAACTGCATCGGGCTGAAACTAGCAAAAAACACTTGTCGTGCCTGACGCTGCATTGCCCCGGGTGTCTGATAGGGCCCTAAATGTTCTTTTACATACAAGTAAATCTTTATAATTTGCAGTTCAGGACATAGGAATGCCACACATAGCTTACAGAAATGAGAAATCATAAGTCATTTATATAAAATGTCAACAAGATGTAGTGTCTTAAATCAAGTGAAGTAGTTCTACATGATTCAGAATATTATTTGTCTAATTGTGGCCTCGTTTCATAAGGGGAACAAAGTACTAAGTATCACTTTATTTTCTATTTAAAAAAAATGTAATGCTAGCATTTGCTTTGGTTCATGAAGAATGCATATTGGCCATCTAGTGTTTTCTGAAGTATTCTCAACTGTGTAGTCATTTGCACATCATTCATGTCATTGGATATTTGGTAATGATGTACATAGAAAAAGGACCAAAGTTTATAGTAAACTTCTATTGGTGTTTTTCCTCAATTCTCGAATGTATCCTTTCATGTATATTAAACATTTTAAACTCTCCATTTCTTGCACTTTGTTTGTGTTTCTTAAAGCATGTTAATCGTTTCTGAGATGCAGCTGACGCCGGACTTTAAATGTGCTTTAAGATATGATATGTGCAGTTAATGTTGTTTTGCAACACAGCACATAGAGGCACAGAAACAGACAACTGAGAGAGAGAGAGAGAGAGAGAGAGAGAGAGAGAGAGAGAGAGAGAGAGAGAGAGAGAGAGAGACTGAATCCCTATCATATCTCTCTATTATGTGCCCTACAGTCTTTTGTCTCTTTGGGGGGTTTTTTCTCCAAGTTGGTATTAACGCAGGTTGTGTTAACTGATCTTAAGCCAAATTACATTTATCTTTCTCACACATAATAAATCAGATGACTGAAACTCAGGGCAGAGTCCAGAGATTATAGTGAAGAGATAATAATAGATTTCTCTGACATTATGACTGTATACAGGGTATAAGTTTTGTCAGTCAACATTTAAATTTACTGCTTTTGGTGAAGTCAAGAAAATTATTTTATATTACTGAATCAACCTAACTGCACTGGGTTACACCAGTGAAAGTCATTAAATTCTTAGTGAAGAAAAGCTAAATCATCTGACATTATGACTGTAGTTCTCACAAAATGATGAACAGAACACTTGATGAAGAAGATTATATTATGAATAACTACACCAATCAGGCATAACATTTTGACTGAACAGCATGTGAACATTTTGTCCTCAAAGTTGATGTGTTAGAAGCAGGAAAAATGGGCAAGCGTAAGGATTTGAGCAAGTTTGACAAGGGCCAAATTGTGATGGCTAGACGACTGGGTCAGAGCATCTCCAAAACTGCAGCTCTTGTGGGGTGTTCCCGGTCTGCAGTGGTCAGGATCTATCAATAGTGCTCCAAGGAAGGAATAGCCACAGACCGGTCAGGGTGCCCATGCTGACCCCTGTCCACCGCCGAAAGCACCAACAGTGGCACGTGAACATCAGAACTGGACCACGGAGCAATGGAAGAAGGTGGCCTGGTCTGATGAATCAGGTTTTCTTTTACATCACGTGGATGGCCGGGTGTGTGTGTGTCTAGTGGAATCCATGCCTCGACAGGTCAGGACTGTTTTGGCAGCAAAAGGGGGACCTACACAATATTAGGTAGTTGGACATAATGTTACGCCTGATTGGTGTATATGTTCGTAATTATAACTTTAAAATATCTTGCCATATCAAAAATATTTGCGTATGGTGACATACTTGCCATGCTAATGTACTATATCTAGATTACTAGGGGACTTTTGCCCCAAATTTGGGTTAAAAGCCCCCTCTAGCTGTATTTATAATTGCATGGTTAGTAACCCATATTTTTGACATAATATATTTTTTGAGACACTGAATTCATATATTGTGCATCCCATGTGTGTTGGATGTTTATGGGAAATATAGGCCTATTACTGTTAAAATGTTAATGTATTTTGTCCTATTGTTAATGTTAAAAACTTATTACTATAAAAAATGTGGTTATGTTTTAAATTAAAGTTTAAATAAGTTTAACTTTTTGGTAACACTTTACAATACAGGTGCACTAATTTTCAGTAATTCATGCTTAACTAATGCACAGATAATGATGAGTTAATGTGTTACTAATGGTGTATTAACCCATTTATTAATGATTACTGCATCATCAACTAATGAAGATTCAACATGATTAATAGATTAAGTAATCATTACATTGTTATTAGTTAATTGTGTCATAATGTATTAATTCCTTAATAACATATTATATGAACTAATAATGTAAATGAATGTGTTAATTACCACAACGGGTCAAAGCCATGCATTTCAACTTCCAGTTGCCTGCTTTAATTAATCATTAATCTTTAAATTCCGAAGAATCTCAAATGCTACAAGGGAAAATAACAAAAATGAAAAAAAAAAGTAAAAATATAGAATAATATAAACAATCAACACATAAAAGCCTTTCTGAAAAAGTCTAAGTTTTATTTATCAGTATAACTTTTTAAAAACCTACTTTTAAGATTTGAAGTGTACATTTAATACAATTATGCACATTTCTTTTTCACAAGGGATGTCAAACCATTTGACTAATAATGCATCTAATTTAATGCGGAGAACAAAAGCTGAAGATTGGGTGTCATGCTCTGAATTAAGTGAATATCTGCTGCACAGAGTCCAAATGAAAGGATTGCACAGAACAGCGGGAGCACTCAAATCAAACATCCCAGCTGATGTATGAATGTGCTTTTTGGACACCGTCTACATCCGGACATGCATATCTAGACGACCAGACAAAAATGAATGACTCGCACACAATTTATCTTTCTCCTCCATATTCTTTACTTTGAATAAAATGTTCATTACCTCACATAATAGGTCCTATTAGGATGTAGCATGTCGTGCCACAGCAGTCTAACTTCACTTCTAATGAGTGTGAATGGGAGTTTGAATAATTCCTGATAAGATTTAGACAAATAATCCGACAGCTTCATGGAAAAATGTAGAAAGAGACTTTCACAGACAGGACACAGACAGCCGAACAAGCTGTATTAATGAGCCTCTGTCACTTTAATTTGCTCTCTTTCCATCCACCAGCTCATACCTATAATAAGATCTGTTTTTCCCACCTTAAGCTGTTTCTCTCCGTCTACCCCCTTTTTAAGTTCCAATTTGCCTTAGGACTCAGTTCTCACCTGTCTTGAATGAGCAAACCAACACTGTGAAATGCATGCCGTTTTCACAGGATGTTAAACGAGTCTCCGAGTTTTGTATCCATATACGGAGTATTGGCATTATTATAAAGCACCAGAGCTCTGGGGTTAATACAGGATAAAAGAACACAGACGAGCACATTGTGTATACATTTTTATCACCAACATTAAATATTTTTTATTGCAAGCAAGACATGAACATTTGGACTTCACAGTAATCCTGGATAACCTAACGTAAGCACAGTCTGGATCGTTTGGGATATTTAATCATCTTTCTGTTTAGAGCACCCTTTGCTGGGAGGAAGAAAATAGCAATGGAAACTTTATTTATTTAACCATCGCCAGTCCTCACGCTTCTCTCCATGACCCACCTGAGTAATTCGATCTCATCCGTCGTTTTGTGTTCTTGTATCTGTTATAGAAATATTATAGCACACAATTAAATGGATTGCCTGAAATGCATTGAAATAGACTATTTAATTACAGCTGAGATCCAGCACCTGCTCTACTCCAAAGCAATTACCCTAATGCTAGTTGTAAAGCACCAAGCATAAATACAAATAAAGGCATGCGATTGGCATGGAAGCAGAGAGAAGTGAAATATCCTCTCTGTGTTGTGAAATGTTCTGCAGAAGCACTACATTTATAATGGGAGCTTGCACCATGTGAGCCTTTTTTCAAACACAATGAACATGGACATTTTTGACTTCCCTACAAACAAGCACTTTGCCTGAAAACCTACAAATATGTAACACGGTAGAGTATCACCAACCAAAATACTAGTCACAGCTATTGTTACTAATGTAAAAACTATAGTAGAGCATGGATGGTACTTGCACGGTCTGCTTAAATGTTTATGCTGATTATTTTTTTAAGAAAAGCCAAATTTTCCAAATTCATAAATGTGTGTTGTTGTTTTTTTGTAGCAACTTCTAAACCAGCAACTGTGATAGTTAGCTAAAAAGGTAAATGTTTGTACACTCAATTATGGATTAAAAGTACATTATTTAGCTTGCATTACCATCACTGTTCTTTATGTACTTTAAGTACCGACATTGCATTGCTGTCTATGGATGTGGATCAGCAAAAGGCTGGACTGGGACTAAAATTCGGCCCTGGCAAACCCAGCCCATCCGGCCCATGAGTTCCCCGTTAATGTTTTTGCTGGGGTTAGGGCCTTAAATTGGAGTAAATAAATAAAACTAGGACAGGGACAAATAATGATATATATTATTGATTTTATTGCAAATGCAGATAACAAACTTAATATTGTACTTTTGTCACACAGAAATGCACTTGACAGTAAAGCATTGATTTAGAGCTAGGATGCAGTAAATTTACTGCTTTTAAATGCTGTCAACATTTACTCACTCTCATGTCATTCACACCTGTATGACTTTCCTGTCTTCCGTGAAACACAAAAAATATATATTTTTAAGAATGTTGGCAACCAAGCCCTTTTAGGCTACCATCGAATATTGTTTGAACAAAAAAAACAGACTCAAATTACACAGAAATAAATTCATTTAGGTTTGGGATGACATTGGGTTGAGTAAACAACACATCTTTGGGTTGAAATACCCCTTTAAAAACAATAAAAAATGTCAAGAGTTGACTCCTAATTTATGCAAGACACTGATATCTATCTTTCATGAGGTTCTCAATCAAATAACATTTAGTTAAATTGAATTAGTTCTATTACAAAGTTGATAAAACATTTAAAGAGAAAAAAAGCTTTTTCCTTAATTCATGGGATCCAAGCTTTAAAGCTGTTTTGTTGAATTATAATGGCATTTTAACTGAGTTTAACTGTAGACCAGTTTCCTTTAACTGTAAGATCATGGTGGTCACAGGTAAAACCATGCTCCTCATTACCATGGGTATGCTTTTAAAATATATAAACCATATTTAATAAACTATTGAATTTGTAATAAAAAACATTGTAAACATGTAGAAAATACGAAAACAGCCTTTATATTTCGAAATATTTAATGTAAGTAATAACAGCAACGTTTTTTATAAATATGTTTCTTCCAAAACACCAATATTTCTTCACTTTTAGTAGCTGCCAGGTTGTGCTAAAGTGATAAGTTTGTGCCTATTGCCGTTTTCCACTTAACCTCGTCATGTATTTCCATGCTCGTGTCTGTTTTCAGCTGATTCACCACAGAACCTGTAATGTTCCCATATAGCACACGATTGCAAATAATGTTTTATAACAAATTTAAAAAGCGCCTAATATGGAGGGGAGGTCTCTCTCGCTTTGGCCTGTCAATTCAGAAGACAAACCAATGGGCTGCTGTCCTTGCATGATGGGCCAGTCAGTGGCAAAAAAATAAAAAAATAAATAACCTTGCATCGGCCCCAAAGTGCGTCGGCCCACCGGGAAAATACCCGGTATACCAGATTACCAGTCCAGCCCTGGATCAGCATAATCAGCAAGCATGGTTAAAGGGGTCATGAACTGAGAAATTAACTTTTCCTTGAGGAGCTTTTGACATATAAAAGGTCATCGTAATATAAGAATATCCTGTAAGTTTCAGAAATGAAAACTTCCTTGTTAGAAAAGAGAAAATTTAGACACATTTTATTGACAGCTGGCTTATCAAACGAGAGATCTGCGAATTTGCATCCCTGTGACATCAGAGAGCAGCGCCTGATTCTGTAGCCCCGCCCCCCGATTCATGCATGATATATAACATAGGTCTACCAACCGGTTTGAGCAACCAAGCAATAAACATGCCATTGAAGATTCCAAAATATTGTGCAACACACTTTTGTGAGAAAAAAATGTTTTTTATATGTGACAGTATTGCATTGTTACAGATCATTTGATATCTACTGATTAAGTGTACATGTCTAATTAAGTATAACTTACCACGCTGTCACAGGCTGAAGTATCCTCTGTATTTGAGGTGTTGTTGGTTAATTGTCCTGCGATTCAGGATCAGACTCTGGGTTGAACATGAATGGACGAATCATTCCGGGTTGCTGTTTTTTCAGATTGGAAGTTTTCGAAACAATTTGAAACTCATTTTAATATGCAAAACTGTTAACCAATCATAGCAGTGGGCGTTTACTTCCAAGTCTTTAGTGTGGCCTATAAAAAACTGGCGTTTCAGGAGCTAGGCTCAAATCTAGGGTAGAATTTGCCTATTATTTATTCATTATAATGTTTTTGAATGTAAAAACCATGCGAACATCATAAGTTGACCTCAGACAACAGTATGAAAAAAGCAGTTCATGACCATTTTAAAGCTTTAGTTCACTCCAGAATTAAAATTTCTTGATTTACTCACCCCCATGCCATTTTCAATCGAAAACAAATAAAGGTTTTTGAGGAAAGCATACCAGGATTTTTCTCCATTTAGTGGGGGACAGGGACCAATGGGTTGAAGGTCCAAATTGCAGTCTGCAGCTTCAAAGAGCTCGACACAATCCCAGCTGAGGAATAAGGGTCCTATCTAATGAAACAAAGTCTTGCACTAGCTCTGTGATGCGTGTCCACGACTTCATGCATTACGTAATCACGTCGGAAAGGTCAGGTGGAAGTTCATGACCTCAAGGGTATGTTATTGTAATGCTCTACTGGGTGGTTGCCCTGCTCGCTTAATAAACAAACTCCAGCTGGTCCAAAATGCAGCAGCTCGAGTTCTTACTAGAACCAGGAAGTATGATCACATTAGCCCAGTTCTGTTAACACTGCACTGGCTCCTTATTAAACATTGCATACATTTTAAAATCTTGCTAATTACTTACAAAGAACTAAATGGTTTAGCTCTCCAGTACTTGAGCGAGCTCTTAACGCATTATACTCCATCACGTCTACTGCGGTCTCTAAACTCTGGTCAGTTGCTAATCCCTAAAATATCAAAATCAACTGCAGGCGGTCGATCCTTTTCCTATTTAGCACCTAAACTCTGAGAGAGTCTTCCTAGCATTGTTCGGGAAGCAGACACACTCTGTCAGTTTAAATCTAGACTAAAAACACATCTCTTTACTATGGCATACACATAAAACATTATACATTTCTATAATTCAAATCAGTTCAATGATTGTTAGGCTGCATTTTCTAGGTCAGCCGGAACTGGGAACACTTCCCATTACACCTGATGTCCTCGGTACATCATCAGAAGAATGGCATCTACGCTAATGTTAGTCTCTCTGTCTGCAGATTCTGCAAATGAAACAGCAGCTGTGTCTTTTAATTATTATAGTAGCCTATTTCGAAGGACAAAAACATTAACTTTAATTATTGGCTTTACATTAAGTCAACTGTCACTTTACTTTGGCGCAAGGCCCTGTGTGGTCGCACCCTTGGCACAGCCCTTGCGACAGTACTGATTACTGCCCTTCCTTTGAAACCAAATAACTGTGATTTCTTGTTGCATCGCTGCACCAATAGGAAGAAAAAAGTGGCCATTCAAAGGGAATACTGATCAGCATAATGGTGAGTTCAATAATAATAATAATAATAATAATAATAATAATAATAAAATATTTTTTTGGGGGAAAATCAACATCAATTTACAAAGTCAGCTGATGTGATTTTCTAATTTATTTTCTGTTGTATTGACAATTCAAAATGACTTAGGGAAACGAGTGAATGCAACTAGAGAAAGATAACTGCAGAAGTGGAGGAAATGAGTGAAAAGTCTATTAATGGCATCGCCTCAAAAACTTGACAAAATGGCACTCAAACCAATCAATTAATCTTAACTTAGGTTTTCTGAGGAAACAAGGCATAGTATGTGAATAGATTTTTACAATTAAGTTAAGACATTAAGTAAAGTTTAATAAAAAGTGTTAGTTAGAACAACTGTCAAATCATTCCACCGTGTGCAATACCGTACCGATGTTTATGCTCAATGGTATTTATGTTATCTGGCTTCAGAGCTTTTCTGCTTCTTCTGCCAAACAGTCTCCCGTTGTCTCCCTTTGTAAAGCACGATAATATGTAATATGTAATGATATGTTTTGTTGTTTTCGCTCTTCACAGAGGTGGCATACATTCAGTGAGCACAAGGATCCTCTATGACGTTTAGTGAAACAACGCGGGTCAACATGGCAAAAACCTGCTCAATGCGTAATAAAAATACTGTTTGTTATTTAAATTGTTTATGATGGAGACTTTAATAAACACCAAACTACTGAATGCACCTTTAATACGATTTTGTGACTGAGAAAAGTAATGCATTTTTTGTTTATTCACATTCTCTTTGGTTTTGCTGGTTTATATGGTTATTTTGTGAAGGAAAGAGCATTAGCAATTTCAGCTGCTAAAAAAGGCAACATAAAACAAGTGCCCAAAAAATTCCACAATAACATGCCTCAATAATTATCGTCATGTGGCACTCACTCCTATAATGATGAAGTGCTTCGAGAGGCTGGTAAAGGACCACATCATCTCAAGACTCCCCTCCACATATGACCCTTTCCAGTTTGCTGACCTCCCCAACCACTCCACATTTCCTCTGTACTCCACCTGAGCCTGGCCCACCTGGAGGAGAAGTGCACTCATGTGCAAATGCTGTTTTTGCACTTTAGTTCGGCATTCAACACAATCATCCCTCAGCATCTGGTAAGCAAACTGGGACCCCTGTGCCTTAGCACCTCCCTGTGTAATGTACGTATGTTTCGTTGTGTTTGCTCTTCACAGAGGTGGCATGCAGTCAATTTGCACAGGGATTCTCTTTGACGTTTAGTGAAACAATGTGGGTCAACATGGAAAAAACCTGCTCAATGCGTAGTAAAAACTGTTTGTTATAGAAATCTTTGAATGCAGCTTTAATATGAGTTCGTGACGAGTATGAGTTTTGTTTATTCCACATTTCTCTTCGGTTTTGGTGGTTTATATGGTTATTTTGTGGAGGAAGGGCCAATAGCAATAACAGCTGCTAAAAAAGGCAACATAGCGCAAGTGATTTTATCCACATCCTTTCAGTATGAATAATGCAGCCTCATTCCATCAACGAGCACCTTTGACCACTGCTACTCCTCTGTAGATGTGGACAAATTGTGGAAAACAAGCTCAGACTCATTATGCATCAGCTGGAAACAGATAAACATGAAAATAAGGCATGATAAATGAGGGTGGCTATTAACTAGAAAATGAGCTTCATTTATTACAGGGGTTCTGGGAGGAGGCCAAACAGAAGGTCCTGATCATTTAGCTTCATTCGGCCTTGATGAATCCGTATCCTAACTGCTTACTCACTGCTGATCCGTGGCCTTATGTGTTGACAGATGGATGAAGTCTTATAAGAAAAGATGACCACTGGCTGATCCTTGAACGAATCCAGCTGGAGCCAATTCCAGTTTAGCATGACAGAAGTGGAAATTAATTAGATGCAGATAGACTATTTTTTTTATTCTTATATTTAAAGACAACATTATGGCATCAAGAAAGGAATAAGCATCTTTTTTCTTCTGGTGAAATTTTCTACAGAAACAAGAGAGGTGGAACATATCAAAGAGCTTGTCCTTTTATGGCCTTGTAATAATTTCACTCGGGCCCACCCAGGGACACCAAGTAGTGTTTGGTATTCACATCACCGCTGGCGTTGTGATTTTTAGATCACACGTCACTTAAGGTGTGGTTATGAGTACATCAGATGACCACCTTCCTCCTCTCTTAGTTTGGGACAATAGTCAAGGTCTTTTACCTTAACTGTATGAGAACACTCCAAATAGGAGGCTGTCCAATCATTTACAATGAATGTAAAATGAGGAGAGTTGGTCAGCTGATCTATCTGAAAGATTGGTGAGATTTCTAATTTGTAGAGCCTCTTCTGTATTATCAGCACAAGGAAGACACAATTGTAATAAAATAGATTTTATTAACAAAAGATAAACAAGAATAACTAACACAACTACTAAATGAATACAATGAATAATAAAGGAATAAAGTGCATAAGATGCATATCCTTGCATCTTTCTTAACATGTGATTGCATATCCTTAACATGTGATTAAGTTGAGTGTGGCTATGGAAGAGTTACGTTATCTTCTGGAAAGATAAACTGTTGTTTCTCTGAAACTAAGGTGAAGAACCTTATTATGCATCAAACAAATCAACAAATTATTATTTTTTATTGACTAGCATCAGTTATATTACCTCTAATGTAAATTTGGAAATTATATACTGATAATAAACAACAATGCCAAGGTCTCAAGAAAGAGGTTTGGTTAAGTGATATTTACGTTCCACGTGGTTGAGTTAGCAGTCCGATGGCGATTACTTCTTCCACTACTTGTGCTGGGTGACAAGGCAGTGGGGAAAGGAGCTGGAATCCGTTTTAACAGTCTTGAACACAAAGATCTGTGGGATGCTGATCTCCTGGAGCACCAAAGGGTCCTAAAATCTGGAACAAGCAGATGAGGCCCTGAAGTAGGTGCAGAAGGTCCTTAATCTGGAAAAAGCAGACAGAGGAACCTTGAAGTGAAGGTTTGCTCTCCTGAGCCTAACCTTGTTGCAAATGTCTTTGTGTGTCTTCTGCCTCTTTGGGCCAGACACTCAGAAGTTGGTCAATCCGCTCTGGTCTCCCTAGCATGAAGTCCAGGGTGTGCTGTAGTCTTCTCGCTGGACTAAACTCTGAACGTAGTGTTGGTTAATGTCTCTTTCCTCACAAGCTGGAGGCTCAGAATGTTGTCGTATCCGTTGCTGCCTCACAAGCTGTAGACTCAGATCCTCGGATCTTGTGCTGTCTCTCTGGTTAAACCAGAGGCTCAGAACTTGGTTGCTCTGTCAAAGTCTAATCCTTGCCGGACAGATTTAGAACTCAGTGAACTGTTTGTCTCTCTTGAGGAGAGTCAGAACGTGGTGAACTGTTTGTCTCTCCCTAGGGGGGGATTCAGAACAAGGAGTGTCTGTTGAAAGGATACCTTATTCCTTTTCCGAATAGGAGGAGATTGCAATTTGGCGCTTCTCCATTCCAGTGTTGCTGCTGGCATCAAAGGGGGCCATCATAAACCAGGACATTAGGCATCAGTCTTTAGCTGGGTGAAAGTCTGAAACTGCATGTGGACCAAAGAGAAGTCCTGTTCTTCCTGGGCTTGGAACCAGAGGTTTTCTTCTTGCCCTCTAAGAGGTGTCTGGCTGTTGTCCTAGCATCTTTATCTGATGGCGTTGGACAGTTTGTTTGTGTTAGTCCAACAAGATCCAATCAAAATGTAGCAAACCTGTGTCCACTGTTATGGGCAGAGAAGGGCCCGGTCATAAACTGGCCCTGGAATGAGCTGTCCACTACATCCTCTTATACATTAGCCATGAGTATTGCCTTTAGTTTCCATCGTAGTCATGACCTATAATTTGCTATTGCTTTCTTGGCTGTGGGAACAGACCTCTATTTCTGCTGACATAACAAAATCAAAAATAATATTAACTAACTAGATGAATAAAGTTCGTTGGGACAAACTTTTATGTTGGCTTGAGAAAGCCGTATGAAAGTTTTATAAGCTTTTTAAGCTAAATTTTGTGAAGCGGAAAGAGAAAGACATCGCTAGCTTTAACATTTTTTAACAAATTGCTTGCATGATTTAGCATTTTTTGTTTTAATAGGTTTTAATAGGTTGTTAGCATGAATTAGCATGTTGCTAGCATGAGTTAGTATGTTTTGCTAGTAGGTTTATCCCACTACTAGCATTAAATACATTTTGCTAACATGATTTAGCATTTGCTAGCCTGTTGTAGCATAAATTAGCATGTCACTAGCATGCAAAAAAAACAGCTAAATGGTGGCGCACTGGTTCCCTGCTTGGCTGCATTGGATCCCGATAGCACCAACCGATAGAAACAGACATTTAACAGCAAATAAGCCACTTAGACAAGTGAGTTCATCAATTTATGTGCAGCGTAGCAGTGCTAAACTCATATATGATCATCATTTCATGCTAGAATTACGTAAAATCAGCAGTTTAAGGACCACAGATGCAATCCAGTTTCACGCTCTGCATAGCCTCGGACTGCTATGCCAGCTAGACCCGGCGGCCCATGAGGCAGCGGAGTCTCCCACAAGCAGCGGCCGCTCCCGGAGGAGACGGAGGTGGTGCGATAGGAAACGGAAGCGCGGCAGTCGGGGGCGGTTAACAGCAAAGCTAAATGCTAACCCATGCAGAACGCCGCTTCCATTCATTCTGCTCACTAATGTCTGCTCTGTGGGAACAAATTAGCAGTGGAAGTACTGAATCTCATTACTTCAGTAAAAGTACAAATATCCAGAGACATATTTACTTTAGTAAAAGTAGAAGTACCACAATGACTACCCTACTTAAGTAAAAAGTAAAAATTACCTGATTTTAAATGTACTTTAAGAATTAAAAGTAAAAGTTCTTACATAACAATTTATTCTTAATTTCTATATTCTAATAATTAAAAAAACAGCATGAAAGCCTGCATGGAGCCTGCATTTTAATTAAGTTAGTTTTGGGTTAATGTAATTGAGCTTACCATCTGTGGTCCAGTTTGCGTAGAAAGAGTAATATTAACGGTAATCTTATGGTAATATTTCCTCCAGAGTGGATAGCGGCTTTCAGAAAACTCTTTGTGACACACAGTGGGTACGGGAAGTATTCAGAACCCCTTAAATTTTTCACTCTTTGTTATATTGCAGCAATTTGCTAAAATCAAGTTCATTTTTTTCTCATTAATGTACACACAGCACCTTATATTGACAGAAAAACACAGAATTGTTGACATTTTTGCAGATTTATTAAAAAAGAAAACCTGAAATATCACATGGTCCTAAGTTTTCAGACTCTTTGCTCAGTATTTAGTAGAAGAACCCTTTTGATCTATTACAGCCATGAGTCTTTCTGGGAAAGATGCAACAAGTTTTTCACACCTGGATTTGGAGATCCTCTGCCATTCCTCCTTGCAGATCCTCTCCAGTTCTGTCAGGTTGGATGGTAAACGTTGATGGACAGCCATTTTCAGGTCTCTCCAGAGATGCTCAATTGGGTTTAAGTCAGGGCTCTGGCTGGGCCATTCATTGTCTTGTTGGAAGGTGAACCTTCGGCCCAGTCTGAGGTCTGGAGAAGGTTTTCGACCAGGATATCCCTGTTCTTGGCCGCATTCATCTTTCCCTCAATTGCAACCAATTGTTCTGTCCCTGCAGCTGAAAAACACCCCCACAGCATGATGCTGCCACCACCATGTTTCAACGTTGGGACTGTATTGGACAGGATATGAGCAGTGCCTGGTTTTCTCCACACATACGCTTAGAGTTAAAATGTTCTATCTTGTTCTCATCAGACCAGGGAATCTTATTTCTCACCATCTTGGAGTCCTTCAGGTGTTTTTTTTAGCAAACTCCATGCAGGCTTTCATGTGTCTTGCACTGAGGAGAGGCTTCCATAGGCCACTCTGCCATAAAGCCCCGACTGGTGGAGGGCTGCAGTGATGGTTGACTTTCTACAACTTTCTCCCATCTCCCGACTGCATCTCTGGAGCTCAGCCATGGTGATCTTTGGGTTCTTCTTTACCTCTCTCACCAAGGCTCTTCTCCCCCGATAGCTCAGTTTGGCTGGACGGCCAGCTCTAGGAAGGGTTCTGGTCGTCCCAAACATCTTCCATTTAAGGATTATGGAGGCCACTGTGCTTTCAGGGACCTTAAGTGCAGCAGAATTTTTTTTGTAACCTTTACCAGATCTGTGCCTTGCCACAATTCTGTCTCTGAGCTCTTCAGGCAGTTCCTTTGATCTCATGACTCTCATTTGCTCTGACATGCACTGTGAGCTGTAAGGTCTCATATAGACAGGTGTGTGGCTTTCCTAATCAAGTCCAATCAGTATAATCAAACACAGCTGGACTCAAATGAAGGTGTAGAACCATCTCAAGGATGATCAGAAGAAATGGACAGCACCTGAGTTAAATAAATGAGTGTCACAGCAAAGGGTCTGAATACTTATGAACATGTGATATTTCAGTTTTTCTTTTTTAATAAATCTGCAAAAATGTCAACAATTCTGTGTTTTTCTGTCAATATGGGGTAATGATTTGAGCAAATGGCTGCAAAATAAGAAAGAGAGAAAAATGTAAGGGGGTCTGAATACTTTCCGTACCCACTGTATGCAGGTTTTAATAGGCCTATCTGAAATAAGCAAGGGCTGCCCCCAAATAAAGTTTTTTTCAAGTATTTGTTCATGTAAGCCGTTGTTCACACGACGCCGGCGTATCCATGTCATTGTCTACTATAATTGTTTATTATTTATTAAATACAGGCAGTTGGTTGATAAAACATGACTGATTACAATTAAGATCACTTTAAAGTGAGGCTTTCAACAAAACCAAACTTACTGAAGTGGTCAAAATCATTTCTGTCCAGCATGTCTTCTGACAGGCTCTTTTATTGTATATGACCGTGTAAATAGCTCAATAACCTATCGCCCTAGCCTGGCTCCACCCTCCTCCATACTTCCGCTCAATTTTCATTTTCCTTCAGTACTCTGGGTTTGCGGTATATTCTTTGGTTTTCTCCGGTCAAATTTTAACCGGTCCAATCAGCGAACAGAGGGAGTGGCTGAGAACGATGATGTTGATGTTGTGCAATAGTTTGAGATGACATACGTCACGACCAAACGTTAGCAATTGGTTATGGCAGATCCAATAGTTTTAAACTTCAACAGAGTACCCACCTTCAAGGAAGTTAACGCTTGTCAATGGAGAGTGGCCAGACTCTCTGTACAAATGAAATGTACAAGAGTCTGGTAGGACCAGGCTATTGACCCAGCCCACACAGCACCCCCAACCTAAAACATCTTCCCGCGCCCCTGCCAGAGACTGATAGGGCTCTGATTGGGTCAAAGATTAGTTCTAGAATCTTTGTTAGCAAGCCTTATATATCTATGGCAACCAAACTTTAAAGTCCTACTGAACCGGAAGTAGCAAGTGAGTTTTCTTCAGTGCTGTGACGTATTTCCAAGTGAAACGGAATATTGAACAGCGGGCAGGGTTTTACTTCAGCGCTCCTCCTGTAGTGAAGTAGAAAGTATAATAATTGCTGCAAAATGTAACAAATTAAAGGTCAATAGTATCTATTGATTCTACTTAAGTAAAGTACAGATACGTGAAACATGTACTTAAGCAAAGTAACAAAGTATTTGTCTTTCTTTACATTCCACCACAGCAAATTAGATTACCTGAAGCTGGACCTAACAACAAAACGGGAGATGAGAGACTGCTATGCCATAATTCTGACAGAAACATGGCTAAATCCATCTGTTTCGGACGACGCCGTGAGTATGGAGGGGCTAACTATATTCAGGTCAGATTGGAGCTGTGCTCTCAGTGGAAAATCTTAGGGTGGTGGTATGCGTATTTACACAAACAACAGCTGGTGTAACAATACCGTAGTGGACTCAAGCAATTGCTCTTTGGACACTATTAAATTCAGACCATTTTATCTGCGTAAAGAATTTACAACTGTCCTCATCACAGCAGTGTACATCCCACCCAGTGTAAACATTAAGGAGGCCCTGAATATGCTCTACCTCTCCATGAGTGATCTGCAAAACGCACATTTGGAGGGTGTTTTCATTGTAGCTGGGGACTTTAACCAGGCTAACATGAACACAGTTCTCCCTAATTTCTATCAGTATGTGGATTTTTCTACCAGGGGTATGAACAGTCTGGATCTAGCCTACACTAACATCAAGGAGGCATTTAAGGCAGTCCCCCGCCCCCACATCGGCTCCTCCGACCACCTCTCTGTTATACTAATTCCTGCATACAGGCCCCTGCTTATCAGGAAAAAAACAACTGTGAAGCAGGTGAGGATCTGGCCTGAGGGTGCTATGTCAGTATTACAGGACTGCTTTGACTTCACTAACTGCGACCGACAATCAACACATCAATGTGGAGGAGTATGCTGCATCTGTGTCCACGTATATTCAGAAGTGCACGGAGGATGTATGCGTTACCAAGAATATCATCACACAAGCCAATCAGAAGCCTTGGATGACCGGCAAGGTATTTGCAATCCTAAAGGCACGAAATGCTGTGTTCAAAGCTGGTGACGTGGTGGCACTCAGAACAGCAAGAGCCAACCTGAACCTTGCCATTAGGGTTGCAAAACGCACCCATCGCCAGGGTTTCTTCAGCAACATTACAAACACGAGGTGCATGTGGCAGGACAACATTCACTTTCTCATTGAACTCAACATAAGTTTTGGAAGGTTTGAGGTAAACTAAACAACACTGAGTTCCCGGTTCATGTGAGCAGGTACTCAACGTCTGAATACAGTTGACGTCTGGAGGTCCCTGAAAAAAGTCAACGCTTGGAAAGCGGCAGGCCCTGACAACATCCCAGGACGGGTGATGAAATGCGGGGACTTAAGAAATGCACTGATCAGCTGGCTCCTGTCCTCACAGACATTTTTAACATCTCGCTGAATCAGGCTGTTGTTCCATCATGTTTTAAGACTGCTACCATAATACTAGTGCCCAAAAATTCACAATAACATGGCTCAACGATTATCGTCCTGTGGCAATCCCTCCTATAAACAACACAAACAACCTTCTCCTGAATGTCGACAAAACAAAAGAGATCATCGTGGACTTCAGGAGAAAGCAGCACAGTCATACACCACTCCTCATCAATGACACTGTGGTGGGATTAGTCAGTAGCACCAAGTTCCTAGGGGAGCTGATCATGGACAGACTGACATTGACCCTTAACACCGCCTCTCTTGTGAAGAGAGCACAGCAGCGTCTTTACTTTCTGCGCCGGACGAGAAGAGCACATCTTCCCCCTCCCATCCTCTGCACTTTCTACAGAGGTAGTATAGAGAGCATATTGACCAGCTGCATCTCTGTCTGGTTTGGGGACTGCAAAGCTGTACAGAGAGTGGTGAGGACAGCGGAAAAGATCATCGGCTCTTCATTGCCTTCCATCCAGGATCTCGCACACAAACGCTGTTTGACCCGGGCCCAAAGCATTATCTGCAATCTGGCAAGAGGTTTCGCAGCATTTGGGGCAGAACAGCCAGATTCTGCAATAGCTTTTTCCACAAAGTTATCAGACTCCTGATCTCAAAATAACCTCTTAACCACTATATCTCACTGAATCCCCTGCAGTGAGCCTCATGTGAACTCGACTGGGATATTGCAATACCAGTATTTTTTTATAATGTGCAATAAATTGTATATATACAGGGGTGGCATTTACGTATATAGCAGAGTATACACCCTGCCATGGCATACCCTGGCGTTCATACAAACAGGGGAAATAAACTGTTCATGATGCTGCTTTTAGTTCTGTCGTGATGCGACAAGATTTTTAGCGGCAAATCTATTTTCTAAACTTCTAAATCAAAAATTTTTTTAAATCATAGAATACACTTGTTTGTTCTCCTAGACAGTTTGAACTAGTTGTTTCCTTTAATTTATTTGTAACATCTGAGGTGAATTAACCATTGTTGCTTTCAATAAGGCTGTCTATTCAAACTCACTAAATTCTTTTTACATTAGATAAAGCACGTATCTGCATTTGTCATACGTTGTTGTTCCAGCCACAATGCTGCATAAATAAAAACAGTAGTTTCTAAAATAAATATATTTTTTCTCACGTTTCGCGTTTGGTTAGGACACAGTGAAGGCTTATAGGACTGTTTCAGTATTTGCATTGATTTTGTATTGTTGTTAAATCTGTTGTTAAGTTCTTTTAGAGTGGATTTTTGTACACATTTTGTTTTTGTGATTATTTGGGAATGTCGTTGTTGTATGGCCAGAAGGACTCATGCCATATCGTTTTTTGTGAAACGCCGCCACTGTATCTATATGCAGCCACTTAACAAGTGCAATAATTGGATATGCCGTTGTCAAGCGCCTTTTAGTGTTATATTTTAATGCAAAAAATCCTTCTCGACTTGTGTTAACCGAATAATGGGTGTGCTCTCTCCTGCATGGGTATGTGCACACGCTTTTCTGGGAGAAGTGTCCATACAAAGATTTTCCGCCCTTTATGACTTCATACACGAAAAAAATACTTTCCTAAACTTGAAAAAAACGGAGGAAGTATTTTTGTCAAACGTCCAACTAATTTTTTGAAACGTTGGCCATGTTTAGCATGAGAATCAACTCTTTAGCCGTGTAAAAATATCAGAATGCATGAAATAGCACCCCCTGTAAATACTCTATTATTGTATTCAAGTTTTGACCCCCTCAATGAAGGTGTATGGGACTTTTATGATTTTTAATCTTCATTTTTAGGAAATCCATAAGTCAGATCAGTCTGAAAAGATATAGCAACCCGAGTCAATACAGTCTGGAGTTTGGTGATTGTACTTACTCCACAATAACAAAGAAATTTGTTTGTTTTCTTGAAAAAGAACAAAATTTGTTCAGGCCAGGACATTCCGGTAACACTTTACAATAAGGGTGCACTAATATGCATTAATTCATGCTTAACTAATGCACAGATAATAATGAGTTAATGTGTTACTAATGGTGAACTAACCCATTTATTAATGATTACTGCATCAGCAACTAATGAAGATTCGACATGATTAATAGATTAAGTTATCATTAAATTGTTATTAGTTAAATGTGTCATAATGTATTAATTCCTTAATAACATATTTTATGAACTAATAATGTAAATTAATGTGTTAATTACCACAACGGGTCAAAGCCATGCATTTCAACTTCCAGTTGTCTGCTTTAATTAATCATTAGCTAATGATTTACAAAGGTGTCATTATGTGATGACTTTACTTGTTGGGGCACAGGACTATTAACTAATTGATTAAGTAATATGTAATTGTGGTTATGGGTTTTGAATTAATTTTTAATTTTAAATTGTTTTACATTATTAGTTCATATAATATGTTATTAAGGAATTAATACATTATGACACATTTAACTAATAACAATTTAATGATTACTTAATCTATTAATCATGTCGAATCTTCATTAGTTGCTGATGCAGTAATCATTAATAAATGGGTTAGTTCACCATTAGTAACACATTAACTCATTATTATCTGTGCATTAGTTAAGCATGAATTAATGCATATTAGTGCACCCGTATTGTAAAGTGTTACCAACATTCCATACTTCACGAGAAAAGCAGGTGCCAAAGATAGCAGGTTCTGAGATATAAAGTCGCAATTGCGAGTTATAAAGTCAGAATTCTGAGATATAAACTCAATATTGCGTTGAACTCAATAAAAAAAATTTTTTCTCAATAAAGAATTGACTTTATATCATGCAATTGCGAGTTTATATCTCAGAATTCTGACTTTATAACTCGCAATTGTGAGAAAAAAAGTCAGAATTCTGAGATTAAAAGTCGCAATTACTCATTTAATTTTTTTATTTAGTGGCGGAAACGGTCTTCCAAATGTAATGGCCTTTAGGCGGAAATACTGTCTTAGAAGAAATAGAAGTCAAGCCAACATAATAAAATTATTCAAATATTCCATAATATTGTAACAAAAAAAAAAAAAAAAAGACAAAAGACTCACTGAACGGTCGAACTGTTCTTTTTATTCACGTGAGCACCTGTGTGGCTGATGCTCTTGCCTCACACAGCCTCAACCACTCCAACTCTCTCCTCAGACCCTGCCCTCACATCACTGCGCAGGCTCAGAGGAACAGCCCATGCCTTAAAGCCCAACTACCCAGAACACATAACACATGAAAGAACATACATGCACCTAGAACACACTCTAAAACATAAGGAGTCCCTAGACTTACTACAATATCCAAATCACAATGGCAATTACAAAACCTCAGCCTAAATGTCATGCTGAAGATCCTGTTTCACTCAGAAATGTATCACTTGCTAGTGCAGATAAGAAAAGTAGAGAAACAACAAAATATGAAATAAATAAATAAATGATGACAAATATTTCATTTTAGCGGCATCAATTTTTTAAAGGCAGATGCCCTGTCACCATAACTCCTCATGATGAAGTTAAATTGTAGACTAGTATTTTTCTTTTCAATGGAAACTCAGATTTCATGTCACTTTTATGTATGAGTGCGGCATCATGAATATCAGGATTTGACACACAGAAGCATTATACATCATCTGACAACTGTGCCGCTACAAGAAATAAATATGATTTATATGCTTTCTGGGATACATAAGCTTCCAAATTGGTCTTGTATCAATCACATAAAGCCAGCTTGATTGATAACAACCCAATGTGGAAAAAAAGAAGCATGAGAAGCATGTGAAAAGAAGGCTTTTTTGCATGTTTTCATAACATTTCATCACAATTACTATGACATAACTAGGCCATGGATCTTGCCTTCTTCCGTGCATCCTGGTGCCATGTGTTCCCCAGGTAAGCGATGCACACGCACCCGACCATCCACGTGATGTAAAAGAAAACATGATTCATCAGACCAGGCCACCTTCTTCCATTGCTCCGTGGTCCAGTTCTGATGCTCACGTGCCACTGTTGGTGCTTTCGGCGGGGTCAGGGGTCAGCATGGGCACCCTGACTGGTCTGCGGCTATGCCGCCCCATACGCAAAAAACTGTGATGCACTGTGTATTCTGACACCTTTCTATCAGAACCAGCATTAACTTCTTGAGCAATCTGAGCTCCAGTAGCTCGTCTGTTTGATCGGACCACACGGGCCAGCCTTCGCTCCCCACGTGCATCAATGAGCCTGAGCCGCCCATTCACTCGTTGCCTAATATATCCTAGCCACTAACAGGTGCTGTGAGGAAGAGACAATCAGTGTTTTTCACTTCACCTGTCAGTGAGTCCTGTAGTTTATTAAAAAAATGTTTCTTACTAAAAAAATATGTGCTAAATTAAATAAATAACATTCTTTGATGGTAAAGTCACTTAGCTTTACAATAAACTTGAAGTGAGCTGATGAGATTTCACAAAGACTCTCTCACACTATCATCTTTTCCTGCATGCCATTCTATTTGACAGAAAGGATGTTTCAAGAGAGCGCAGGACTCTTCACAGCTGTCATGTCACAGAAAACTAGCTGAATGATCGCTCATAAAATATTCATCACAGGCTTTCCCTTCTCAGCCTACAAAACACTGCGTAGCCTCTCCATGACTGCAGTCAAAACAGCAGGAGGGTTAGGAAATGACACTTCTGGCCACATTTGATCTTTAAGCAAGCAGAATATAATTTGGTTTAAGGTAATAACTTTTCAAATACTAAACTATTTTTCTTATTTATAGAAAAATCTGTTTAAATCAGTACATCAGGAATAAAACATGAGAATGTAATATTGCATCTGCTAGCCTACTGAAGATTGTTTCTTGTTCATTTATTCAATAAATGTTTGATTGTGGCTTCAAATATCTTAAAGACACCAATGATGTATTATCCATTAAAGGCACACTATGTAGTTTTTCGCAGCTAGAGGTTGCCTATTCAAAACAAAGGCATAGCTCGATGGCACTGAGATTGAGCGCAGATTCATGGGAGATGTCATCTTCACTTCACAGCCGGCGGAAAAGATTCGGGATGGGAAGAAATCATGTGCATGGATGAGATTATGAATGTTACTGTAGTATGAAGCAGGTTGGGGCTGAACGAGGCTGCTGGAGCGATTGCTAATGAGAGACGAGCACGACACAGCTCGAGAGCAGTGGAGCTTTTATTCTGCCGCAGACGAGCGCTTCCGCTTCTTCCGCTCAACCATATGTGGGGTAACGCAGCGCTGTTTGTGTTTATCATATTATATACATTTGAGTGTGTTGAAAATTATATAGGCCAACTAACGTAACACACTGCAGTGAGATAGATCCATATTAGGCATGGTAAAACATGGTACTCGCTGTAAATCAAGAACACCAGATTTAAACATTAAGACTAACTGTGTTGAGCTGGAGAACAATGATTAGTTTCCTGTCTTTGGTGTTTGGAGGGTAATGCGGGTATGATGTCATTAATATAGGTGACGCACAGACATGGTCCGTGTCCTGGATAAAATAGCTTATTTATCTGGATTTAAACATTCTTGGAAACATTTGGGATAATGTAAGTACACAAGTCAACAAAATAACACTGTTTAGTGTTTATTTGATATATTAACATCAAAATCTTACAAATTGTGCCTTTAAGTCATTAGTGTGTTTTGTTCGATTTCATGATGCTTTTAGGTATTACCCATGTCAGTTAAATCATGTATTAAATCTGCACTTCATTTCATTCATGAGGGAGTCAAAAATGGATCTTCCAAAATCGTGTTTCTGCCTTATCCGATTCACTGCTTAATGATGATGCAGCCCAGTTATTTAAACGGATTTCCTGGGAAAATCGTATACTTTCATTCGTCTGTATGTTGAGGTCAGCTAGTGAGATCTGTGAAGGTAAACCTCACTCCCCTGCCCTCAAGTGGTGCGCTAGCGACTGATGCTAGAGACTGCAATCTTAATCCTTGTTAGCGTGCACGCCTTCCATTCCAGAAACGGCGGTTCGAGTCTCGCTCGGAGTGGGGTAAGTAATATCGGAGAGGTTACATTGGTGCCGTGATTCCTGTTTGTGGTCAATGCAAAGCCGATCTCAGAGGGATCAAGTCATATTCTTCAGATATCGTCTTTTTTACAGTAAACTGTAGGTACACTGGTATGCCTCAAACAGAGCAGAGTAACTTGCAGTTTTAGGCCTATGCTTTACTCGCCAGGGCCTTTGGTACAGCTTTAAAGTAGCTTTAATATGACTTAAGCTACATAATAAGTACAAAGAGGGTGATGCACATTCATAATGTATAATGAAAAAATTTAATGCAAATTTATACATTTTATGTATAGACATATTTAATACAAATCATATCCTCACATTCTGAAGCTCTATGGTAACATAAAAATATATGAAAAATAAAACATATACGTACATGAAAAATACAGCAAGCCATAAATAACATTAGATGAAATTTACTTTAAACCCCACAGATACTGTACATTTAAAATGGATAATAAAACATCAGAAATAGGTACAATAGTTTATATTTTAAGCCTTTAAATCTACATTTTAATCTGAACAGTTGTGGCAAGTATGTTGGTTGTTTTCTAGATATTCTTCATGCTAGACCCTCATTTCATTTTTGAGATCCCTTCTGGAAACTCTTGAGACTTATTCTCAGAGAAGCAAGAGGCTTTCAGAAGTGCTTTCCAAATGAATTCCATCGCTGTAAAAAAAACTATTTACCCGTGGACAGCCCAGACAGGAGCAGAGTGAGATGTTACTTCACCATTTTCTTGGTCTTTGATCTGATGCCTCATGCTGTGCTGCAAACGTCAAAGATAACAGCTCTACTGGTGCTCTCAGTCTCCTCCAAATGAGAGCAAAAGAAGGTAGAAGGTAGAGAAGACAGCTTTCCTCCACCTGTGACCCGACTCTCATCTTCTGAAATACCATGTGCTATTACAGCTTTTTACAATAATTTTAGCACTAATATCAGAAACTGTAGACATACAACTTTTTTTTTCTTTTTCTAGAGTTTGCTACAATCAATATATATATATATATATATATATATATATATATATATATATATATATATATATATAAACATATTTTAGTTGTAAGAGATGTTTTGTAATAAATATATATTATGCAAATGTATTATGTAAGGTTAATGGGAAAACATGCTGTATTTCCTTGTTTAAAACAATGCATAAAAGGATAAAACCATAAAAGGATTTGGTAACACTTTAGTCTAGGGTCCAATAATTAACTTGCTTATTAGCACGCATATATTGGCTGTTTATTAGTAATTACAAAGCACATATTAATGCCTGATTCTGCATGATCATATTCTACATCCCTTAATCCCAAAACCTAAACTTACCAACTACCTAACTAATAATGAGTTTGAGGCAAAAATCATAGTTAATATTATTATATCTCAATATAATAATAATAATGAGAATTGGATCCTAATCTAAAGTGTGACCAAGAATTTGTATACTATATAACCTATATGTGTGTAAATGTATGCTATACAAATTCAAATATAGTTTTGTTATTGTTATGAAGCAATTCTGCTGATACAATAAGGAAGCTAATGATAAAAGACATGATGAGGAAGTAATTAAAGATGTTTGTAAGGTAATTTAGCATTTGTGATTTCCTTTTCTCTTCCTTCATCTCTCTCTGTGTTTGTATTCTGCTTTATCTGTCTCCTCTCTGACTGTAAGCATTTATTATTTATCCATCTGATTTATTTCAAAGAGTTCCTAAAAAACAAATCAGAGCTGCATGGCACCTGATGCTTTATTCATGGACTGGTGCAGCTTTCAGACGACCCACTGGCGCAAGGGTTGCTCTTACACAACTCCGGTGTTTCATCAATACTGAAGAAATGTTGCACTTTTCATCAGCCTCTACAACATCCACGCTCTCAGCAACACACAACTGCCAACCCTCAACTCAAAAGGCATGTTACAATAGAGGGTAAATATAAAAGTCTTCTTCCTTTCAGCAGGGACAGTTGTTTATCATAATTTTCTGTGAACTTTACAACCCATTAGCCTTTTCTGAACCATGTTGAGAGCCACAGTTGCTTGGAAACAATTTACACAAGTCACGCATTAAGACAGAAGCTTAGTACTAACTGCTGTTTACACTTCCCTCTTTATGTAGTACAGTACTTTTTACTTTAACCGCAGGAAGACACTGCTATAGTGGAGGTATGCCACCTAGAAAGTGGACCTACGGTGAACCAGTTAATGTTTACCACAAAAATTTATAATCTATTTACTCACCCTCATGCCATTTTAAACCCATATGCTGAAATATTAATATATATATATATATATATATATATATATATATATATATATATATATATATATATATATATATATATATATATATATATATATATATATATATATATATATATATATATATATATATATATATATATATATATATATATATATATATATATATATATATGAAACAACAAATTTCAAATGTGGTAACTGATATACAGGTGCTGGTCATATAATTAGAATATCATCAAAAAGTTGATTTATTTGACTAATTCCATTCAAAAAGTGAAACTTGTATATTATATTCATTCATTAAACACAGTCTGATATATTTCAAATGTTTATTTATTTTAATTTTGATGATTATAACTGACAACTAAGGAAAATCCCAAATTCAGTATCTCAGAACATTAGAATATTGTGAAAAGGTTCAATATTGAAGACAACTGGTGCCACACTCTAATCAGCTAATGAACTCAAAACACCTGCAAAGGCCTTTAAATGGTCTCTCAGTCGAGTTCTGTAGGCTACACAATCATGGGGAAGACTGGACAGTTCTCCAAAAGACGACCATTGACACCTTGCACAAGGAGGGCAAGACACAAAAGGTCATTGCAAAAGAGGCTGACTGTTCACAGAGCTCTGTGTCCAAGCACAAGAGGCAAAAGTGTACAAGCAATAGGGATAACCGCACCCTGGAGAGGATTGTGAAACAAAACCCATTCCAAAATGTGGGGGAGTTTCACAAAGAGTGGACTGCTGCTGGAGTCAGTGCTTTAAGAACCACTACGCACAGACGTATGCAAGACATGGGTTTCAGCTGTCGCATTCCTTGTGTCAAGCCACTCTTGAACAACAGACAGTGTCAGAAGCGTCTCGCCTGGGCTAAAGACAAAAGGACTGGACCGCTGCTGAGTGGTCTAAAGTGTTAATGTTCTCTGATGAAAGTACATTTTGCATCTCCTCTGGAAATCAGGGTCCCAGAGTCTGGAGGAAGAGAGGAGAGGCACACAATCCACATTGCCAGTGATGCCAGTGATGTTTTTTTTCACAGCCAGTGATGGTTTGGGGTGCCATGTCATCTGCTGGTGTTGGTCCACTGTGTTTTCTGAGGTCCAAGGTCAACGCAGCCGTATACCAGGAAGTTTTAGAGCACTTCATGCTTCCTGCTGCTGACCAACTTTATGGAGATACAGATTTCATTTTCCAACAGGACTTGGCACCTGCAAACAGTGCCAAAGCAACCAGTATCTGGTTTAAGGACCATGGTTGTTTCCATGTTTTATGGGGACATTCCATAGGCGTAATGGTTTTTATACCGTATAAATTATATATTCTATCCCCCTACACTGCCCCTGCCCCTAAACCTACCCATCACAGGAGACCTTCTGCATTTTTACATTTTCAAAATATATCACTTAGTGTGATTTATAAGATGTTTTTCTCATGGGGACCTAAAAATGTCCCCACAAGGACAAGGATTTTGGATATTGCCATCTTTGTGGGGACATTTTGTCCCCATACCTTAGGGATTACCAGTCCACACACACACACACACACACACACACACACACACACACACACACACACACACACACACACACACACACACACACAAAAACAGAAAATGTTGAATACAGAGGAGACCCACTATTATATCAACTTTAGTTTGAGTACTTGTTCAATTGTTAATATTTTTTTTCCCCAACATTGTCAAAGGTTTGTTTAAGGTTAAAGTGCCTAATTTTGTTTTGGAGTCTCCTACAATAGGAGGACATGTATCTAAGGTCAAAAAACTATTTACATTGCAGCATCAGCACTTTTCTCAGTGTCTGAAACAGTTCAATAAAGGATTCTGTCTTTCTAAGCCCCTCCTTTCTGAGAGACTGCTCTGCTCTGATTGGTCATATGGTCCACTCTGTTGTCCACTCAAATCCCTTCACTCGATTGGGATGTTCTTTTTTATTCTGGAATGCAAGGGCAGTGACTGTAACATTGAGCATGTTTGAATATTAAACATGTATTTATATCGATTTCATCAGGCTCTGAAAATTCTTCAAAAAGAACACAAAGAATGACCTTCTCATCTGCCATAGTTGCAACTCTTGCATCATCAGAACAGGGTGTACAGAACACCGTTTAAAAAAACGCTTTGTCGAGGAGGAACGCAGCTCAGATGTTGAAAACCAAACACTCATTAGCACAACTGAACTTCAGCTCTGGATCTTCCTCAGCACTTGATACACTGTGATACGAACAGTAACGATGGTGTCGTTTTACCGTATAAATTCCAGCGTGAGACCTCATCTTTTGGAAGTGCCTATGAAGACATAGACTGACATTTTGCAAATTTGTTACATTGTTACATAGGTTTGTAACAAGAAGTAAGACTCAAATTACTCACTGACTCGTTTCAGGCAGTTCAGAATCGATTCTTTCTTATAGGAGACAATAACTTTATTTGTCGTGCACTTCGATCTTTTGCATTCACAAACAACTACATGAAAGATAATATTTGGGAAAAAGCATAATAGAGACACTTTAAAATTTCACAGTTCAGATTATAACATGACTTTTAATGTGTATTATCAGAACTTGAGTCAGAGAAGGGATTTAATGTAGGCTATTCCAAGTCTAAACTAAACAATGGCCCTTCTGTGCTTTGGTTCCACATTTACTGATTAAATGTTTAATCAGTCAAACAATATCAGAAAAAAAGTAATCATCTGGGTAACATCCCAATTGATAACATAACTAATAAGTCGTGCAAGGTCAGTTAAGGAGGACAAACCTATAAGCTTGACAGCGATTTTGAATATAAAACAGGTCATAACGTTATCTCTGTCAACCTGTGTAAAGAAAACACACTGTATAGTGTGTGCACATACAGCCCCTTATCTCATTTATTTTTCAAGAAGGCAATATCCAACCCAAATAAACTGAACGGGAATTCAAGGGAGAACTGGAAACTTCCCTGTAGCTGGAGGAAATTTTGTCAACAGCAAGAGAAGTGATTATTGGCCCTGTGTTTGCAGAGCATGTGGGCAGTTACAGACACACTGGGACATTCTGGAAGACAGCCTTTTTACAGGAGATAAGATTGAGCCCACCGTGTAAGAATCAGTCAGCTATAAGCAGGATATTATCACTCGCTGTCTTACTGTTTAACGTCATCTATCAATGCTTCTACATGTGTCCTATTTTATTTTTTCTAAATGCTATAGATAGAAGGACAAACACATCTGTTGGCCAATATTAGTACAATATTAGTTTTAGTTTATGGGGATTTTTTTTTTTTTTTAACCGTCAGTATTACAAAGATAATACATAGGCACACTTGATGAACAGTAAATTTGTAAATATGCAGCAGCTGTAACAGTTCTGAGTTTCTCATTGCATTTAATACGTGAAATATTAAAGTAACAATTAGTGTAATAAACAAGTACAGATATGATTTTCTTGCATTAGATTATAGACAATTATATAGGACATTATAATGTTCATGTTATTAGTCTCTGAATATACAGTCCCTTGAATGCATGTGGGTGAAACATTTTACAATCAGATGCTTTTAAAAAAAAAGATTATTTATAATACTTGTTTTGTCAACAAAAATAAATTTTAATGATCATTTAGATTGCGTATGCATGTGTAGGCGGTCACAACAAATATATATTATTCACAAAATGAAAGAAACATGAATTGATAATTTCTTGGAATCTCAGATTAATTTTAAACTTATATGAAAGATTTTTTTTAATAAAAAATAAAGACGTCTCCTACTCTGCCCCCTAGTGTAGAAAACTGTAAATATTAAAGTAACAATTAGTGTAATAAACAAGTGTGATAATGCAGATATGATCATTTTTTTTGCATTACATTATAGACAATTATATAGATCATCATATCATTCATGTTATTAGTCTCTGAACATACAGTTTCCCTTGAATGCATGTGGGTGAAAATGTTTACAATTAGATGCATATTCTTTATAATACTACTTGTTTTGTCAACAAAAAATACATTTTAATAGTAATTTAGATTGTGTGTGTATGTGTAGGCTGTAACAATACATACATACCAGCAGCCATATCACCCTGTAGCCCAAGACTGGTTTCCCACTGAAGCTAAGCAGGGCTGAGCCTGGTCAGTACCTGGATGGGAGACCAACTGGGAAAACTAGGTTTCTGCTGGAAGAGGTGTTAGTGAGGCCAGCAGGGGGTGCTCACCCTGTGGTCTGTGTGGGTCCTAACTAGGGTTGGGAATCGTGAGAAATTTTCCGGTTCCGGTTCTGGTGTCGATTCCGCCTAATGATTCCGGTTCCGATTCCGGTTCCATTAAAATTATTAAACAAATAGTGGTAAAGGAAAAGGCATAATATAACTCAAACAATCCTTTTTGTGTTTATTACATGATCTCTGATTCATTTACAGGTTGGCAATGTCAAAAAAGTCCTGTACTGTACATATATTACAGTATTAAAAGCATTCTTGCAAAAATATTATATATATATTAGTTATATTTATTAGTTAGTTGTATATTAGTTTAATAGAAATTCAGTTATTCAGTGAACTTGTAAATAATAAATGGTAATTCAGCATTACAAATGTAATTGTGCCTAAACCATGATGACTTAAAGGTGGAAAAAGGATGTAAGCCTTTCACTATAAATCTGGAAACAGCCCTGTGGCACTCATCTATTCTCTCTGTCGTCATTTTCCCTTTACTCGCTAAATTAACGGATTAACCGTCTCCAAAGTTCCATTAAGGGGGGTGGGCGTGGTACATTGTTTAACATCTGAAAAAACGTAAATAATATTTCTATATATATTGATAGTCTTATTACTACTGAAATAACATTTTTACCCGTGAATGAATTCCTAGTCAACAAGAAAATATCTGACGCAAAACCGTATAGGCCTATATGTAGCGCGAGGGCTTTCGGTGCTGAAGTGCGTTAATTGTAGGGGTAGGCATAGATTATTTTTTTTAATCTAGATTAATCTCACTGTGATTTTGAAATTAATCTAGATTAAAATGGCTCATTTGAATTCTGCCGAAGGCATTCAGAGTATGTGTGCTACCCAGATAATGACTGGTGCTTTCACACTTGGTTCGATTGCCTGGACCGAACCCGAGTTCGATTGCTCCCTAGACCGTGTTCATATTATATTTTTGGGTCCGAAACCGAGGTGCGTTTTCGTCATCAAAGCAGCAGCTGTTTACCCCGTTACTTGGTAACGACGTCGAGCGAGGAGGTGGCAGAATGAATAGCGTTGTTCACCTAACTTTTATATTTTTGTTTTTGAACCGTTAGTTTTGTTACCAAAGCTTCAGTACAAATGGCACTTGCGTCTATCTGCCGCGGATGTACTGCAAATGCTCTAAAGAACGCTGAAGACGAGCAGAAATGAGATGCACAGCTCTCTGCTTGCAGTATGTCAGTCACTCATCAGGACTCGAGGCGGTTGGCGTGCCTGAGTTCGGAAGACAGCGTTCAGGCTTGATGTGGTAATTTCACAGCATACACGCAGGTTCGAAGACTCGTTCTCACTCCCTACAGTGCAATTAGATAGCTATACATCCGCGCTAAAATATCACGGTGAAAGTCATCATAGCTGCGTAGTATAGACCCAGCTCCCAACCCAACTATGAGAATAGATTAACGGCGATATTTTTTTTATCGCCCGATAAGAGTCTCACGTTAACGCAGCACGTTAACGGCGATAGCGGCCCACCACTCGTTAATTGTTTGCACTTCTGGAAGCGGCAGGCAACGTAATTAATATTCATGATGAGGTTAGCTGTCGCCCGCTATTATAAGGATACGCTCCCCAGCGCTTCGCACACACATTGCACCAGAACCGTTTTCGGAACCGAAACTCAGGAATTTTGCGCGATTCCGGTATTTTTCAAAAATAAGTATCGGTTCTGCATAAGAACCGGTTCTCGGTTCCCAACCCTAGTCCTAACGCCCCAGTATAGTGATGGGGACACTATACTGTCAAAGAGCACCGTCCGTCAGATGAGACGTTAAACCGAGGTCCTGACCCTCTGTGGTCATTAAAAATCCCAGGATGTCCTTCGGTAAAAGAGTAGGGGTGTAACCCCTGCATCCTAGCCAAATTTGCCCATTGGCCCCTGTCTATCATGGCCTCCTAATCATTCCCATTTAGGCTACCGATTGGCTTCATCACGCCGTCTCCTCTCCACCAATCAGTTGGTGAGTGGTGGGCGTTCTGGTGCAATATGGCTGCCGTCGCATCATCCAGGTGGTGCTGCACATTGGTGGTGGTTGAGGAGATTCCCCCTTCTATATGTAAAGCGCTTTGAGTGCCTAGAAAAGCGCTATATAAATGTAAATAATAATTATTATTAATTATTATTATTACATACATACATATTATTTTAATTCAATTCAATTCACATTTATTTGTATAGCGCTTTTCACAATACATATCGTTTCAAAGCAGCTTCACAGAAAATGCATGTGTCTACATTACAATTTAAGTGATTTTTCCACATTATGCATTTCAGAAATGTACAAAGGACACAGATCAGCTAACAATGTATTTATTAGTATAATAATTAATTAATTTAGGGCACAATGAAGTGAATAGGAATACATGTAGCAATGATTAGGGTATAAAAGAGCAAGGGTGCGTTGATGCAGCAACGTCATCTGAAGTCCTCGCAGGAGTTAGTCATTTCATCACAGGTGATGGTCATCTGAAGTCCTCGCAGGAGTTAGTCATCTCTTCACAGGTGATGGTCATCTGAAGTCCTAGCAGGAATTAGTCATCTCTTCACAGGTGATGGTCATCTGAAGTCCTCGCAGGAGTTAGTCATCTCATCACAGGTGATGGTCATCTGAAGTCCTCGCAGGAGTTAGTCATCTCTTCACAGGTGATGGTCATCTGAAGTCCTCGCAGGAGTTAGTCATCTCTTCACAGGTGATGGTCATCTGAAGTCCTCGCAGGAGTTAGTCATCTCTTCACAGGTGATGGTCATCTGAAGTCCTCGCAGGAGTTAGTCATCTCTTCACAGGTGATGGTCATCTGAAGTCCTCGCAGGAGTTTGTCATCTCTTCACAGGTGATGGTCATCTGAAGTCCTCGCAGGAGTTAGTCATCTCTTCACAGGTGATGGTCATCTGAAGTCCTCGCAGGAGTAAGTCATCTCATCACAGGTGATGGTCATCTGAGTCCTCGCAGGAGTTAGTCATCTCATCACAGGTGATGGTCATCTGAAGTCCTCGCAGGAGTTAGTCATCTCTTCACAGGTGATGGTCATCTGAAGTCCTCGCAGGAGTTAGTCATCTCTTCACAGGTGATGGTCATCTGAAGTCCTCGCAGGAGTTTGTCATCTCTTCACAGGTGATGGTCATCTGAAGTCCTCGCAGGAGTTAGTCATCTCTCATCACAGGTGATGGTCATCTGAAGTCCTCGCAGGAGTTAGTCATCTCATCACAGGTGATGGTCATCTGAAGTCCTCGCAGGAGTTAGTCATCTCTTCACAGGTGATGGTCATCTGAAGTCCTCGCAGGAGTTAGTCATCTCATCACAGGTGATGGTCATCTGAAGTCCTCGCAGGAGTTAGTCATCTCATCACAGGTGATGGTCATCTGAAGTCCTCGCAGGCGTAAGTCATCTCATTAAAGGTGATGATCATCTGAAGTACTCGCAGGAGTTAGTCATCTCTTCACAGGTGATGGTCATCTGAAGTCCTCGCAGGAGTTAGTCATCTCTTCACAGGTGATGGTCATCTGAAGTCCTCGCAGGAGTTAGTCATCTCTTCACAGGTGATGGTCATCTGAAGTCCTCGCAGGAGTTAGTCATCTCTTCACAGGTGATCGTCATCTTAAGTCCTCGCAGGAGTTAATCATCTCTTCACAGGTGATGGTCATCTGAAGTCCTCGCATGAGTTGGAGTCATCTCATCACAGGTGATGGTCATCTGAAGTCCTCGCAGGAGTTAGTCATCTCTTCACAGGTGATGGTCATCTGAAGTCCTCGCAGGAGTTAGTCATCTCTTCACAGGTGATGGTCATCTGAAGTCCTCGCAGGAGTTAGTCATCTCTTCACAGGTGATGGTCATCTGAAGTCCTCGCAGGAGTTAGTCATCTCTTCACAGGTGATGGTCATCTGAAGTCCTCGCAGGGAGTTAGTCATCTCTTCACAGGTGATGGTCATATGAAGTCCTCGCAGGAGTTAATCATCTCTTCACAGGTGATGGTCATATGAAGTCCTCGCAGGAGTTAGTCATCTCATCACAGGTGATGGTCATCTGAAGTCCTCGCAGGAGTTAGTCATCTCTTCACAGGTGATGGTCATCTCAAGTCCTCAGGAGTTAGTCATCTCTTCACAGGTGATGGTCATCTGAAGTCCTCGCAGGAGTTAGTCATCTCTTCACAGGTGATGGTCATCTGAAGTCCTCGCAGGAGTTAGTCATCTCTTCACAGGTGATGGTCATCTGAAGTCCTCAGGAGTTAGTCATCTCTTCACAGGTGATGGTCATTTGAAGTCCTCGCAGGAGTTAGTCATCTCTTCACAGGTGATGGTCATCTGAAGTCCTCGCAGGAGTTAGTCATCTCTTCACAGGTGATGGTCATCTGAAGTACTCGCAGGAGTTAGTCATCTCTTCACAGGTGATGGTCATCTGAAGTCCTCGCAGGAGTTAGTCATCTCTTCACAGGTGATGGTCATCTGAAGTCCTCGCAGGAGTTAGTCATCTCTTCACAGGTGATGGTCATCTGAAGTCCTCGCAGGAGTTAGTCATCTCTTCACAGGTGATGGTCATCTGAAGTCCTCACAGGAGTTAGTCATCTCATCACAGGTGATGGTCATCTGAAGTCCTCGCAGGAGTTAATCATCTCTTCACAGGTGATGGTCATCTGAAGTCCTCGCAGGAGTTAGTCATCTCTTCACAGGTGATGGTCATCTGAAGTCCTCGCAGGAGTTAGTCATCTCTTCACGGGTGATGGTCATCTGAAGTCCTCGCAGGAGTTAGTCATCTCATCACAGGTGATGGTCATCTGAAGTACTCGCAGGAGTTAGTCATCTCTTCACAGGTGATGGTCATCTGAAGTCCTCGCAGGAGTTAGTCATCTCTTCACAGGTGATGGTCATCTAAAGTGCTCGCAGGAGTTAGTCATCTCTTCACAGGTGATGGTCATCTGAAGTCCTCGCAGGAGTTAGTCATCTCTTCACAGGTGATGGTCATCTGAAGTCCTCGCAGGAGTTAGTCATCTCTTCACAGGTGATGGTCATCTGAAGTCCTCGCAGGAGTTAGTCATCTCATCACAGGTGATGGTCATCAGTCTGTATGAGAGGCTGGAGCTGACGGACTCTATGGTTTCCTCGGGACGGGCGTCCCAAGATAAAACAGAACAGGAAAATAATTAGCGTAGCTGCTGTTCAAAGCATTAAGCAAGACAGTCATGTGATATAACTGGAGTACAAGATTATGAGAAGCATAAAGAGGCTAAAGAGATGCGTCTTTAATTTAGATTTAAGTACTAGAACTACTTGTTTTGTCAACAAACAAATGTCAACAACATTTTAATGATAGTTTAGATTGTGTGTGCTCTCTCTCTCTCTCTCTCTCTCTCTCTCTCTCTCTCTCTCTCTCTCACACACACACACACACACACACACACACACACACACACACACACACACACACACACACACACACACACACACACACACAGGCTAAAAAAAAAAAAAAAAAACTCTTAGATTTTGATTTATGAACTACTTGTTTTGTCAACAAACAAATGTCAACAACATTTTAATGATAGTTTAGATTGTGTTCTCTCTCTCTCTCTCTCTCTCTCTCTCTCTCTCTCTCTCTCTCTCTCTCTCTCACACACACACACACACACACACACACACACACACACACACACACACACACACACACCTAAACAAAATAAAATAGAAGACATGTCCTACTCTGCCCCCTAGTGTAGATAAACGGCTAAAACGCTGCACATACTGTATCATTAGAAGCATAAATATTTTATTTATTTTTATTTGTATTATTTGCATTAGAATTAGCGATTTTTTACTATTTTTTCTTTTCTTTTTTTTCTTTTTTCCCCTCAGCTTGACAGTTTGTTTACAGTCTATCATAGGGCTGGGACTTCCAGAGTAACCCGCAGTCCTGTTACTCGGCGGTGTAATGAATGAGTACTAGTTTGACTAAAGCGGCCCACAGTCACTGAGGTAATCATTTCCCTTGCGTCAAAATTCCATTCTCACCAGACAAGTTTTTCATTAAAATGACCAACGCCACAATTGTGTCCGATTGGTCCGAACCGCAGGCCCAGTTTATGAAACGCGTCCTGTGATTGGCCAATCATCGAGGTCGGCAACAGTATTCGCATTTTGATTGGACAGCTTCTTCGTCATCTTGGTACAATGTAGCTAGGTTGGTTCTTCCTACTCTCCTTACGTAGGTATTAGTTTAATACATAGATAAGTTAGCGAGATATTAATGTATTAATATTTGTACAGTTAATACTTTAAATTAGTGCAAACAAAGCATGCGAAGGGTGACGCTTTTTGTCAACGGAACCTCCAAAAATGGCAAGGTGAGTGAACACACGCAGTACACGTTTAGCCTGTCCAACTCCAGTAAGTGTTGTGTGTGGACACTGATGTCCTGTTAATGGCATGCAACCTATTCCCGTTATTTAGTAAAGGTACAGAAAACTATTAGAAAGCTTACAACTCTAAGCATTTAAGTTATTATTTTACTCCTGACGATATGGGGAAGGCCACATAAGAGCTCGCTCTGCTGTTATTTTAACATTATTGTTTATTATTATACCCCGTAAATGCATTTCTGTAATTTATTGACATTACCAACAGCAACTAGTTACGTTAATCCATTTATATGGTGTAAATTATTTTTATTAGATACCAATTTTTATTCTGAAGTGCATGTTTCATTTGTATTCAGTTAAAATACTTAAATTGAATGGGTATTATTTTTTGAAATGTTTAATAACAGTGCAAAATATGGATTGCTTTATTAATTCCACATTATCCAGCCAGACAACTGGCAGTAATTATAATAACAATGATAGTAACACTTTACAATAAGGTCCCATTAGTCAGTTAATGCATTAACTAATATGAACTAACCATGAGCAATGCTTTATATTTATTTATTAATCTTTGTTAGCATTAGCTATTCAAAATACAACTGATTATTTTAGTTCATATCAGCTTCATTAAATAATATTTACAGATGCAACTTTTGATTTTAATAATGAAATTAATAAATGCTTTAAAAGTATGTTAGTTCATGTTAACTAATGTAGTTAACCACTTTTTTTAACAAATGGTACCTTATTATAAAGTGTTACCATAATAATTATTTGGTAACACTTTATTTTACGTGTATTTGTCATAGTAACGGTAAATTATGTATAATCACATGCAACTAACCATCAACCTAACCCTGTAGTAAGTACGTGTTGTTAATTAATATTACTCAGTACTTAAATATAATACTGTAACAATGACACCTTAAAAAATAAAAGGTAACACTTTATTTTACAGTGCCCTTGTTAAACGTTACATGTAGTTACTGAAGTAATAACTATAAATGATGCATAGTTATATACAACTAACCCTAAACCAGCGCCTATACCTAACCCAATAGTACATGCAGTTAATTATTATTTCTCAGTACTTAAATTATTTAACCAAATAAAGTGTAATCTTAATAACTATAAAGTATGCATAATTACATGCAACTAAAATAAACAAAACCCTAATCCTTTCCCTGTAGTAAAATACATGTAGTTAATTAATATTACTCAATACTTAAATTAAAACCTTAAAATAAAGTGCAACTAATTATTGTAATAAACATTCTAACACTGTAATGCAAACATTTCCATATTAATGCCTTATTCATGTCTTTGTTTCTTTTGCAGGTTGTAGCCGTTTATGGGACTCTGTCTGATCTTTTGACAGTCGCCAGCAATAAATTGGGAATCAGGGCTTGTAACCTCTATAATGGGAAAGGTGGTCTTATAGATGACATTGCGCTCATCAGGTACGGTTGCATTGACGTTCTTCAACTATCATTCATTCATTCATTTGGGAAAGACAATGGTGGAAACATTATGGAACAAAACACATTGCTATTCTTGTACTTGTTGAATAAACAAGTACAAGTCAACTTATTCTACTAAATATCTATTCTAATACTCAAGTGATTTTACTATGACTTTGTTAAAATACCAGTAAAAAGTACATTGGAGTAAAAAGTACATTTACTTATTCTTAAATGTAGTCAAGTAGAGAGTAAAAGTTGCTAATACAGGTGCTGGTCATATAATTAGAATATCATCATAAAGTTGATTTATTTCACTAATTTCATTCAAAAAGTGAAACTTGTATATTATATTCATTTATTACACACAGACTGATATATTTCAAATGTTTATTCCTTTTAATTTTGATGATTATAACTGACAACTAAGGAAAATCCCAAATTCAGTATCTCAGAACATTAGAATATTAGTTAAGACCAATACAAAGACAGGATTTTTAGAAATCTTGGCAAACTGAAAATTATGAGCATGAAAAGTATGAGCATGTACAGCACTCAATACTCACACATCTTCCTCTTCACAATACCCATAGATTTTCTTTAAAATTAAGGTCAGGCGAGTTTTCTGGCCAATTAAGAACAGGGATACCATGGTCCTTAAACCAGATACTGGTTGCTTTGGCACTGTGTGCAGGTGCCAAGTCCTGTTGGAAAATGAAATCTGCATCTCCATAAAGTTGGTCAGCAGCAGGAAGCGTGAAGTGCTCTAAAACTTCCTGGTATACGGCTGCGTTGACCATGGACCTCAGAAAACACAGTGGACCAACACCAGCAGATGACATGGCACCCCAAACCATCACTGACTGTGGAAACTTTACACTGGACCTCAAGCAACGTGGATTGTGTGCCTCTCCTCTCTTCCTCCAGACTCTGGGACCCTGATTTCCAGAGGAAATGCAACATTTACTTTCATCAGAGAACATTAACACTTTAGACCACTCAGCAGCAGTCCAGTCCTTTTTGTCTTTAGCCCAGGCGAGACGCATCTGACGCTGTCTGTTGTTCAAGAGTGGCTTGACACAAGGAATGCGACAGCTGAAACCCATGTCTTGCATACGTCTGTGCGTAGTGGTTCTTGAATTACTGACTCCATCTGCAGTCCACTCTTTGTGAATCTCCCCCACAATTTTGAATGGGTTTTGTTTCACAATCCTCTCCAGGGTGCGGTTATCCCTATTGCTTGTACACTTTTTTCGACCACGTCTTTTCCTTCCCTTTGCCTCTCTATTAATGTGCTTGGACACAGAGCTCTGTGAACAGCCAGCCTCTTTTGCAATGACCTTTTGTGTCTTGCCCTCCTTGTGCAAGGTGTCAATGGTCGTCTTTTGGAGAACTGTCCAGTCTTCCCCATGATTGTGTATCCTACAGAACTCGACTGAGAGACCATTTAAAGGCCTTTGCAGGTGTTTTGAGTTCATTAGCTGATTAGAGCGTGGCACCAGGTGTCTTCAATATTGAACCTTTTCACAATATTCTAATGTTCTGAGATACTGAATTTGGGATTTTCCTTAGCTGTCAGTTATAATCATCAAAATTAAAATAAGTAAACATTTGAAATATATCAGTCTGTGTGTAATGAATAAATATAATATACAAGTTTCGCTTTTTGAATGGAATAAGTTAAATAAATCAACTTTTTGATGATATTCTAATTATATGACCAGCACCTGTATATTTGATACTCAGTACAACTACAAAGTACCCAAAAAGACACTTAAGTACAGTAACTAATTACATTTACTTAAATACTTTACACCACTGACGTGTGGACAAGGCCTTATACTCAATAGAATGTCTGAAGGGGAACTATTTTATAGAAATAATATCCATTTTTAGCCTTATTTGATCAAAATAAAGTGTAAATGAGAGGCAAATTAGAGGCAATGTGTCGGATATACTGACTGATTTGTAATATGTATGTATTCCACAGAGATGATGATGTGCTATATGTGTCAGAAGGAGTCGCTTTCATCGGTGAGTCAGCATCGTTTTGTTTTCCCTGTAGTTCAGCTGGTAGAATATGCCGCTTGGAATGCCAAGGTCATGAGTTGAATTCCCAGGAGGGAACACAAATTAAAAGCTTAAAGTCACTTTTGCATAAAATGTATTATTATTTAATGAAACTGAAGGTGTACATATAGGTCAGTGTGTAAAACCATGACTGTGTTTGTGTTTCAGATCCTCAGAGCAATGGGAAAATGTCAGATGACATCTCAGGATCACACACTGATTGGCTGACGCTGAATATTGGTGGGCGGCTTTTCACAACCACTAGGTAACCATGCAGCATTATTTGCTTACTGTTCTTATCCATTACTGTAACTACTCTTTATATATTTTTTTGTACATTAATATATAAGTGAAAGTAAATAAAGGCTGTGATTTGACAATAGTTAATCTTCTGTAATGTCTTGAGTGGCTATATTAGGTAAGGAATAATTGACGACGGTCCGTTCAGTTATTAGAAAATAATGCTCAGTCAAGTTGGTAAATAATTACCATATTTGGTTGTGCATTATTTTGTAATAATTCAATGGACTAGAGTGATTTATTCTTACTTTGGTTACCACACCTCAAGACATTGTTCAGATGTTGTATTTTAGGACATTTGTCAGGTTTTTGTTAGAGCTGCTCAGTTTATGGCAAAAATCATAATCGCGATTATTTTGCCCAATATTGAAATTACTATTATTTAACACGATTATTGGTAGGTGATAAGATCATTTCATGAAATGAGTTTTAAATGTCAGTGAAATTTCACACAAAAATATCAGATCCAAACATTCATAGCATAGTACAATAGTATATAAATTAGGGGCCAGGACTTCATACTGTGACCAAATGGTGGCAATTTGCGACTGCTTTTGGAAGATCTAGTGGAAGGCGCAGAGTTCTCTGTTATAACCCACAGATATCAGATCAAAAAGGAGCGTTGACAGGAGAAATATTGAGCCATGGACGAAGTTCAGGAGTTTCATTCCACAAATCACCAACATTCACCATGGATTTAATGTAGTAACACCCCATGGTATTGTGGCAGAAATATTAAAATGTTTTTTTTTCTACATTATTCATCTAAGTTTCGTTCAACCTTTTGAGAGTGAACCACAAAGCACTTTTCAAGGATTTTCAAGTGCTTCACACTTTTTCCAGCACTTCAAACCTCTAAATATTATTTTATTGTAATGATTTGTAAAACTAATATGTACAGGAGAACTAACACTTTGTGCCAAACAAGTTGTCTGGCTATCACCAGACCAAGCTCAATCTTTTAAGACTGAACATTGGTCTGGGGAGTCTGCTCTGTATTTTCTACTGCACAAGAGGCGTGATCAACGGGCATAGTTCAAATGACTGTACCCAATTAGATAGTCCATAAACCAGTCAGACCAACGATCCATCGCTTCTCTATACGTCATTGTGTTAAACCCGGCAATAGCGTGCCAGGTGGATAAGCCGGTTTGTGATTGGTCCCCGCAAACTTGTAACAGAAGCAGAAATATCTACGTTTCAAGCCTGAGCTGCAGAGTTTGCAGGAAAGTGGTCCTCCAGGAGCAGTATTGGACACACCATGTATAAATAACACTAAAACAACACTAGTCCACACTGGTCTGTCCTTAAGGTGTAATTTCTGAAATCTGATCTCTGTGTTTGCTCTTGTTTAAGGAGTACTCTTGTGAGTAAGGAGCCTGACAGCATGCTGGCTCACATGTTCAAAGAGAAGGGTAAGTTTAGTTACTGTACACTCACGGACTGATTTAAGCATTGTTTGTTTTGCTGGATAATCAAATTGTGGATCAGTTTGCAGCACAGTTATATCAGAGTTCTTTATCTGCAGATGTATGGGGTAATAAGCAGGATGAACGAGGGGCTTACCTCATTGATCGCAGCCCAGAGTACTTTGAGCCCATCCTGAATTATCTGAGGCATGGCCAGATCATTGTCAATGAAGGAATAAACTTGCTCGGTGAGTGAGGCCTGAACATTAACTAAAGCATTCTCAGATGATAGTTCTCATCTAGTTTATTAGGTATACATTTGATAGTACATTAGATATACTGTACGTTCTGACTTGGGGTGTAGATTATTGCAATACGTTTTAATCTTAGTATATCAATGTATTTCAGTAACATAGTCTAGTCATATCCTAAATCAGTTTTATTCTTTAGTTAGTGGAATGTTTTCATGTTTTATAGGAGTACTGGAAGAAGCTCGGTTCTTTGGGATAGAGCAACTGGCAGAGCAGCTAGAAGTCGCCATTAAGGTATCACAATGAACGTTTTTCTTGTTAATACATTAATAAACAGAATATACAGTATATACACTACCAGGGCTTGACATTAACACCCGCTAATCCGCAAAATGTTCAATTGTTGTCTTTTAAACAGGAATCTGAAATAAATAAACTAAGTGTAGTTTTGTCAAAAATATTCATATTATTACAAATACATATCGATACTGAAATATCTGAAACACTTCCAATACTCATTTCCCGCAGAATAGGCTTGCTACAATAATTGGTGTTGCCGGTGTTCAGCTGAAACATTGGTTACATCACTTGGCCACCGCGGCACCGGTTACTATTCATAGTAATAATTTAGTTCAGTTAGAGAACAGACACTACAGTTAAAAACTGAACGTGTCTGCTCAATACAGTGTGAGCCGAACGAGAGTCGCAGCACAAACGCAGCAGGAGTCAGATTTTATTCACCACGAGAGCAAAGAGCTGACAGTAAAATGAGTGATAACGGTTTTATTGGTGTTGTCACACGTTGACTAACCCGTGGGAAAATTCACTCACTCGCTTAATTTGCTCCGGATGAATATTGTTGCTGTTACAGGGCTTGAATTTCGGCGTAGGTTTGCACGCATTACTCATAATTTTACTCATATTTTGTGCTCAAACCCGAAGTGAATGCACATAAATCTGCCTCACCACTAAATGTTGTTATTTTTTGCTGCTTATTCTGCTTGAATAGTGAAATACACACAAAAATAATGTCAATCCTGGTCAGGGCCATCTCTAGTGGGGTGAAAGGTGTTGACAATTATAGGGGCCCCCACCACTAAATTCAGAAGTCATGCTGTATATTCCCCTACTCATATTATTATTTTATATACATTTGTATGCCTGAGAGTTAAATTAAAATCACAAAAACATGCAATTTAGTTAAAGAAGTTTTCCAAATTTCCTCTCTCTCCCCTTCCCTAAAAATGGTTTAGTCCGATGGTTATTAGGCTATTTCAGCAGATAGACTCAGTCAAATCTTAATCACCAGGCTATTCACATATTATCTATATGGCAGTTTTTCCCATTGGTATCGAGTGTCAAAATGGTGTAACAGTGAAAATGCTCAGTGGCTAATAACTTTGGAAAACCACTAGCAAAAAAAATGTATGTTAAGCCATGTACACTACCTTTCAAAGGTTTTCTTCTTCTGCTTACCAAGGCTGCATTTATTGGATCAAAAATATTCTAAAAATTAATATTATAATTAATAAAAGTAATATTGTGAAATGTTATTACAATTTAAAATAACTGTTTTCTATTGTTATATATTGTAAAATGTAATTTATTCCTGTGATCAAAGCTGAATTTTCAGCATCATTACTCCAGTCTTCAGTGTCACATGATCCTTCAGAAATAAGTTTTATTATGCCAATTTGGTTCTTATTTCTTATTATTATCAATGTTGAAGACAGTTGTGCTGTTTAGTATTTGTATCAATTTAATGCATCCCTGAATAAAAGTTCTAATTTCTTTCAAAAGATAAAACTGATTTTACTAACCCCAAGCGTTTGAGAGGTTGTGTATATGCATATATTTAATTAAATATTTTTTTCCATGACATGCAGAATTCTCATCCACCCGAAGACCACTCTCCGCTCTCACGGAAAGAATTTGTTCGTTTTCTGCTGGCTACACCAACCAAATCAGAGCTACGCTGTCAGGTAGAAGACTTTAGTTTTGTAATTGTTCAGTCAGGTGTTTTAGTCAGTCTGATGTTGGTATTGAGGTGTCTTTTCCCCTCTCAGGGTCTTAATTTCAGTGGAGCGGATCTTTCTCGGCTGGATTTGCGCTATATAAATTTTAAAATGGCGAATCTGAGTCGCTGCAATCTCACCTATGCAAACCTGTGCTGCTCAAACCTGGAGAGAGCGGACCTTTCCGGAGCCAACCTGGATGTGAGCTGATCATCTCTTGCTTTTGTTTGGTTTTATCCTCTTGAAATGTAATGAAGTCTTGCTTGATCACTTTCTAAAATAAAATCGTGTGCTTCAGGGTGCTAATCTTCAGGGCGTGAAGATGCTCTGCTCCAACGCAGAGGGAGCGTCCCTTAAAGGATGTAACTTTGAGGATCCCTCTGGGCTCAAGGCCAATCTAGAGGGTAAAACTCCTTCACACAGAATTAATCATAGAACATCATTGCTAATGAATATTATGGCACATTAATGTTGCATTGTCATGTTACTCTGTGTGCGCTTTAGGGGCTAATCTGAAAGGAGTTGACATGGAGGGGAGTCAGATGACTGGTATTAATCTGCGTGTGGCTACGTTGAAGAATGCTAAGCTGAAGAACTGCAATCTGCGAGGTGCTACATTAGCCGGGACAGATCTTGAGGTGAGACTACAGTAGCTACGTTTGCATCCGATTGATGAATCTGAACATAGTGTTTACATGAACGCTAAATAAAGTAATCGGGTTAATGTGTGTGTTTATATGTCACAAGCTACAAATCGGATTTGATCTTTTGACATGCAAACACTGCACTAATATGCAGCCTATCGCTGTTGTCACATACTGACGTCCTCCTTTTTTATTATTTAAAAAGTAGAACTTGGGGCCAGATTTACTAAATAGGTCAAATTAGCATGAGAGGACAATCCTATAAAAGCGCTGATGAGAGTGGACAGTTCAGTGCGTGATCTACTGACGACGTGCAAATGAAAGAACACAGACACAGCCGGATCATTTCCATTATGACCAACACAATCTACCAAGAGCAACACAAATTAGCATCTGGTTTAAGACGTGCTTTTTTTGGGTGGTAAATAATGGCACAAACACCAGTAAATTGACAAGCACAAACCTTAGTAAATCACCTTGAGTGATTCATTTAAATACTCTCCTCCCATAAATACTGAAAGAGAAACTCCAACAAGTGCTAATTAAAGTGCAATAAAGTCAGCCTCAAAAATAACCCTGTCTATGCCTTTTCAGCACTGATGTTTCACTGCATGTCTTTAGAGGTCGACCGATAGTGAATTATCGCACTTGCCGATAACCGATTAATCGACCGATAGTTTTTCAAATGGATGCTGGATAAAACAAATAAATAATAATTTTAATAAAAAAAAAATAAAAAAAGATAACACTAAGTAAAGCAGTGCTGAACTTTATTACAAGAAATAAAAAAACAGTACTGAACCATGAAAATGTGCTTATGTAAATATGAATATATTAAAATGAGAAGTTCTAACAGAAAACATTCTACAGAAAATAATTAAAACATTAAAATATTATAAATAAATGTTTTTTAGCTATAACCTAGAAACATGAATGTGAATGTCAGGTAACAGACTGCAAGTCGCATTTGTTAACAAGGATGTATTAGCTTATTTAGCTAGCGCACATGAACAATATGCATTATGCAATATACATTTTACAGCATGTACTGAGGTGTTCTGTATTCATACCGTTTCCCTGTCGGTGTTTTAAATGTGTCAGCGCTCTGTGCATTAAAGTTGATAACGTACATAACAGCATTTTTACCTTTAGAGTAAGATGTGAGTTAGAAATGTTCATCCTTAGTGTGTGTCAACTGCTACGTTCAGTAAGATCACCACAAAAACAGTAAAGCTACAGGCATTGTTCATGGTTTGTTCATGTTAACTAATGCATTAACTAATACTAATACAACCTTATTGTAAAGTGTTAGCAAAATGAAAATGTTTAGAGCAGTACATTTAAACTTCTATAACTTTTTCATACTTTATTTTTTTTATAAGTGATTTTTAACCTGCTGAGTGTCTTCTTTAAAACAAGCATTTTCACGTCTATTCTCAGAAAGAGGGGTGGGGGATGTTAAAGGGGTTAAAGCTTGTGAAATATAAACGTGCACATCAACCCGATCAGTTTATTTAGCGTTCATGTAAACACTCGATCGAAATGAATTCTTGACGTTTGAAACATAAGCTGTCCGTGTAAACGTAGCTTGTCCTACTAGTCCGATTACAGTCGGATTATTTATGGTCCATGTAAACGCAGCTATTGTTGTTTGAAGATGTAATTTTGGTGCATCCAGTGGCTATACAAAACTGTGTAGCTAAAATTATCACAGTAGAAAAAAAGCTGATATTGTCTGTAATGTGTGTGTGCAGAACTGCGATCTCTCAGGCTGTGATCTACAGGAAGCGAATCTGCGTGGTTCAAATGTGAAAGGAGCCATCTTTGAGGAGATGCTGACTCCACTGCACATGTCCCAAAGTGTGAGATAACCGATTACATTGCTCCGTGCCCAGCAACCTCACCAGCCAGCTATTCATAGCACTCCCTTACCCCGACCCCCTTTCCGGTTCACGCTCCCGTGGAACCGTATGCAATACTAGCACTTGGTTCGCCCACTCCTACTCTCTGAGCTTTACTCTCATGCACTAGAGCACATCCAGGGTCTATAGTCACGGCCGACATAGAGAAAGCTTAACGTAGAGTTTCCAGATATTTAAAAAGGTCGTTTGTCAAACCAAACGTATTGCTTTTGGTTTTGGTTTTGGTTTTATTTATGCTTTGTGTTGAACTATTGTTCGAATTTACCAAATGTATACGTTTCATGTTGTGTTTCATCTCAAATAATGAATTCAACATTTCAAACAATCAGTACAACCAAATATATCTATATCAATGAATTGTAGGCGAATTATAGGAGGCTTACTGTTGCACAGCTTACCGCAGGCAAAACAAACTCATAATAGTAGCCTTTTGTATATTAAATATGGAATAATACATCTCATATAACTGACAGTTCTGGTGTCAAATATGCAACATAAACATATAGCTCTTACTGTACATAATCTGTTTTTACATTTACATACTTGCATACATGCTTATTTTGGTTTTCGATTTGCCATTTGTTGATCTACCTCCCATACAACCCATAGTCATGTTTAGTTTTTGAATGCATGCAAAGACTTCAACCAAATGCAAACCATATTTTGCTGCGTTCTTGCAAAACCTATTTAATTTTTGATAACTGTGTAATAACACTTAGCCATTGGTTAATATGCACAATAGTTAACCAGTGGTGCCAATATGCTGGTTTATCATATCACCTTATAATATGTGGAAATGTTATGCTTTTCGCTTTTCAGAGTTCTTATTTTCCCTGTTTTTTGATTTATTAAATCTTTAATTGATGAAGTGAAATGTTGAAGTGACCAACCCATACCAAAAATGTTCATGTGATGTTTGTCAGGTCGTTATTAAATCCAGTGCTTCCTTATGTAATGTTTATCATGATACACACTTTACAATGAGGTTTCATTAGTTAACTGCTTTAGTTGACATTAAGTAGGAATGAAGTGCACTACAGCATTTATAAATCTTAGTTCGACATTTACCTATCCATTATTAAAATCAAATGTGTTAACATTAGTTAATGCACTTTGAACTAACATGAACAATGACAGTATTAACTAGCATTAACAAAGATTAATAATACTGTATAGCTCATTCATGTTAGTTAAGACATTAACCAATGTTAACAAATGAGCCATTATTGTAAAGTGTTACCGATATTGCTTTTGTTCATCAATACTGTCCCAGTTTTAGTTAACATTTGAGCATTTTTGATCATATGAAGCGCTAAATTAGAACTTGTGCATTTGTGTCCAAAAATAATAAGACTGATAAAGTAGCGCATTTATAAAATGCAGCTTTGGTCTTAGTGCTGCTCAACTATTCCTAGATTATTTGCTGCATGGTTAAAAAAATGAAAACCAAACCATCTCGTTCAGAGATTTCTGATGTTTCAGAGTTTTCTGTTATAAAACATGCTGTTGTTTTTCATTTTCCAATGTTATTGTTGGTACTCTGTCAATCCTGTTTAAATGAAGGCAATCAAAATAGACTTTTGCACTTTAAGTGTGATTCTCTATGTATATCAGACCCTTGTGGAAAGGGTGCAAGCTATTTATTTATGTATCAGGCTGTATTTATGTAAGCGGTGGACGGGGGGATCTACCGGTTCTCTCTTTACTGAACTCTGTTGCACTCTATTATGGAAGTGTGTTTCCATAAATAGACTGTTATAATCAGTCATGTTGTCTGTCTTTATTTATCTGTGTGGATATACATATGCATTAACATTCAAAGGTTTGGAGTCAGAATACACCACAGCTGCATTTCATTGATCAAATATACAGTAAAAACAGCTATGTTGTAAAATATTATTTCAATTCATAGCAACTTTTTCCAATTTTAATATATTTTAAACTGTAATTTATTCCTGTGATCAAAGCTGAATTTTTAGCATCATTACTGCTTCAGAAATCATTCTAATATGATGATTTGCCTTTAAAAAATAATAATTTCAATCAATGCATAATTATCAGTGTTAAAAACAGTGCTGCTAAATATGTTGTGGATATTAATAATTAAATAATAATGTTTCTTGAGCAGCAAATCAGCATATTAGAATGATTTCAGAAGGATAATAGAAATAATCTATTGAATCTGTTGACACTCAAACAGCAAACCCATATGTTCTCACAAAACTAATCCATTTCAAAATAAAAAAATAGCAATACATTAGTAATGTGTTTAAGAAACAGCAATATAGCCTATTTATTCAAACCACATTTTAAGTAATCATCATAAACTAGGTATAATTTGAAAGCTTAAATTCTAAAAAAATCATTCTGCTTTGCAATCAGACATTGCTTTCCTGGAAACAGTACTTTGAAACGTGGGCAGTTGGCTGTTTCGAAACAAGGACACATTTTACTGCACTATTTATAAGACTTTTACGATCAGTGTTTTCCGATACAAGAGATATTGTGAGTGTGACAAATTAATTTGTGACGATAAGCCTAACAGTTATAATGGAGTGTGGGTGTCACCCGGTGGCCGACATTATAATTGCTAAACTAACTAACACAATGCATGAAGAACACATTAGCATGACATTAAAAAGTAACCTTAGTTTTAAAAAAAAAACTAAAATATAGAGTTAGTTAATACATAGGCTATTAAAACAAACCAGCACATTCTCACCTGTGAATGGTTATCCCATTTCTTCGGGAGTTAATGTCTTAGATATACTCCGTGTTGTTTATTATTATTATTATTTATTTATTTGTTTTACTGTGAGTGAGGATAGCATTTGAAGTGTTGACCGTTCCAAAATGGCGGGCGTGTCGACGTGCCTGGAGCGGTTGAATGAGGACCCTACGTAAAAATCTATGGGTACGGCTCGTGCAGATGACTTTTATTTTGAAATATCGTCTGTTTGTTGTAGAAATTGCACATCTCTTCACCAGTTTGTGTTACAGTATTTCCTAACTCGTGTGCAGGTAATGCCAGTTTTATACGGGTTTTATAGGTGGTCATTGCTGGTTGTTCAGAATTGTAACATGTTTCATTTACTTTTCATAAAAAAAGTGTAAATTCTTTATCACATTATAACCTGACATATTTTATCAGGCAGCTAAATGCGAACAAGAGCTTGATTTAGTCATTAGCGCCCATAACTATTATAAACTAGATAGGTTTTTCTTTGATATAACCATGTTTATTTCTCACACACACACACACACACACACACACACACACACACACACACATGTTGGGTTTTCATGTTTTATGGGGACATTCCATAGGCGTAATGCATTTTATACTGCACAAACCATATTTTTAGGGCCCCTGCCCCTAAACCTACCCATCACATGAGACATGCTGCATTTTTACTTTTTCAAAAAACATCACTTAGTTTGATTTATGACCTGTTTTCCTCACGGGGACCAAAAAATGTCCCCACAAGGACAAGGATTTTGGATATTGCCATCTTTGTGGGGACATTTTGTCCCCATACCGTAGGGATTACCAGTCCACACACACATACACACACACATCATACATCATAAAACTATGTTCTATGTGCTGCTTTTTATGGCATGTAGAATGGATTCCCATGGAAGTCAATGCACCTGTAGTGCCCATCGCTCAACACCAAGCGTCCATCAAACTCTGGAGGAGATGGACTTTGAGAGAGGTGCATCACCTGTTATGTTCAAATACATTATCATATCACACCATGTTGGTATATCCAAAACATGTGACTTGCTTGTTTGTAGGTATTTGGCCAGCTGCGATGAATGGAGATGTGGAGAGGGTCAGGGCGCTTATTAAAAAAGGGATTGATCCAAATATGAGGGACCAGGCAAACTACACTGCTTTGGTTTGTTCATTTTATTATTCACCTCTAATGCAAACATTAATCATTTTGATAATCTCATATTGCATAACCCAGATCTTGTTTTTTCTTTGGGGCAGCACTATGCCAGTCGAGCAGGTCATCTGTCAGTGTGTGAGTCACTCCTGGACTGTGGTGCTTGTGTGAACGCCCAGACTCGTGGTGGGGCGACCCCCCTTCATAGGGCGGCTTACTGCGGCCACCACAGTGTGCTCAAGCTACTGCTAGACCGTGGAGCCGATCCATGTCTGACTGATGATGATGGATCAACACCCCTTCATAAGGTACTACTGGTCAGCATGGCTATATTGATGAATTGACCTCAGTTAATTTCACTTAATTCTAAATAGAACTTGTGTTGATGGTTCAAAGTAATAGAGTTTAGTGAGGTTAGACGGCATATTTATTTTAAAGGGATAGTTTCAAACCCGTTAGACTTCCGAAACACTAATTAATATCTTTTTGATGAAATCTGTAAGATTTCTGTCCCTCCGTTGACAGCTACACAACTACCACTTTGATGCTTCAAAAAGTTCATAAAGAGATCGTAAAACGAATCCATACAAATTGAGCGGTTTAGTCCAAATTTTCTGAAGGGACGTTATCGCTTTATATGATAAATGATATATGATAGTTGTGGTAAATGGAAACTCAAGCAGGAGTACCAATGAAATTCATTCTTGTGTTACGCAGCACGTTTGAGCTTCAGCAAGAACCAATGAGGTTCATTCTCGTGTTACGCAGCACGTTGAGCTTCAGCAAGAACCAATGAGGTTCATTCTTGTGTTACGCAGCACGTTTGAGCTTCAGCAAGAACCAATGAGGTTCATTCTCGTGTTACGCAGCACGCTTGAGCTTCAGCAAGAACCAATGAGGTTCATTCATGTGTTACGCAGCACGCTTGAGCTTCTGCAAGAACCAATGAGGTTCATTCTTGTGTTACGCAGCACGTTTGAGCTTCAGCAAGAACCAATGAGGTTCATTCTCGTGTTACGCAGCAGTTATATGTGAATAAAAAGCCTAAATGCAATAATATAAAGCGATCGATTCAGAAAATTTTGATTAAACTGCTCAATTCATGGATTTGTTGTACGATATTTTTGACGTGTCAAAGTGGTAGTTACTTAGCTTGTCAATGGAGGGACAGAAAGCTCTCAGATTTCATCAAAAAGGTCTTAATTTGTGTTCCGAAGATGAACAAAGGTTTTCCGGGTTTGGAACGTCATGAGGGTGAGGAATTAATGACATCATTTTCATTTGTATGGTGAACTATCCCTTTAATGCAGATGAAAACGAGGCTGTGAGGGACAGACTTATAGTCTTTACAATGGCAAGCATTGTATAAAGGTCCAAGATCACGTAATTTCAAAACTGTTTTATGAAGTTTTGTCTACTTTATTTTGGAAAGACATTTCATCAGCTACACGATTCAATTCAATTCACATTTATTTGTATAGCGCTTTTCACAATACATATCGTTTCAAAGCAGCTTCACAGAAAAAGCATATGGCTACATTACAATTTAAGTGATTTGTCCACATTATGCATTTCAGAAATGTTCAAAGAAAACAGATCAACTAACAATGTATTTATCAGTATAATAATGAATTAAATTAGGGCACAATGAAGTGAAATAGGAATACATGTACCAATGATTAGGGTATAAGGAAAAGCAAGGGCGCGTTGATGCAGCAGCGTCATCTGAAGTCCTCGCAGGAGTTAGTCATCTCTTCACAGGTGACGGTCATCTGAAGTCCTCACAGGAGTTAGTCATCTCTTCACAGGTGATGGTCATCTGAAGTCCTCGCAGGAGTTAGTCATCTCTTCACAGGTGATGGTCATCTGAAGTCCTCAGGAGTTAGTCATCTCTTCACAGGTGATGGTCATCTGAAGTCCTCGCAGGAGTTAGTCATCTCTTCACAGGTGATGGTCATCTGAAGTCCTCGCAGGAGTTAGTCATCTCTTCACAGGTGATGGTCATCTGAAGTCCTCGCAGGAGTTAATCATCTCTTCACAGGTGATGGTCATCTGAAGTCCTCGCAGGAGTTAGTCATCTCTTCACAGGTGATGGTCATCTGAAGTCCTCGCAGGAGTTAGTCATCTCTTCACAGGTGATGGTCATCTGAAGTCCTCGCAGGAGTTAGTCATCTCTTCACAGGTGATGGTCATCTGAAGTCCTCGCAGGAGTTAGTCATCTCTTCACAGGTTATGGTCATCTGAAGTCCTCGCAGGAGTTAGTCATCTCTTCACAGGTGATGGTCATCTGAAGTCCTCGCAGGAGTTAGTCATCTCTTCACAGGTTATGGTCATCTGAAGTCCTCGCAGGAGTTAGTCATCTCTTCACAGGTTATGGTCATCTGAAGTCCTCGCAGGAGTTAGTCATCTCTTCACAGGTTATGGTCATCTGAAGTCCTCGCAGGAGTTAGTCATCTCTTCACAGGTGATGGTCATCTGAAGTCCTCGCAGGAGTTAGTCATCTCATCACAGGTTATGGTCATCTGAAGTCCTCGCAGGAGTTAGTCATCTCTTCACAGGTGATGGTCATCTGAAGTCCTCGCAGGAGTTAGTCATCTCATCACAGGTGATGGTCATCTGAAGTCCTCACAGGAGTTAGTCATCTCTTCACAGGTGATGGTCATCTGAAGTCCTCGCAGGAGTTAGTCATCTCATCACAGGTGATGGTCATCTGAAGTCCTCGGAGTTAGTCATCTCTTCACAGGTGATGGTCATCTGAAGTCCTCGCAGGAGTTAGTCATCTCTTCACAGGTGATGGTCATATGAAGTCCTCGCAGGAGTTAGTCATCTCTTCACAGGTGATGGTCATCTGAAGTCCTCGCAGGAGTTAGTCATCTCTTCACAGGTGATGGTCATCTGAAGTCCTCGCAGGAGTTAGTCATCTCTTCACAGGTGATGGTCATCTGAAGTCCTCGCAGGAGTTAGTCATCTCTTCACAGGTGATGGTCATCTGAAGTCCTCGCAGGAGTTAGTCATCTCATCACAGGTGATGGTCATATGAAGTCCTCGCAGGAGTTAATCATCTCTTCACAGGTGATGGTCATATGAAGTCCTCAGGAGTTAGTCATCTCCACAGGTGATGGTCATCTGGAGTCCTCGCAGGAGTTAGTCATCTCATCACAGGTGATGGTCATCTGGAGTCCTCGCAGGAGTTAGTCATCTCTTCACAGGTGATGGTCATCTGAAGTCCTCGCAGGAGTTAGTCATCTCTTCACAGGTGATGGTCATCTGAAGTCCTCGCAGGAGTTAGTCATCTCTTCACAGGTGATGGTCATCTGAAGTCCTTGCAGGAGTTAGTCATCTCTTCACAGGTGATGGTCATCTGAGTCCTCGCAGGAGTTAGTCATCTCTTCACAGGTGATGGTCATCTGAAGTCCTCGCAGGAGTTAGTCATCTCATCACAGGTGATGGTCATCTGAAGTCCTCGCAGGAGTTAGTCATCTCATCACAGGTGATGGTCATCTGAAGTCCTCGCAGGAGTTAGTCATCTCTTCACAGGTGATGGTCATCTGAAGTCCTCGCAGGAGTTAGTCATCTCTTCACAGGTGATGGTCATCTGAAGTCCTCGCAGGAGTTAGTCATCTCTTCACAGGTGATGGTCATCTGAGTCCTCGCAGGAGTTAGTCATCTCATCACAGGTGATGGTCATCTGAAGTCCTCGCAGGAGTTAGTCATCTCTTCACAGGTGATGGTCATCTGAAGTCCTCGCAGGAGTTAGTCATCTCTTCACAGGTGATGGTCATCTGAAGTCCTCGCAGGAGTTAGTCATCTCTTCACGGGTGATGGTCATCTGAAGTCCTCGCAGGAGTTAGTCATCTCTTCACAGGTGATGGTCATCTGAAGTCCTCGCAGGAGTTAGTCATCTCATCACAGGTGATGGTCATCAGTCTGTATGAGAGGCTGGAGCTGACGGACTCTATGGTTTCCTCGGGACGGGCGTCCCAAGATAAAACAGAACAGGAAAATAATTAGCGTAGCTGCTGTTCAAAGCATTAAGCAAAGACAGTCATGTGCACTGATATAACTGGAGTACAAGATTATGAGAAGCATTATGGGAATGCTTGGATTTAAACTGTGAGATTGAGTCTGAGCCCCAAACATTATTAGGTAGGCTATTCCATAGTTTAGGTGCCAAATATGAGAACGTTCTTCCTCCTTTAGTGGACTTCTATATCCTAGGTTCTACCAGAAGCCCAGAGTTTAGTGATCGTAAGGATCGTGATGGGTTAAAAGGCGATAGAAGATCAGTTAAATACACAGGAGCTAAACCGTTTAGGGCCTTATAGGTCAGTAGCAATACTTTATAATTGATACGGAACTTAATAGGTAACCAGTGTAGAGATGATAAAATTGGTGTTATATGATCATATATTCGTGACCTAGTTAGAACTCTAGCAGCTGCGTTTTGGACTAACTGTAGCTTGTTTATTGAGGATGCAGAACATCAGTCTAGTAAAGCATTACAGTAATCTAGTCTCGAGGTCATGAATGCATCAACTAACTTTTCTGCATCAGAGACAGATAGCATGTTACGTAGCTTAGCGATGTTTCTGAGGTGGAAGAAGGCTCTTTTTGTAACATTTGAAATATGATTTGCAAAAATAAATTGCTGTCTAATATAACACCCAGGTCTTTAACTGTAGAGGATGAAGAAATGGTAGAGCCTTCTAAATGCAAATTATAATCTAAGAGATTCTGTGTATAGGTTTTTGGTCCAACAAGTAATTCCTCTGTCTTATCTGAATTTAATTGGAGAAAATTACAGCTCATCCAATATTTTATATCTTTAACACACTCTGACAGCTTGAATCATTTAGAGATTTCATCTGGTCGAGTCGAAATATATAACTGAGTATCATCGGCATAACAGTGGAAACTAATTCCATGTTTTCTTATAATATTTCCAAGTGGCAGCATATATATTGAGAAGGGCCTAACACAGATCCTTGTGGCACTCCATAATTTACCAATGTTATCAAAGATTTTTCCCCGTTTAAATAGACAAATTGGTAACGTTCTGTTCGATACGATTTAAACCACTTTAATGCCTGTCCCTGAATACCAGTGTAATTTTGTAGACGATCTAAGAGCACTAAGATCAAGTAAAACTAGTACTGAGATACAGCCTTGGTCAGCAGCTAAGAGTAAGTCATTTTTGATTTTAACAAGGGCAGTTTCTGTGCTATGATGCGGTCTGAACCCAGACTGAAATTCTTGTAGGTAAGAGCACAATTGAGCAGAAACAATTGTTTCTAGTATTTTAGACAAAAATGGAATATTTGATATAGGTCTGTAATTTGCTAATTCATTTGGATCTAGTTGTGGTTTCTTAATGAGAGGTTTAATAACGGCCATCTTGAACGGTCTTGGGACATTAGAGATGAGTTAATAATATTGAGAAGAGGCTCTTCCACTACAGGTAACAGCTCTTTCAGTAGTTTAGTTGGTATTGGATCTAATAAACATGTTGTTGGTTTAGATGCAATGATAAGTTTATTTAGCTCTTCCTGTCCTATAGTTGTAAAGCACTGCAGTTGTTCTTCAGGGGTGATAATTGAGGCTGAATCGTTAGATGCTATCAAAGGTTGAACATTTATAATTGTATTTCTGATGCTTTCAATTTTTTTGTAAAGAAATTCATAAAGTCATTACTACTAAACTGTACTGGAATATTTTGCTCAGGTGATGTCTGTTTATTTGTTAACCTGGCCACTGTACTAAATAAAAACCTGGGGTTGTTTTGGTTATTTTCTATTAGTTTACAGATATGCTCGGCCCTGGCTGCTTTTAGGGCCTTTTTATAACGGGATGTGCTGTCTTTCCACACGATTCTGAAGACCTCTAAATGAGTTTGTTTCCATTTGCGCTCTAGATTACGAGTTTCTCGCTTGATAGCGTGAGTAATACTGTTGTACCACGGTGCTGTACTTTTCTCTCTTACCTTTTTTAATCTAATCAGTGCAACCGCTTCTGATGTGCTAGTGAAAATGGAGCTCATACTGCTAGTCATTGCCTCTTATTTCTCTGACAATGAATGTTGTTAAACAGCAGTACAATCTTTTGAACACACTGTAACTCCATCCCTCACAGCCTCACAGTTTTCATTCCTGTCAAAAATGAAATATGCAGCTGCCCTGTTTAAGGTCTATACATTATTGGGGTTGTGATTGTATGTGCACACAGGCTGCTGAACAGAGGCATTTCACTGTTTGTGAGCTGTTGGCGAACCGCTTCCCAGCCTTGCGAGTTGTGAAGAATAAAAGATCAAGCATACCATTCAATCTCTGTCCGGAGAAGGATAGTGTTTGGGAGTTCCTGAGACCACCACAATGACCTGATCTAATTTACAGTCTGTAATGCCTTCCCATTAAGGATTATGAAGAACATTTTCAAAACCTGTGCATTGTAAATCAGTGCGTCTTATGGTTGAAAAGAGGCATAGTCGGTAAAGTTGGTCTTAATGGTCACACAAGCCTTTCCTTATGTTGTGAGAGTCTACAAGAGTCAAATCACTGCCACTAGATGTGACCAGATCAACAAAGAGACTTGTGACCGTGGCACATTTAGCTGGATGTCAACTCTATATGGAGTGATGAGCAGTTAGTCGCTGCTGATAGATGCTTTAACTACACCCTGGCCTTGTCAAGAGGATAGTCTTCTCCACAGGGAGCCTGTGGTTTGTTTCCTCCAGTAGATGGTGGTAGAGTCCTGTTAATGTTCACTGGATAAGGAAATCCAGGATTGATGTGTGATCTGAAGAACTTCATAAATGGCAGTTTCTAACACCAGATAAGTAAATCATATATGAAGATGATAAACTGCTTTAAAATGTTTTCTTTGCACAAGTTTACAGTACAAGTTTACAGTACAGATCAGTGCTGAGCAAAATGGTGACCCAGTGCAAAGCAAACCATGTTTTATGTGGTTCTGTTGCATCAAATGACAGCATGTGTCTAAAAATGTGTCTTGTTGTACTTACATGTGGTAGCCAACACATCTGGAAAACTACAGTACTAGGGTTTCTGAAATCAACTGTCTGGACTTCTCCTTTGATCTGGTGTAAATCTGATTCACAGACAGGTCATTCCTGGCATTCATTTATATTGTCTGTTGTAACATAAAACATGTTTTTTTGCATATTAAAATAAAACCCTTTAGCTGTAGTTTGTCAGATAAATACCTTAACCAAGTTAATTTTGTTCTTCCTTCATATTTATAATATTTAAAAAATATTTTCCTCATATTTTGATGGTTTGATTGAACTTGTAGGGTCCTAAGTTGCCAACATGCATGTCAAGGATGTACTGAATTTAGTTCTTTTTCTTATGTTTTTGTTTGTTCTTAAACAGTTTCAATTCACATGAATACTTGACAAGGTTTAAAATGAATGCAGATGAAACATTTTTGACGATAAACATAAATCATCAGACTCTACTGGTTTATCGTTTCTGACATTGTGAAAAGGAAGTGTGCTTCATTGTACTGAATGTGTACTAGTAATGTATTTCAAATCTTAAAGGGGCCATGAACTGAGAAATACAATTTTCTTTGAGCTTTTATCATATAAGAGGTCATCATACGATAAGAATATCCTGTAAGTTTCAGAACTGAAAACATCCTTGTTAGTCCAAAAACAGCTTTTTTTGACAGCAGGCCCAGCAAATGACAGATTTTTTAAAGTGGGGATCTATGACGTCAAAGGGAGGCAAGCACCGCCTCTGCTGAAGAAGATCAACACCGACTTCATCACTGCCTGTTAGCCCGCCTACGATTTGCGCATGGCATGTAATAGAATAGGGAGCCTAAGTAACATGGGCCTACGTGGTGTTAAACCAGATCGAGCTACCAAGCAATAGACATGCCATTGAGGATTACAAAATATTGTGCAGTCCCTGGACTCAACAGTAATGCAGCATGTAAGTAACTGTGTTCAATCTAATGCCTGATCTGAAATGTACTGATTCATGTAGTCAGATGTTCTTTGTCTGTGTCAGTAAATCAGACCTGAAATATCCTGCTGCCCTGATTAAGGTCTGTAAGACAGTTGTGATTATATGTGGTGTGCACACAGGCAGAGAACATACACTCACCTAAAGGATTATTAAGAACACCCTACTAATATTGTGTTTGACCCCCTTTCGCCTTCAGAACTGCCTTAATTCTACTTGGCATTGATTCAACAAGGTGCTGAAAGCATTCTTTAGAAATGTTGGGCCATATTGATAGGATAGCATCTTGCAGTTGATGGAGATTTGTGGGATGCACATCCAGGGCACGAAGCTCCCGTTCCACCACATCCCAAAGATGCTCTATTGGGTTGAGATCTGGTGACTGTGAGGGTCATTTTAGTACAGTGAACTCATTGTCATGTTCAAAAAAAACAAATTGAAATGATTCGAGCTTTGTGACTTGGTGCATTATCCTGCTGGAAGTAGCCATCAGAGGATGGGTACATGGTGGTCATAAAGGGATGGACATGGTCAGAAACAATGACAAGTAGGCCGTGGCATTTAAATGATGCCCAATTGGCACTAAGGGGCCTAAAGTGTGCCAAGAAAACATCCCCCACACCATTACACCACCACCACCAGCCTGCACAGTGGTAACAAGGCATGATGGATCCATGTTCTCATTCTGTTTATGCCAAATTCTGACTCTACCATCTGAATGTCTCAACAGAAATCGAGACTTATCAGACCAGGCAACATTTTGGTGAGCTTGTGCAAATTGTAGCCTCTTTTTCCTATTTGTAGTGGAGATGAGTGGTACCCGTGGGGTCTTCTACTGTTTTAGCCCATTCGCCTCAAGGTTGTGCGTGTTGTGGCTTCACAAATGCTTTGCTGCATACCTCGGTTGTAACGAGTGGTTATTTCAGTCAAAGTTGCTCTTCTATCAGCTTGAATCAGTCGCCCCATTCTCCTCTGACCTCTAGCATCAACAAGGCATTTTCACACACAGGACTGCCGCATACTGGATGTTTTTCCCTTTTCACACCATTTTTACAAAAAATGTAAACCCTAGAAATGGTTGTGCGTGAAAATCCCAGTAACTGAGCAGATTGTGAAATACTCAGAACGGCCTGTCTGGCACCAACAACCATGTCACGCTCAAAATTGCTTAAATCATCTTTCTTTCCCATTCTGACATTCAGTTTGGAGTTCAGGAGATTGTCTTGACCAGGACCACACCCCTAAATGCATTGAAGCAACTGCCATGTGATTGGTTGATTAGATAATTGCATTAATGAGAAATTGAACAGGTGTTCCTAATAATCCTTTAGGTGAGTGTATGCTGAACATATACTTTTATTAAAATATATTTAAAGAAATGTACTAGCAGAATATATAATATTAATGAAATAAAAGTCCACCCAACTTAAAGAGACACTTTCATGATTTTATTTCTCAACATGCTTAAGTACACTTAAAAAGTCAAATTAAAAGTTGACCTTTGATCCCAAAAAACAGGATTATCCTGATCCCAGCAGAAAACTTTTTTTTTTATCATGTAATATATAAAAACATTTACATTTTTTATTTTGCTCTTGATTAGTCTGTTAAATAAAGTAGAAGTAGACACTTTATTAAGTCTTTCAGTACAATAAAGTAGAGATTTTGGCGCCATAAAAGAATCCCCCAGACAGCTGTCAATGTCAAACAAAAATAATATATATATATATATATATATATATATATATATATATATATATATATATATATATATATATATATATATATATATATATATATATTTTTATTATAATTATTCTTTTATTATTTGATTATTGAGCTACATTGACACAACCATCAGAGATGAACCTTTCAAAAGTAGTTTCTAACAGTTGTATCCCTTATTGCATGTGTTTGTTTTTCTTTCTCTCTCTCTTTTTTTCTATCACTATGTCTCTTTAGGGTCTGATTATTTGAAAGAAATTGAAAATTGAAAGGTTGTTTGTTAATGTTGCTTTCTTTCTCTTTTGCATGTTGTTCTTTATGTAGCTAGCAGCCTATAGTGAAATGAAACCATTTGGAGCTGGTAATCTGTAAAAGTGTCCAATTAAATTTTGCTCTAAAAACCCAGCACAAAAGGATCCTGATCCTCATCCTGGATAGCAAAACATGGGATTTCCAAATCAGGTTCATTCTGATCTAAATTAAACTTTTGAAGCACTGGGCCCAGGGAAGAAGCGAAAACAAATGTATTTCTTTTAATTTTCTGAACAAGTGATAGGCTTTGCTTTTTAGTACTACTGAACAAAACCAGTTTAAACTGGAAAACGTGATTTTCAATTACAAATTTAAACACCGGTAGCTTCTGGAAGACCGAAGCAAGACTATCGTTGGCATGCAGGAAGTGTGGCTGGGTGAAGCAGCGTCTCGTTCCCTATTCAGGGAACCAAGGTTACATACGCAACAGAGACGTTCCCTTTCAAGTGAACTCGCGCTGCGTCACCCCTGTGGGAACGACAATCCCAACATCCTCATAGGAGCCAGATGCCTGCTGTCAGATGCTTGCTCCTCACTACCCTTGATGGCGGATCAGCCAAGGGGTACGTGGAGATCCCGCTGGTGGAACCGTCGCACAATGCAACTCCGGCGTCTGCTTCCTCCTGGCCTGGAAATCCAAGTCTCCCATCCAAGGCCTGTAAGCTTACGTCCACTCTAACGGGCAAAGCTTACAGAGCCTGTGGACAGGCTGCGTTCGCCCTGCTTGCCATGGCGTTGCTCCAAATGCACCAAGCCAAGGTACTCATGGACATGCATGAGGGTAGACCTGATAATGAGGCCTTAGATGGGAGACGTAGATTACCATGCTAGAAGGAAACCGACGCCGGCACAGTTGCATTTGTACCCCTTTGCTAGTCCGCCATCAAGGGTAGGGAAGAGGGAGAAGCTACCAGACTGGTTTCAGGCAGAAAAAGTTATCGGGCAAGTCTCAGGCAATGCTACTCTCCCAAAGGGAGGCAACGCAGGCGTGTCACACCCATGTACTCTTTTAGGGGGAAAAAGCTCTTAAAGCGTGCTGAAGCACTCAGGAATATGGCAGTGGAAAAAAACAATAGTGCAGCTTGTGTTTTGCACTCACTGAAGAAGGTTCGCCCCACCAAACCAACAAAGATTGCTGTGAAAAAAGTTGTTTTGACCTTCTCTGCAGTGAGATGCGGTCTTTGCTGAATGTGCCTTCACACCAGCACTTGAGCTTCTTCTTCTCTCTTTCTCTCTGTTTACAACCAAAACACTCTTCAATAGCGAATTCGTTCAGCTCTGAAGTGAATGACAAATTTGCGCTGCATCCGCTTACGTATTTATTCAAGATGCAAATCTCGCACGCCAATGTGCATTGGCTCATTCTGTATACACTCGAAGCTGAAGCTCCCAGAAGTTTTGGTGTGGTGAGGGGCCCACACACCCCTTGGTTCTGTGACCGGGGTCCAACATTTGGTGCTATGCCCCTGGGTGTTAGTGAATGGAGGGTGAGTCAGGTTTTCCTACGCACTGCTCGGGTTAGTTTTGCCAACTGAAATTGCTATTCTGGTAAAAGTTTTCTCTCTCTCTCTCTCTCTCTCTCTCTTTCTCTTTCTCTTTCTCTTTCTCTTTCTCTCTCTCTCTCTCTCTCTCTCTCTCTCTCTCTCTCTCTCTCTCTTCTCTCTCTCTCTCTCTCTCTCTCTCTCTCTCTCTCTTCTCTCTCTCTCTCTCTCTCTCTCTCTCTCTCTCTCTCTCTCTCTCTCTCTCTCTCTCTCTTTTAATTTGTGACGCACTTGATGGGAAATTGGGTGTTAGTCATAAATAAAATCTTCACATAATCTTCAGGACGAGCACGTCTATTTTGGAGCCAGTTGTTTTATGAACATCTGAACCTGAGCTGGGACTGTCTTTTTTCCAGAAAGAAAAAGGTGAGTATGCAAATGGACTTATGTTGGTTTGTAATATAATACACATGCTTTTATTGAATTGTAATAATATTAGTGTCCTAGTGTTTTTATATAAACAACACTTGCCTTTTGGGAAGAGATGGAGTATGTTATGTTATGTTATGTATAATGAGAAATGTCGTAAATTTAAGGTGATTGTTCACCATGCATTGTTTTACTATTTTAATGCACCTTTCAGCTTGACAATTGTTTTTTGAAAGTACATACAAAGTAGATATTAATATGAGGTCAACTGCTTGTATAATATATATTTTTTTAACACAAAAAGAATCTATGGCTTATTTTGTGCATTTCCAACAACTTGAAAACACATTTGAGGAAGGCTTGAAATCTGTGGATAATAATACGGTACTCCATACTAGTGATTATACACTTTCTAATTTACTGTTTCGGTAAAATTCTGCCCTCACACTCACACTCAAGAGGCATGTTTCAGTCTTTTCAGCATGAGTCATTTTTCCCAGAATGAACAGGAAAGAGTTCATCAGTCTGGCCCTAATAGCCTCCACATGGATTGGAAGTCTAGCGACTGTTTCCTTAGAAATAGTTTGTGTAAACAGGAAAAAAAAAAAGATTCTAACATTTACATTAGCCAAGTAATTTGGTCATAAACTAAGCCTTCTATATTGTGATTTTATTTCCTTCCAGTAACCATACAGTTTATATTCCCAAATTAAGGATATTAAGTGCATGTTACTCTAAAGAGAAGATGATAATATTATACATATTATTTACATTTTAAATATTCTTTAGTGTGTAATGTTGCTTTTTGAGCATGAAAAAGCTCTGCAAAGCACAGTCCCTCCAGCGGGAGTTCTTCCCTATATCAGTGTCACTGTTTCTGAACTCCCTGAAACGCCTCCATTATAGGCTTGAGTTCTCTTCCAAGAACGAACACATTACAATATTCGGTAACACTTTATTTTGATGGTCCCTTTTATTATTCTGTTGACTATATGTAACGTTGCACCTACATGTCAACTAACTCTCATTTGAGTGTTAGTAGACTGTCTGCTTAATGTCTGCTAACACTTTATTCCAATGGTCTTTCAACAGACATCCTATTGACTATTAGTAACTTTGCAACTACATGTCAACTTACACTAACCCTACCAGTCTACTAAAACTACTGATATTTAGTGGACTTGTAGGTGCAACGCTTATAGTCAACAGAATATGTTAGAGGTACCATCAAAATAAAGTGAAACCCAATATTCCTCATTTAAATAATTCCCGCCCATGGCATATGCAGAATAAAGGGGCGGGGCATGGTTGAGTTAGTTAGTAGTAGGCTGAATCCGAACCCTCAATCACACTTCCCTACTTTTAGTCCACTAATACAGTTCACTTAAAGAAGTGAATGAAAACAAGTGAGCAAATTCGGACAGTCACTGTGTGTGTACATCGGCTGTACACTTGTTATTGCAGTGCAATGTGGGATAAGATGAGTGCACTCAATAACGTCCACTATGGTTTCGGACACCACTACAAACGGCTGTCCCCTCAAATAATGACTTATTTAAAGGGATAGTTCACCCAAAAATGAAAATGTGATGTTTATCTGCTGACCCCCAGTGCATCCAAGATGTAGGTGTCTTTGTTTCTTCAGTAGAACACAAATGAAGATTCTTATCTCCAACCGTTGCAGTGTGCCAGTCATAATGCATGTGAATGGGTAACAATTCTGTGAGAGTGAAAAAAATAAACATGCTTAGACAACATACACAAAAACCCTGCTGCTCGTGACGACACATTGATGTCTTAAGACACAAACCCGCTATTACTTTCGTCTAGTAAGGTCAAACCAGCACGGTCATAGAAATATATAGATTCCTCATTAGTGCCTGTCCAGATCGGGTCGAATGAGGCATCTACGTAATATGTATCTATGATTGCTCTGGTTTGACTTTACTAGACGGAAGTAATAGCGGGTGGGAACCTCAGATGAGATTCGTCTGGATATGAGGTAAAAAAATAACATAAACACTGTTGGGTTTCTCACAAAAACCGATCGGTTCGTGTCTTAAGACATCAATGTGTCGTCACGAGCAGCAGGGTTTTTGTGCATGTTGTCTAAGCATGTTTTGTTTTTTTTACTCTCACAGAATTGTTACCCATTCACATGCATTATGACTGGCACACTGCAACGGTTGGAGTTAAAAAAAATCTTCATTTGTGTTCTACTGAAGAAACAAAGACATACATCTTGGATGCCCTGGGGGTAAGCAGATAAACATCACATTTTCAGTTTTGGGTGAACTATCCCTTTAAGGGTATAGGTGGTGATTTCAGATTCATCCGTAGTGTGTTGAAACTCATGGTTTTGGTAAGGGATTGGACATTTCCCAAACATGCTCAAAGTGCTTGACCAATCACAACACCAGCCACAGATTGGTCCAGCCAACCAATCAGAACACATTACACTTTTCAGAAGGAGGGGCTTCATAGAGACAGGAAACTAAACAGAGCATTAATGATAGACTGGGAAGAGAGGTGCTAAAACAATGGAGAACATGTTTTTTCAACATTCAAGCATAATGAAGTGTGTCCACCCAAGCTTTTTTTTTTATGCGGCTGGTGTATTTTTCCAATTGTTTTCAATGGGAGCAACACGTTTTTAGAACGCCACGAGCATAATGAGGCGCTGATCGAGATTGCTCAGCGTTTTTTACCAGTTGTTTACTGGTCGTCGAGTTGAAGAATGTTCAACTTTGAGTAAAATGTAGCGTTCATCACTGTCTCTTTTTAATCACAGTGGGGGAGGGACGGGACAAATACAATAACGACCAACCGTCACATTCTGCTTGTACAACATCAACAGATTTAAATCAAGCATTTAACCCTCCTGTTACTCTCAAATCTGGTAACATTTTTTACCCACTGGAGTCAATTTGACCCCAGCAATTTAAACCAGCAATTTTTTTTTTTTTTACAAAGGTTTATGTCTCAGCATATCTGGTGGGCTCTGGAACCATTTTGATGACATTAGCGGCACTATGTCTACCCTGACGTTCAAGTGGGGAGCGGGACCATAATAACTTGAACTACTAGTGGTTCGCAATACTAGGTGTGGTTAGGTTAGGTTAGGTTAGATTAGAGCCCTAAAACAGTTAACTTGTTTGAATTATAGTTGTTTGAATATAATACTGAATATATAAAAGTATGGCATGTTATAGTGACCTCAATAAAACAACCAAAACAATTGTGTGTAAAATTTAGATTTTTCCTATGTTTTGTACAGGTAAATGAGCCTGGGGTCAAAATGACCCCAAGGAACACCGATGCTACAAAATGTGTACAGGACATTGGAAAAATATCATGTTAATATTATTTTTACACAGTTGTCCCCATTAAATTAGGAAAAATTCAATCTGAAGCAAAAAAAATGATGACAATTGTGTTTTTACAGACTTTAAACATTGAATGGGGTCAAATTGACCCCAAAGATAATAGGAGGGTTAAAAAAAGAGCCAGAGCAAATACTTTACATTGTATCTGCATTTTTATTTAGAATCAATACAGAACCAAACTATCTGTGAAATTAGATACTAGTAACACTTCCACGGGTATTCTGTATATCAAAGCCTCTCAACAACAACAACAAAAAAACGCTGCGCTCCCAAAATGCTCTCTAGTGCCCACAGCTAGCCGGTTTCAGCTGGCTAAAAACGCTTTTGTGGACAAATGGCCTAAATGTTTTTTTGTTTTTTTTAAAGAGCTGAACTAGATGCAGAGAGAATCCTTGATGAGGATGATGGTGATGAAGACCATGTTGCTGCTGATCTCAGTACTCCTTACTCAGGCTCTTCAGTCCCAGGGCATGTCAGGTACGTTTCTTTCAACAAAATCAGATGTGATTGTTTTCATCAGTCTAACCTGAAATTTTCATTATATATGACTTCTGTTGTGATTTGCTAACCTCATCACAATCATAAAAACATCATTAGGATTTCTCAATGACTTAATTTAAGCCTAGTTTCAGTAAGTTAAATACTGTTGCAGGTAAGGAGTAGTAGGTAGATGTACAAAAACAAGGAAATAATCCAAGATGAAGACATTGAGAATCCTAAAGCACCAAAACAACTTTGAAAAAACAGAAAATAAGACAACCAACAAAGGACTCTTACACAGGGCTACATATACAGAGTAAACAAGAAACAGGTGAATGTAATGAGTAACTATGGCAACCAATTAGAACACACTCAGGCTGCATCCAAAATCACATACTTCCCTACTATATAGTAGGTGAAAAACAGTATGTGACAAAAGTATCTCTGAATTCACAGCACTCATGAAAGAGTAGGAAAAAAGTACCCAGATGACCTACTCCGTCCGACGAGATTCTTAAGTGTGCATACAATGCATACACTATTCCATGATGCCACGGGAGATGATTTTATAAGGCTCGTTTGAGATGCACCTCTCCTCGCCTGAAATGATGGCGAGACTAGGCGGCTGCAGTGAAGGGAGGAGTGAAAAAAGTGCAGGCAAGACGGACCGTTCTATCTTCTCATGGTGGATCCGACACCTGCGAGATCAAAGGCAGATATCGCGGGATTCACACTCATGCACTGTGTTGCTGATAAACTGGATGTAATTTAAGTTCTGTTGCTTTTATATGAAAATAAATATTATGAACAAGACACCCAAAGTTTTTGTTATTTATTTCCATTCGAAAGACGTGTTTATTGTCTATATATTATGTGTGAATATTCCCAAACTGTGCGACAGTGCGACCTCTCAGTGGGTTATGTGATTGTTGTCATATTTATAAAAATATATAAAAACATGTATCTAATTAAAGTAAAAATGATTATGATATCAGAGTTTTAAAATCAAACATTTAAAAAAATCACATGTCACGTTTGTTTAAACCAATGAGCATTAAGCTGTGTCGTCAGTAAGCCGTTTCCCATCATGCTTTTGGTCAGCGTAGTCGGTGGAGAGCAACTGCGCTCGACTGCAGAATTCGACACATCCGCCTTTCACTCGCGAGAGTTTTTTGACATACGTCAGCATGACATCAGAGGAAGGCGGACCGCCCTCGGACACATTTCTAACCGGCATGCATCTCGCGCTGATCACCGGTGATCGGTTCTGCGCAGATTTTGCTCATCTCAAACAAGCCTTTTGCTAATCTCCAACGAGCCTATTAACTGACGCTGAAGGTCATGTGATAATGACAACGTGGTGAATGTAGTATGTCCAGATTACATTTATACTACACGCATTCATACTATATAGAACATACTTATTTAGCGGTTGTGAAGTAATTTATTATTCGAAGTAAGTACCTACTCAAATGAGTACGCAATTACTCAGGCACAGCCTCTGAGATCTAGGAAACCAAGAAAGCAGGAAATTAGAAAACAGACTAAAGAGTAAAATATCAAAACAAACCCCCTTGAAGTTGCTTTTCTAATATTTAGACTTTTGAAGCTATTTGAATTTCAAGCTTGAATTTTAACATCCATAGTTACAACTATAACCACAGCCATCTTGCGCAATCTGCAAGACTTTTGTTCATTAATATCTTCATTTATTTTGATGGATTAGTCTTTAGTTTAAGATCAGAAGAAGTTGTAAGTTTTGGTTTCTAATTTTTGGATAGGAACTTTAGAATTTTTTACTATTAGGATTTTTAAGAACATTCTTTTCAGGAATTCAAATGATATTATAACTTAACATAACACATTTTTTTCCTCCTGTTCTTAGTGGTATCCCTGGTTGAGCACACGCCGGTCTCTCTGTATCCGGGGGATAAACTGGAGCTGAGCTGTAAAGGTAAAGAGGAGACACAGGAAGTGACCTGGACTAAGGACCATGTTCCACTGGTTGACGGGGAACACACTCGTCTGCGCAACGACCAGATGGAGATTGAATCCGTAGAGCCGGCCGACTCTGGTCTGTATGCTTGCTTTGCTCAGGGACCCAACAGCAACCATACGGATTACTTCAATGTCAACGTTACTGGTGAGAAACAAATTGAATACAAAATTGCTGATCGGTTGACATTTGTATTGTTCGCAAAAACAAAAACATAACCTGACTTTCTGTTCTTGGTTAGATCTGATTTCCTCAGAAGATGATGAAGATGAGGCCAAGCTATCAAATGACCAGAAGCTGCTCCGTGAGTCACTCCTGCTCTCTCTGCTTTAAACTTACTCATATATTGTTGTATTTATATACCGCTGTAACATTCTAAACATCCCCATATCTTATGAAAGTTATAAATTGATCTCAGTTGCTGATATCAGATGTCAGACGTTACTTCAGAAGTCCCTGGCGGTGTCCTATAACCAACTCAATCTTGAATTCGACTGCACTGGGCAGGTTGCTAGTATATAGATATATCTAAATTGTAGGCAATGAAAAATTACTCTGAGACTTAATGGAAAAGTTTATAAGAATAACCACAAATGGTTTTCTTTGTTTAATTAACAATAAGTTTTCAGAATAATACAAAGTACAAAGAAATACAAAAATAAAATAACATCTTATCTTCACCCGAAACGCAGCACAGAAAAGACCCATCTCCGCAGTCCTTTATCCTCCAGCACTTCCTGGGACCGTCCCCTGATGAATCATTCTCTTTCTCATATAGCAATCCATTATATGGTTATATAAAAAACCTTCTGGACTTAATAGTAAATCTTTATATGTGTCCAGAGTAGTAACAAGTTATACATACAGTATATCACACGTATATTGTTAGTGAAAGATTTTCTAAGGGTCTCTACTGAAGCCGTCGGTTCCTAATATATATTTGGCAGTTAAGTTGAACTTCCTCTTTTCTCCTTATCTTCTTAACACCTTTAAACCCAACTAGGCCCCCCTTCTATATATAACATATTAGTAGAAATTAAAATGTCTACACAAGTCACACTGTAAATAGTAACACATCTAAATAATAGTAAAAAGAAACTCACACTCTTTATCTAAATTAGAATATAGTTCAACTACTTATGCAAAGCTTTCTGCAAGGCAAGTTCGGATCATCTTAAGTGTCCAGAGATCCGAACTTCTCTTGCAGCTTAAATATTTCACAATTTGAGCATCCAACTTCAGATTTTGAAGGGCATTTATCACAAGTTATTTTGATCTCTCCATTCATTGAATGAGCTTAAGCATTTGTTTTCCTCTCCAGGTCATTTCTTTACCGGAAGAAGTTTTCTTTTCTTGCCGCTTTAAATGTCCTTTCCTCTTTCTTCTCAGTCTTCCTGAGCTGTCTGGCTGTTCCACTAGAAGATCATCCATAAATAATTAATTTGTTTTTGGCACTTTTATTACAATACCCACATTATTAATGAGAGAGTGTGTTGCCGGGGATTCAAAGTGATTCATAACTACATGTTGACCATTCATGGTCAATTCATCAATATGCAAATGTCAATACAGAAAAAAACTCTCCTTCAAAGCAGGAATTATAACAGGAAATAGTGCACATTTTTGTTTCATAAACCACAGCCATCTTGTTGAATGTGCCAAGCTTTAGTTTATTAGACTGAAAGTCTCCATGTCTTTTGATGGATTAGTCATCAAGCCAGTCAAAAGGAGCGAAACCATCAACCAACACCCAAATCTTGCACACTTTGATCTACGGTCACCTTATGCCGAGTTCACACTGCGTGATTTTAGCCTGATTTTACTCGCCAACAGATTTTGCAAAATCACTGACAAATTCCCAAAATTGGAGGCAAATCGGTGTTGTTCACATGAGTGACAATCACGCATTATGTACATTATCTAAGGTGCGATCTGAGAGAATCGATGCCCGTGAGATATTTGTCATGCTGAATATTTGGACCTGTCTGCAATTCAGAGCAAGATACAGGGCATAGACCAGAATATTTATCTCCAACTCTCTTTGCAGAACACAATCTTTGCTCCCCACATCACCCCAACCATTTCCTCCTTCATAATCTTTTTTTCCTTTTTGCTGCAAATCAGTAAAGAGACAATTTGGATCGCACGCTTCTTGCTTGCTACCATTTTTAATATCTCCGGTCTCTTATGTGGTCTTGCGTTATTTCCTTATATTTTCTTATCACTGTGTTTGGTTGTGAAATGTAGATTGCGGCCAGACAAACTTGCCAGTGATTCTTCCTATATTGTAAAGTCATGCAATATGTAACGTCCTGTCGCTGATCCATCGTGGATATCCTCAGATAGTCGTGCAGTGTGAAAAGAACAGTGATCTGACGACTCTGAAAATCTTGCAATGTGAACTTGGTTTTAGTACAATCTAAGTACTCTTATTGTTGCTTTGGATTACTGTTCTAAAATGTTCATTTCTTGATATTGTTCACATTGTAGTTTCATTTAGTTTTGAAACAGTAGTTTCAAATGAATTTTTTCATTTTTCCCCATCTTATTTTCTGTACTTTTTATCTGTTCCTCAGCAATGGCTCCTGTTTGGGCTCAACCTGATAAGATGGAGAAGAAGCTCTACCAGGTTCCCGCCAGCAAAACTGTCAAGTTCCTTTGCCAGGCCAACGGTAACCCTACACCAACACTCAAGTGGCTCAAGAACGGCAAAGAGTTTAAGAGAGACCAGCGAATAGGAGGCTTCAAGGTGAGGGAAACTACAGACCTCATGCAACTAAAGCATGCTTCATACTTTCGATCAGACCTGGGATTTTCGCTTAATTTATGGCATGCTGCTTTTTCTAAATATTGTAAGTATTTTATTGCAAATTAAATGTATTGCTTAAAGAAATTCATCACCAAAAACAGTGTCATTATTAACTAGCCCTCATGTAAGTCCACCCTTCTTAAAAAAAATGTATGCAACTGAAATTTGAATCTTGAAGAAGTTAAAAAGAAGCAAATTTTGAGATTTTGTTGTATGAAAAAGGCTCCATGAACACTCTCCATGATTGGCAAATTGGCAAATCACTTCTTTGTACGTTTATTTGTGGGCGAGCTATAAGTTTGTCCAATGAGAGGTAAAAGCGGGAGTCACTTACATCCTAATTCAGCTGCACTCTAGAGATCCATGTTGTTTAGCAGACATGTGTTTTTCTGTAGTATGTAAGTTTGTTGTGTTACTGCACAGGTTCGAGAGCACATGTGGACCATCATAATGGAGTTGGTGGTACCGTCAGACAAAGGCAACTACACATGCCTGGTGGAAAACAAATACGGCAGCATCAATCACACCTACCAGCTGGACGTAGTCGGTCAGTCTTATTTCTTTTCTTTTCTTTTCTTTTCTTTTCTTTTCTTTTCTTTTCTTTTCTTTTCTTTTCTTTTCTTTTCTTGCATATTAAAAGTTAGTTTGATGTAAATGTCATCTTCAAGGACATGCAAATGTACTCGGTTGATGGTGCGTGTTAAATGATCCATTGTAAATATGAAATTTTTCCATGAGGCAGTGGATTTAGACTTGTTAGAGTTAGAGGTTAGTGGCTCAAAATGAGATTAGAATAATTGGAATAAGGTCATTCATTTCAAACACTAATTTGCTGATTTAATGGACTGATGCTTTTATTATGTTGCTGATTTATTAATGAAGATATCAATCACATCAGCCAATCAGTGAATCCATGATGACAGAGACCACTGTGACATCATTTGCGCCATACACACCATTGGAATTTGTCACTCACATACAAGACACTCATAAATTTATGCCATCAAGTCCTCTTGAGACATTTAAATGTTGTAATTGCAATGTGCGTGATTTTGGTCAACTGTTAAATGTAATTTTTGAGCATTTTTTCTTCTTCAGAAATGTAAATGAAACCCCAAGGTTGCAGAATTCCTGTGTAGCCACATAGTTGTTGAGAAAAGTTTAGTTTAGTTTTGTCGCACAACAGAAAATGTAAAATTATTTAATGCTAAGTTTTATCTATTTATGCCAGCAGGTGGCTCTTTGACTACAACTGAATATTGCCATGTAGATGTCTTCAGGCCAGGACTATTATCAAACGTGAAGTTTAAAGGGTTAGTTCACCCAAATATTTAATTTATGTCATTAATGACTCACCCTAATGTTGTTCCACACCCGTAAGACCTCCGTTCATCTCCGGAACACAGTTTAAGATATTTTAGATTTAGTCCGAGAGCTTTCTGGTTCTCCATTGAATGTATGCACGGTATACTGTCCCTGTCCAGAAAGGTCATAAAAACATCATCAAATGTGACATCAGTGGGTTAGTTAGACTCTCTTGAAGTATCAAAAATACATTTTGGTCCAAAAATAACAAAAATAACTTAATTCAGTATTGTCTTCTTCAGACATTGTTTGTTTTCAGTCTGCAAACAAAGATTAGAACGGTTATGAATCAGCGTATTGATTCATGATTTGGATTGCAAGTGTCACGAGATTTCAGCAGTTTGACACGCGGTCCGAATCATGAATTAATACGCTGATTCATAACCGTTCAATCTTTGTTCGCAGATTGAAAACAAACAAACAATGAACTAACCCTTTAAGGCAGGTTAGACTGACCAAATGTGTTGCTGTTTTGGTTACATCTCTAGGAGATTTATTAATGAAGGTATCAATCACATCAGCCAATCAGTGAATCCATGATGACAGAGACCACTGTGACATCATTTGCGCCATACACACCATTGGAATTTGTCACTCACATACAAGACACTCATAAATTTATGCCATCAAGTCCTCTTGAGACATTTAAATGTTGTAATTGCAATGTGCGTGATTTTGGTCAACTGTTAAATGTAATTTTTGAGCATTTTTTCTTCTTCAGAAATGTAAATGAAACCCCAAGGTTGCAGAATTCCTGTGTAGCCACATAGTTGTTGAGAAAAGTTTAGTTTAGTTTTGTCGCACAACAGAAAATGTAAAATTATTTAATGCTAAGTTTTATCTATTTATCATCAGCAATACCCAAAATGTATACAAGCTAAATCAGGCATCAACAACCCAAATAAAGTCCCTCAAACTTGCACACAGACATACACTATATTGCCAAAAGTACTGGGACACCCCTCCAAATCTTTGACTTCAGGTGTTCAATCACTTCCATGGCCACAGGTGTGTAAATCAAGCACTAGGCATGCAGACGCTTCTACACACATTTGTGAAAGAATGGGTCGCTCTCAGGAGCTCAGTGAACTCAAGCGTGGTACATCGGTTGCCACCTGTGCAATAAGTCCATTTGTGAAATTTCCTCACTACTAAATATTTCACGGTCAACTGTTAGTGGGATTATAACAAAGAGGAAGCAATTGGGAACAACAGCAACTCAGCCATGGAGTGATAGGCCATGTAAAATCACAGAGCGGGGTCAGCGCATGCTGAGGCTCACAGTGCACAGAACTCTTAATGCTTCAGCATATCAAGACATTTTGGACAATTTTGATGCTTCTGACTTTGTGGGAACAGTTTGGGGACGGCCTCTTCCTGTTCCAACTTGACTGCACACCAGTGCACAAAGTGTCGGTCCATAAAGACATGGATGAGCGTGTTTGGTGTGGAGGAACTTGACTGGCCTGCACAGAGTCCTGACCTCATCCCGATAGAACACCTTTGGGAGGAATTAGAGCGGAGTCTGAGCCAGGCCTTCTCATCCAACCCTACGGATTAAGAATAGGATGTCATTAAAGTTCATGACATGTGCATGTAAAGGCAGGCGTCCCAAAACTTTTGGCTATATAGTGTACAGCCTGTTTTTATTAAGTTAGGAGCTATAAATACTATTAAAGTGAATTAACACATGTGCTATAAGGTTGCTGACCCCTGAGCTAATTTGTACAGTCAACATTCACAATTAAAATGATGATCAATACCCCATTGCTTTCACCATCCTTCATTAACATCTCATTGTCATCCTGAGTTTCCTGGTGTCACTCATAAGTTTTGTTGTGTTGAGTGTACTTTCATTGTGTAAATCTGATCACTCCAGCAACAATTCACTCTTGTCCTACACTCAAGTGCAGAGCATACCAACACCAACTTACTCCATTGCTCACAGTGAGAACCAGTGGCAGATAGTCTGTATTCACCCTCTTTTGGTCAGTAGGCCTAAGAGTTGGGCTGTTTCTTCAAAAAACATTTCCACAAATTTTTGCCAAATTACAGCAATGAGTTTCTAGTCTGCTTGTTAAATGGGCCGCTCCCTGCAGGTTCTGAGATTTGCGTTTAATGGACATCAGGTGAATATCTCATTTTTTCACAATGCTGACCACAAATTTGAATTCTTTAAGAGGTAATAAAGCTAATCAGAGTAAAAATCTTTTATGTTAATTGGGTCATTTTGAGCACACTGTGTATAATGTATTTGTGTGATCAGAGCGTTCACCGCACAGGCCGATCCTTCAGGCCGGGTTTCCTGCTAACCGTACGGTAGTGGTGGGAAGTGACGTGGAGTTTGAGTGTAAAGTCTACAGCGATTCTCAGCCACACATCCAGTGGCTGAAGCACATCGAGGTGAACGGGAGCAGATTCGGCCCTGACGGACTGCCGTATGTTCGGATCTTGAAGGTAAAACCTCTTCACTAGTCTGAGATTGAGTATTTAATTGTACACATGTTGTGAAACTTTAAACGCGTTATTTCATGAGAGTAGTAAGGGCAGGGGCCCAACAAGGACCCAAAAACATGCTCCAAAATGTTATTCAAAACATCCTCTCTCTCCTCTGGTGGGTTTTCCCGGATCTCTCTGGCTTCATCCTGTGGTTCTTTTCTCTAGACGGCAGGCATCGGCACTACGGATAAGGAGATGGAGGTACTGCAGCTCAGGAATGTGTCTTTAGAGGATTCTGGAGAGTACACCTGCTTGGCTGGGAACTCTATCGGACACTCCCATCACTCTGCATGGTTGAATGTCTATAAAGGTATCTTTGGTTTTTGTGGTGCTCTTTTTGGTTGATTGTTTCATATCCCGTTTTAACAGCAGCAGTTCATACTAGCTACTGTACATTAACATGCACTCAAATAATCTGTGAGTAATCAGATTAATGGCTCAATCGGACCGAAAATAACAAACGGCTCATTCGATCTGTCTGAGCCAGATCCAAATAAAATTTTAATCAGACTGATGGGGTGGTGTAGACCTGAACTAATCCATTCACCAGGAAAACATTAAGTGTGTAAACGCTTGAATTAGACTATTTTTGGATTAAAAAAACCTTTAAAAAAAACAGCATTATATGCTGGAACGCCAGTCTCTCATGAACACGCGTACGCCAGTTAGTGGAAGTTAAAGAAACAGTTTGTAAAGTTTAAATATGGATATTTTTCGTACACAAATGCATCAAATCGTTGAAGAAGGCCTTTATTAACCTCCCGGAGCCATGTGGGGCACTTTTATGATGGATGGATGCACTTTTATGGACTTCAAAACAGAAACAGCCACTGCCATTATAAAGCTTGGAAAAGCCAGGGCATTTTTTTATATAACTCCTATTGTATACGTCTGAAAGAAGAGTGTCATATAGACCTAGGATGGCTTGAGGGTGAGTAAATTATGGGGTGATTTAGTTAATTTATTAGTTCATTAAAGTTCATTTATTCACCATGCCAGCAGGTGGCTCTTTGACTACAACTGAATATTGCCATGTAGATGTCTTCAGGCCAGGACTATTATCAAACGTGAAGTTTAAAGGGTTAGTTCACCCAAATATTTAATTTATGTCATTAATGACTCACCCTAATGTTGTTCCACACCCGTAAGACCTCCGTTCATCTCCGGAACACAGTTTAAGATATTTTAGATTTAGTCCGAGAGCTTTCTGGTTCTCCATTGAATGTATGCACGGTATACTGTCCCTGTCCAGAAAGGTCATAAAAACATCATCAAATGTGACATCAGTGGGTTAGTTAGACTCTCTTGAAGTATCAAAAATACATTTTGGTCCAAAAATAACAAAAATAACTTAATTCAGTATTGTCTTCTTCAGACATTGTTTGTTTTCAGTCTGCAAACAAAGATTAGAACGGTTATGAATCAGCGTATTGATTCATGATTTGGATTGCAAGTGTCACGAGATTTCAGCAGTTTGACACGCGGTCCGAATCATGAATTAATACGCTGATTCATAACCGTTCGAATCTTTGTTCGCAGATTGAAAACAAACAAACAATGAACTAACCCTTTAAGGCAGGTTAGACTGACCAAATGTGTTGTTGTTTTGGTTACATCTCTAGGAGGAGTTAATCACAGTGTAAAACATGCCACTTCCTGTTCCCCACAGGTGGCTCTATGCCTGTAACTGAATATTGACATGTAGATGTCTTCAGGACAGGACTCTTATCAAACATGTGAAGTTTGGGGCAGATCGGACATTGTATGCCTGAGTTACAACAACTTTCATGGTGAAACATTAAACTTTGTGAGGTCGCCACAGAAACGCCCTTCAGGGAAAACTCAAGATGTTCCCAATTTAACATCACCAAGGCCTTTAGATTAGACTGACCTAATATGTTGATCTGATTAAATCTCTAGAAGGTGTTTGTTAAAGAACAACGTCTAGAAACATTTTGCAGAGAAAGTTCTAAATATCTCACTTCCTGATGGGTTTTCAGATTTTGCTCCATGGTATTTTTGTAGGTATTGGGCTGTTAAATCTGTCTCCCAAATTTCATACCTGTACGTGAGACGTAGCTTAAAGGGTTATTTCAGCGATTAGCATTAAGCTTTGTATCAGTAGAAACCAGGAAATCAGTACTTTCCCCCGTCATATCCTCCTGAGACGAGAGAATTATGTATTTTATTTCGGGAAAAAATCCTCTGGTGACGCAAATATCGTCATTTTGTGTCATCGGAGGAGTTTTTGTCCAGAGGCTGAAGACTACAGCCAGCAGGAGGCGCTATTTCCACATGTTTTCAACATCACACTCACAGCACTCGGCTCGAGGAGCTGCGGAGATTCATGTAAACGGAGCGGTGGAGAGCAAAGTGAGGGTTTCAACTTTTCAAATGATTTCCTATGAAAGTTAAGCTTCCAAAGACATGAACTAAAAATGCCCCAGACTGAACATGCACTGTGAATACAGCTGTGAATTCTGCAATTACCTCCGCTCATGTGATGAATGTAATCTGACTCCTGCTGCGTTTGTGCCGTGACACTCAATCGGCTCACTCACATTATATCGAGCAAAAACGTTCAGTTTTTAATTGTAGTGTCTCTAACTGAACTGATTTTATGAAAATGAACGCAGTGGGCAAGTGATCCAGTAATCCAGTAGCCGTGCCGAGAGTGGCCTCGTAGGGCAGTGAAGCAGTGCATTCTGGGAGTTGTCTTTCATCCCCATGAGACAAAAATACATTTTATGTCTTTTCTCAGTCTAGAAGGCAACAAATTAAAAAAATTATTTCACATTTATACTACATAAATGACGGAGTTTAAATACAGATTCATCTTCCCAGTGCTGAAGTACACCTTTAGTTAAAATGTTGTAGGTGGTGCTATTGAGCCATTTCAACACACCTAATTCTGATACCCATATCAGACGTAAATTTTCACCATTTTTGACGCATGTACAAAGTTTCACGAGATGTCGAGCAAGTTTAGGCCCTCATAAATGCAATTCATTTCGGAGAATAAGAATAGACCAGAAATTCGATAAGGTCCTCATAATAATGCCCTAATAATATCAGATTTTTAGTCTTATTTTAAATAATTAGAAACAATTAACTCAAGTAAGAAATTTACTTTTGCTATGGTTAAATAAATGTCTAGTAATATCTTCCAAAGATTTTTTTAATTTTGGCACAATTTTTTCTGTATACAGTGTTGATATGGCAACTAGTAAATTTACTAAGTTTCTTCATGCTGCCATGTTTTGAAAGTGTTAAACCATGTTTGTTACAACTAACCCTGCATTAGGTTATGCCACACTCACCCCTGCTTGCAAAGTTACTTATAGTCAATCGAACGTCTGTTGGGGAGCATCAAAATAAAGTATTAGCAGATACAAAACAGAGAGTCTACTAATACTCTAATGAGAGTTAGTTGGCATGTAGGGGCAAACTTTTGGTCAATGAAATGTCTAACTATCAAAATAAAGTGTTACCTGAAATATTAGCTTTTATCAGGGAATACAGTATTATTTAATAAACAATACTATTTTTAACCCCTGTAAATCTGCATTATAACATCAGTTAACCTGTATTATTTTCTCCAAGTTAAAATAAAAATGAACCATCTCAGTCATTTCTTAGCAGTGGAGATCACAAATCCGCAACCCCCATCCCAAATATTGTGACGGGATCCTGCCACTCATGTTTTTCCTGGTCTTGTCTTTATCTTTTTAGAAGAGCCCAAGTTTGAGTTTCCAAGGTTTTGCCCGTGTCCTGTTGACATGTCAGCATCATCCTCCAGTCCAGCCCGAGCGGTCCTATTCCCGTCTTCTGTTCTGCCACCTGCCCTGGACTGTGTGTTTTTTCCCCTTGTGGTAGTTTTTGTGTTTTTATATTGAGTCAAATAAAGCCCACATTGTCTCTGCTTTCTTCTCTTCTTCTCATCCTTCTTTAAAGCTGCACCGTGTGATATTTTCCCCCATCTAGCGGTGAAAAGGTATATGACCATCCAGAGAATATTAGTTTCTGTTCCTCTCAATTCCGATTTCGTTTTAACTCCTACGGTGGCTGATTTAGTCCAAGATTAATATGGCTTCCAGTTCGATCAAGTGATGAGGTTACTTTAGAAAACTATTATAATTTGCAGTTATTTAATTTGTCAGTTAACATGTAGGTTATGACATCTATGTAAAATGAATAATAGTTTTAACTTTTCGTTATTTTTTACCATTTCATTGCTAACATCAGCGATCAGGTTCCCAAACGAATGCAAGCGAATCTTAGTAAAGTAACTTTTATCGGTGCTATCGTTATTCTGTATATTGTACGACATTACTAGCGTAAGGCAAAGTTTACATTGTTGGCTATATCAGTCTCAAGAAATCCCCCTCTTCACATTCGACACGGTGCCATCGAGTGTTAAAACACCAAAGGCGAAGCTTGAATTTACGGGTATGTCCCTCTTTGGCTACTGTACTTTCAAGATGGAGGGGCAACATGGCGACGCGCATTCGAACCCCTCACCCGTATGTATTTTCAATAGCATATTATACACTTACGAGAATACTTTATTACTTGAAAGAAGTAAATATACATTAATGAGCACATATATTTTTGAAAGAACTAAGTGTTTTTATCTAAGAATAAACTAAAAAAGTTACACAGTGTAGCTTTAAAACATGGCGTTTATAATATATGCTGTTATTTTTGATTTACAAAACATTAGTGTAGAATGTGATGGAAATTCTTTTAATATAGTGTGAAATGTTTTTTTGTAAGCATGTTGTGAAAGTTCATTTTTCTTGCTGATGAACGATTAGAGCGATGAAAGCCAATCAGAATCCACCAGACTTTAAAGAGCTTGAGCATTTAAAGCAGCAGATGACTTGTACTAGTAACTGCAGTGCATGCTAGAATAAATAGAATGTCCTTCGCTGGTGTGGACGCTAATTTAGATAAAGGGATAGTTCGGCCAAAAATGAAAATTAGCCCATGATTTACTCACCCTCAAGCCATCCTAGGTGTATATGACATTCTTTTTTCAGACGAATACAATCAGATCCCAGAATCCTGGCTAATCTACGCATTATAATGGCTGTTGGGTCATTTTTGAAGTCCATAAAAGTGCATCTGTCCAACATAAAACTGCTCCACACGGCTCCGGGGGTTAATAAAGGCCTTGCACACCACACTAGTCAGATGTAGCCTAAGGATTTTGAAATGCGAGAGACGCGCTGGCGCTACACTTTTTCCATAAGTTGAATACAGAAGGTGATTCACTGTAAGCTAGATGATTTACTTTATAAAGTGTTAAATATGGATATTTTTCTTACACAAACGCATCACTTCGCTTCAGATGGCCTTTATTAATACCTGGAGCCTTGAGGAGCAGTTTTATGACAGACAGATGCACTTTTATGGACTTTTTAATATAACTCCTAGGATGGCTTGAGGGTGAGTAAATCATGGACTAATTTTCATTTTTGGATGAACTTTCCCTTTAACATTATAGCTATCTTTAGTCATTGTTCTTGGTGTGAATGGGACTTATGTTTACGCTTAGGGATGGACATTTTTCTAAAATATTGTATTTGAATATTTGAGCTAATAAAAAACTAATATTCATATATTTGTTTATTTAAATTGTTATTTTGAGAAAATGAGAAAGATGTTATTTTTTTAACGTTTTTGTCACCATTTCACCAACTTATTATTAGGTAATATACACAACAAGCTTACGTTATACAGGTTCTTCTCAAAAAATGTGCATATTTTGATAAAAGTTCATTATTTTCCATAATGTAATGATAAAAATTAAACTTTCATATATTTTAGATTCATTGCACACCAACTGAAATATTTCAGGTCTTTTATTGTTTTAATACTGATGATTTTGGCATACAGCTCATGAAAACCCAAAATTCCAATCTCAAAAAATTAGCATATCATGAAAAGGTTCTCTAAACGAGCTATTAACCTAATCATCTGAATCAACTAATTAACTCTAAACACCTGCAAAAGATTCCTGAGGATTTTAAAAACTCCCAGCCTGGTTCATTACTCAAAACCGCAATCATGGGTAAGACTGCCGACCTGACTGCTGTCCAGAAGGCCATCATTGACACCCTCAAGCGAGAGGGTAAGACACAGAAAGACATTTCTGAACCAATAGGCTGTTCCCAGAGTGCTGTATCAAGGCACCTCAGTGGGAAGTCTGTGGGAAGGAAAAAGTGTGGCAAAAAATGCTGCACAACGAGAAGAGGTGACCGGACCCTGAGGAAGATTGTGGAGAAGGACCGTGGAGATATATATGAAACTTCACAATATCCCACAGATTCTCTATGGGGTTCAGGTCAGGAGAGTTGACAGGCCAATTGAGCACAGTAATACCATGGTCAGTAAACCATTTACCAGTGGTTTTGGCACTGTGAGCAGGTGCCAGGTCGTGCTGAAAAACAAAATCTTCATCTCCATAAAGCTTTTCAGCAGATGGAAGCATGAAGTGCTCCAAAATCTCCTGATAGCTAGCTGCATTGACCCTGCCCTTGATAAAACACAGTGGACCAACACCAGCAGCTGACATGCCACCCCAGACCATCACTGACTGTGGGTACTTGACACTGGACTTCAGGCATTTTGGCATTTCCTTCTCCCCAGTCTTCCTCCAGACTCTGGCACCTTGATTTCGAATGACATGCAACAAAATTTGAGCGACAGTCCAGTGCTGCTTCTCTGTAGCCCAGGTCAGCGCTTCTGCCGCTGTTTCTGGTTCAAAAGTGGCTTGACCTGGGAATGCGGCACCTGTAGCCCATTTCCTGCACACGCCTGTGCACGGTGGCTCTGGATGTTTCTACTCCAGACTCAGTCCACTGCTTCCGCAGGTCCCCCAAGGTCTGGAACCGGTCCTTCTCCACAATCTTCCTCAGGGTCCGGTCACCTCTTCTCGTTGTGCAGCGTTTTTGCCACACTTTTTCCTTCCCACAGACTTCCCACTGAGGTGCCTTGATACAGCACTCTGGGAACAGCCTATTGGTTCAGAAATGTCTTTCTGTGTCTTACCCTCTCGCTTGAGGGTGTCAATGATGGCCTTCTGGACAGCAGTCAGGTCGGCAGTCTTACCCATGATTGCGGTTTTGAGTTGAAAGGCTTTAAAAAGTGATGCCGGTTTGTCTGGTTGAGGACAATGGACACTTTTTGCAGACGACATCACACTGAGTGAATCAACTTAGAATGGCTCTAATTTACATGTATTTATCTCTCCCCATCCTACTTCCCCTCAGGCTGTGACCATTGAAAATATACCCAAAAATCTATATGATCTAAAAATGAACAAATACTAAACAATATATATGTGTTTGATATCATTGGAAATGTCTTAGTGTGACTGGTACAAATATCTCATCCCCACAGAAATATTCAAGAAGATAACAATGGTTTTAAGAGTTTAAAGAGATGTTGCATATATAGTATGGTAGGTGTGGCTTTCAACCATTTGGTCTTGTCAATACAGGTCTGAGAGAGTGATTAAATGTAAATTCCCTTTGTTAACATATGTTACCATTTGAAAGAAGTTATTGTCAGATTTGAATACTTAAGGCACTGTAGCAGAAGAGTCAGGCGCAATATTGTAATCAGATTAGCCGTAACGTTGTGTCCAGCCAACGTTCGTAACCTATGGAAAGTCAGGAGGCATCTCTTTACTTAAGAGTATTCGATGTGTTGAGGATCTTTGAATTGATTATGTAATTGGAATTATACCTGACTGTTTAATAAATTGTTACATTTTGATTTATTCTGACTTACTCTGGAATTATTAACGATCTATATGAGATCATGAATGGGTACTTTCCACAAAGGGTTAAACGGAATCATTAAATGTGTGTCTAACTGTTAAACATAAATGACCAAATAACCAAATTGGCATTCTAATCTAAATTCTAAATTATAATAAAATGGAGTCAGATAAAGAGGAATTGGAATTAGATCCATTTTGCCCAGCTGAGAACACGAGCAGCAGATACCTTCGCCCGCTCTTCGCTGCCGCCATTGGAGCGATTTCAGCGGTCTTACAGAGTAATGAACCAGGCTGGGAGTTTTTAAAAGCCTCAGGAATCTTTTGCAGGTGTTTAGAGTTAATTAGTTGATTCAGATGATTAGGTTAATAGCTCGTTTAGAGAACCTTTTCATGATATGCTAATTTTTTGAGATAGGAATTTTGGGTTTTCATGAGCTGTATGCCAAAATCATCAGTATTAAAACAATAAAAGACCTGAAATATTTCAGTTGGTGTGCAATGAATCTAAAATATATGAAAGTTTAATTTTTATCATTACATTATGGAAAATAATTAACTTTTATCACAATATGCTATTTTTTTTAGAAGGACCTGTACTCTCTAGCTCTATATTTTTCAGTGTCCTGATGAAATTTACCAATTCACAAGATTAACGGAATGCAGCTGAAAATAAAAAAATGGATTATTAGTAATTTCCTACTTTTCTGAAAAAACTGATTCTAATTATTGGACCAAAAACCGCTGCAGTGCACGTAGTAACCTTGAATCCTGTCTAACACTTGATGACTGCTCTGTCAAGTCTTCGTCATCAGTCAGGAACTTCTGTGTGCTTTTTTTCTATCATTTGAAAGCTATTTTTTTAGCATCTGTAAAACCACATTCTTCCATCTTAAAAATATATCTAAATTATGACATATGCTCTCAATGCAAAATGCAGAACAGTTAGTTCAAGTCTTCATGACCTCAAGGGTAGATTATTGCAATGCTCTTCTCAGTGGTTGCCCTGCACGCTTAATAAATGGTCCAAAACTCAGCAGCTCGAGTTCTTACTAGAACCAGGAAGTATGATCACATTAGCCCAGTTCTGTCAACACTGCACTGGCTCCTTATTAAACATTGCATACATTTTTAAAGCTATAGCTGATTACTTACAAAGCACTAAATGGTTTAGCTCCCCACTACTTGAATGAGCTCTTAAAGCATTACAGTCCTTCACGTCTATTGTGATCTCAAAACTCTGGCCAGGTGATATATCAAAATCAACTGCTGGTGGTAGACCCTTTAACTATTTAGCACCTAAACTCTGGAACAGTCTTCCCAGCATTGTTCGGGAAGCAGACAAAACACAGCTCTTTACAATGGCATACACATAGAACATTATACATTTTTATTATTTAAATCAGTTAAATGATTGTTTAGGCTGCATTAACTAGGTCTGCCGGAAACCGGTAACACTTCTCATAGCGCCTGATCTACTCGCTCACATAATAATAAGAATGGCCTCGATGCTATTATTAGTCTCTCTGTTTATCCCGAAGTTTACAGTAGTCTGTTGGATCCAGGCCGTATGTAGATCAGATGGTGGACCTGTGCCTAGACACAACCACAATGCAGGCATGAAGTGTCAGCAGAGACCATGTCAACTATACTCGCTAAAGGCCTCCTTCACAGATGAATACTTTACCGAAATTGTTGTAAACGACTAAAAGTGCTTTATTATGCATACCAGACAAGTAATTTGGTCATTTTGTTAAAGAACACAAAATGCCTTTGCACATTCGTATTTAAATGTGCTTGTCTGTGGACTAAACATGTAATGCGTCGCACCATTTGCACGGATTCACGTTTTTTGTGTATTGCACGGGGATGGTATCTGCATCGTTTCAAAACTATACTTATCCAAAACTATAACATGGTGTAGAATCTCTTTTTCTTTTCAGAACAGTTTGAAGACGTCTGGGCATTGAGGTTATGAGTTTCTGGAGTTTTGGTGTTGGAATTTGGTCCCATTCTTGCCTGATATAGGTTTCCAGCTGCTGAAGAGTTTGTGGTCATCTTTGACCTGTAGCAGGCATCAAGTTTGAAATGAGCTTAAGTGGATCCAAGTGTAATATTTCTCAGTTTAAACATTTGTTATGTTATCTATGGTCTATTGTGAATAAATGATCGGCTCGTGTGATTTGAAAGTCTTTTAGTCTTCATTTTATAAAAAACAAAACATCCCAACATTTCTGGAATTTGGGATGTATTTAGCTGAACTTTTTTCTAGAGCTGATGTAACAAAACAATCTCTCTTCCAATAATTTTCTATCATCACTGTAAAGCTGCTTTGAAAGGATCTATGTTGTATAAAGCGATATATAAATGAGGGTGACTTGACTTGAAACATTTCTGCTCAGATTTGAAAAGATTTGGATTGATTCCTTCATTCATTGAAGACTGAACTGAGTGATACTGAGAAAATGCCCTTCATACTTGGTGAAGATGATAGCACAGCATAATTCATAAACTGCATACTAGCATATTATTCTTACTACTTCTGCCATAGAAAGATATTTAAAAATTAGTAAGCGTAGAATGCTAGTGTGTGCTAGTCTTCTCCACAGTGAGCCTGTGCTTTATGTTTCCTCCAGTAGATGGTGATAGAGTCCTGTTAATGTTCACTGAATAATATAAGGAAATCCAGGATTGATGCTTCTGAAGAAATGTTTCCAGTACCAGAAATTCTATATGAAGACGATAAACTGCTTTAAAATGTTTTCTTTGCACACAATTACAGCATAGATTACAGCATAGATCAAAAAACATCTCAAGACACTTCTTTTCCAGCAGCACTTGACCAATAAAGAATAGCACTTATCGCTCTATTCATTTCTGTTTGTTATTTAAAAAAAAAAAAAAGTCCTATGTGTTTTGTGTTTCGTGAGACTTGTTACAGCACTTGCATATTGTTGCCCTTGACTGGTGTTGGTTGCTGCTATTACTCTCATTTGTATGTCAATTTGGATAAAAGCGTCTGCTAAATGACTAAATGTAAATGTAGATTAGAGATGAGATATATAGTTGCATAGCAAAATGGCGATCCAGTGCATGGTTTATGTGGTTCTGTTGCATCAAGTGACAAAATAGGTCTAAAAATATGGTTAAGGACCATGTTGTGTTCCAGTAAATGTACAGACACAATGTAGTGCTTCAGTCAGTGCTGTGGTGGTGGTTTGGGCTGAGGTTTGTGTTTGTGGCTTGTACTTGACCAGCACATTTTGCACTACTGTATACTCGGGATGTTCTCTACATGGTGGACAACACATCTGGGAAACTACAGTACATCCTGAAACCAACTCAAACAACTGTTTGGACTTCCTCTCTTCTGATCTGATGTGACTGTGTTCCAGAGAAAGGTAAAACACAGCCTCCCAAGGGATAGAAATGAAAGTTCTGTGATCATTTACTCACCCTCATTTCATTCAAAACCTTCACTAACGTTCAGTTTGCAGTCTTTTTGAAAGAAGTCTCTCACCAAGACTGCATTTATTTGATAAAAATACAGAAATATTTTGAAATATTGCAACTTAAAATAACTATTATAATATATTTAAAAATTTCATTTATTCCTGTGATCAAAGCTGAATTTTCAGCATAAATACTCCAGTCTTCAGTGTCACATGATCCTTCAGAAATCATTCTCATATGATGATTTGATGCTCAAGAAACATTTATGATTATGAACAATGTTAAAAAAAATAATGCTGTTAAATATGTTTAGGTTTATGTATCTGAAAATTCTGAAGAAACTCACATTGATCAGCGAACATAAACAGAAGCTCAACTGAACCTGCTTAAACGGGCTGACGTCCTCATTGGTTCTTGCTGAAGCTCAACACGAGAATGAACCTCATTGGTTCTTGCTGAAGCTCAAGCGTGCTGCGTAACACAAGAATGAACCTCATTGGTTCTTGCTGAAGCTCAAACGTGATGCGTAACACGAGAATGAACCTCATTGGTTCTTGCTGAAGCTCAAACGTGCTGCGTAACACGAGAATGAACCTCATTGGTTCTTGCTGAAGCTCAAACGTGCTGCGTAACACGAGAATGAACCTCATTGGTTCTTGCTGAAGCTCAAACGTGCTGCGTAACACGAGAATGAACCTCATTGGTTCTTGCTGAAGCTCAAACGTGCTGCGTAACACGAGAATGAACCTCATTGGTTCTTGCGGAAGCTCAAACGTGATGTGTAACACGAGAATGAACCTCATTGGTTCTTAAATAGATTGTTTCCTTGCTGAATAAAAGTATTAATTTAAAAAACCTTACGGACATCAAACTTTAGAACGGTATGTATTTTGCTTTATCCTTCAAAATATCTTTAGTTTTCTGCAGAAGAAAGAAGTTCATACAGGTTTGGAAAAACATGAGCGTGAGTAGATTATAACAGTTTTCATTTTTGACCGGACTATCTTTTAACAATGAAAGAATACAGCATGCATTAATAGGGTTTGCATTACAGACTTATTATCTTGTGTACTTTAATTTGAACACATTTTATATCATTTATAAATGTTAAACAAATAATTTAAACATGAATAATTCTTAGAGAGTGGGATTCCCTGTGAGAACGTATTTTCATGTGATTGTTGTAGTCATAGCATGACTTTCTTTCTGTGTTTATCTGCCTGTATCCCGTCTCCCTCCAGCTGTTCGGCTGTTAATGTTCCCAGATGGGCTGACAGTCATGGAGTAAAGAACTGGGAATTTAAAGATTAATGTTTTAAATATCCCAATGACTTGACACTGACTATGTGACGTGCAAAATGTAAAGCTGCAGTCCGTAGTTTTTCCTCTTTGTCGCCATCTCTGTTTGAAATCTGCAACTGCAGTTATTCGCGGAATGATCAACTCTATGTGAGCAGTGCCTCGGCACCGCAGAGCGCGTATGAATACAATGTTTTGAGGAGAATGTCAATGCGCGTCTGTCAGTGTCAGGAGAAGGGCTGTCAGTCACTGCGCCGGTGTGGAGACTGTCATTCAGAATCACAGATTCGACTCTTTGAACGTATGACCAACATAAGAATGTCATCTGAACAAGTAAGTAGCTAACATACACTTTTGTGCTGACCAACTAGGCCTACGTGGGAAAAGCATTGCAATAAATCATGATGATTAAATCTAACGATAGATTATCATATCACGTCAAACCGTGCAAATTATACTTTGTTTTCAAATTGTTAATATTAATAACATCAGCATTGCGTGGCTACACTTAATGTGTGTTAGGAATAATGTTATCTGTAGTTCAGTTTCCATTTCTGTGCAGTCTCATTTCTAATCGTCATCAACAAATTAATGTGGAGTAAATGTGAACTGCTCCGTCTAATTGCTAGCACAAAATAATGGCTATTGACCATAATGCAAAAGAAAAGGCACAACAAAGGAAACTTTTACTGTATGAATTAAGCGAAGTGTGCAACTGTTACATAATAACCATTGCAATGTCTGACCTGTCCAGCAGAATAAAACTGTCTCTGCATCCGTTTTGAACCCCTTCAAAGCACAAAGTTAACGCCACCTTTCAAAAGCCCTTTTTAACCTTGTTTTGGCTAGGTTTAAGTCTTTCTTTTTTCTGTAGCCATTTCTGTAGCAAGTCCGAACTCTTTTGCATTTTACAACAGGCGAATCTCCAGATGTCACTGATTGAGGTTTCAACCTTTCTGGATCCGCTATCAAATTGATAAGTTTAATTATATCAAGCACTGTGAGAAAAGACTAAATCTCCACCTCCAACATCCCCACACGCGATATAGCCTCTACTAGCCGGGACTTCTTATTGATGTGTACAGATGTGAGGCAATGACGCAAAGATATGCTCGAATCTCCCGCGGAAATCCACCAGTACCACTGGAATTAAAAACATTATTACAAGCTTACCGTTGTAAATCGAGCTAAGGTAAGCAGATAGTTTTGAACACTGGCTGGTTATGTACTTGCTCAAAAATTGATTTTGAATAATTTTTAACCCCCCAGAAAAACGGACTGCTGCTTTAAGTGCCAGTAATGATGTCATTATCTCCCATTACCACCTGGTTCACCTGCTTCTGCTGCAAATGTTCGCTGCTTTGCAATTTCCTCTAAGAAATTTAAATCTTATCACTTTATCACTGAATATTCACTTAAAATTTAAGCAAAGAAATACACTATTCAGTGGGATTTGTTTTCAGGCACGCAAACATATACATCACGCTATTTAATTTTATGTTAGAAAACTTAATGATTACCTATCTAATCAAAATAATAAAATATGTGTTACAGTGACAATGAAAAATCAGATGCATTTCTGATTTGTTTATCTCGTCTGTATGTATCACATGCCTGTCCTGTCTTGTGTTGCACATGTGGTCCCCCTCTGTAAAAATCGCGTTCCTCGGGCACTGTGGTGCGATCGAAAGGACCCCACCCCGAGTGCATCTGAAGCTCTCTGTGCAGCGCGAAGCCTTACGTGTCAAAACAAACTCCACCAGCCGTCAGTGATCATTCATTGCTCTTGTTGTTTAAAGACCCATGACATCTAAATGTACGTTTTTTGGGGATTTTAGTGTGACTGTGTTTAGCCTTACTGTTATCTATATGCTCCAAAACAATGACAAAATTCGAATTTAGAAGATAAGCATTCAAAACTTACAGTCTTACATAAACTAAACATTAATGGCTGTTTTAAAAAAAAGGGGAGGAGCTGTTCGAAATGTCCCGCCCTGTTTTTCTGTTTCAGTGGAAATTACATTAACGCATTGAATAATGCTGCATATTTCAAGGCACTTCAGGACAGCGGATGAGGCCAGTGTCTTATATTGTCTCAATATTTCTCTTATTTGTGATAGTGCTTTGGACACTATCCAAAGAGGCTGATGCCCAAGGACCACAGGCCCTTAATGTGTGCTTGTTCGTAATACATAGGAAATAATGTACCACAACTAGTATACACCATCTAAGCTACTATAAAGTGTTTACAAGGCACTATTAACATCTAGGAACAGGAAAAGATTACATTTCTTATTTATTTCATATCGTCCCAACAGTCACTGACTGGCTTTCAGGCACTGCTTGTCAATCTATATCAATTTTACAGTGGCCTTTCAGCTGCAGGCCCGGTCTATAATGAATAGTTAACCCTCACACGACACCAGAAGCCAAATTTTGGAATCAAAGTTATTAAACTGCAAAAAATGTGGTGCCAACAGACAAGCATATACTGTCAAATCTTCCAGCCCTTAAATTGCTCAAAGTTAAAGCACTGTAGACATTATGACTTTCTGCTTTACCTACATTTTGAAGTTTCTTTGAAACAATGTGTATTGTGAAAAGCGCTATACAAATCAATTTGACTAATTAAAACGGTTTGTGTGCTTATTATGATGTGCTGTTTTTCTACTTTTCAGTTGCTTTCTGTGGAAAAAAATCTGAATTGTGAGATAAAGCCAAAATGAGTTCCATTCATTGACAACCAAATTAACATTCACAGCGCTGTCTAGTCAGCTTGCTGACAATTCTGGAATTTCTGTCAAATATGGGCTATATTCATATTTATAAAATGGTTAGTTCCAGTCCTTAATTGTGATTGGTCAATAGCTGTGGTTTATTCACGATAAAGCATGGCTATGACCGCATCACTATCCCACATCCCTAGCAACCACTCTTAGCAACATTTGTTCCCAATTGATATTGTTCATTGAAGCTTACTGTATTATAGTGTGAGAGAGATTGAGTGAACGAGTGGATACCCTGCAATTAGATTTGGCATATTACTTCAGGTCAGTCCTATGTTCATAATAAAACATCTTTTGAATGTCCGTTGCGATATCTTGTCCTTTTAACAGTTTAGCGGTTTTCCTGTGTCCTGACACTGACGGCACAGGTCAAAGCATGTGTCAGTTGCGTCTTGTTCCGTGTTCACAACAAGTTTCAGTCCTTTCAATATAAAAGTCTTCGCGACTGACTGACTCATAAAGTCTTTGCTGGCGGAAGAAATGCTTTTAGTGATTTTACAATGACCTTCAGCCGTACCTTATTGCTTACATGTAAATGAGCACTACTTTAATGACAAGACAAAGCAATGTAGTAAATACTAATAAAGTCAGTGACTTCTGTGCACTGTGAACCTCAGCATGCGCTGTCCCCACTCTGTGATTTTCCGTGGTCTATCACTCCATGGCTGAGTTGCTGTTGTTCCCAATTGCTTCCTCTTTGTTATAATCCCACTAACAGTTGAGCATGGAATATTTAGTAGTGAGGAAATTTCAGGAATGGACTCATTGCACAGGAGGCAACCGATCACGGTACCACGCTTGAGTTCACTGAGCTACTGAGAGCGACCCATTCTTTCACAAATGTGTGTAGAAGCGTCTGCATGCCTAGTGCTTTATTTTTGCACTTGTGGTCATGGAAGTGATTGAACACTTGAATTCAGTGATTTGGAGGGGTGTCCCAATAAATAGCTATGTCAGACTCCAGTGTGCCTTTAGTCTGGTAATTCCATAGCTCCCGGCTGAATGAACATGCTGTTGACTGATCTCCTGATAGTTTTTGCAGAAATTGGAAAGCAAAGATTCTGGCAAACACATTTTGTAATAAGCAACAGGTTACAGGTTAATACATCACATATCTTAGTCTGTAAACTGATGTGTGTATCCTTCAAATGACACTAATCTTCTATTTCACTTTTGACAAGCCATATTAAAGTGTAAAAAATGAACGATGAAAAAAATCATATTGACTTATAATTTCTGTTTTATGGATGCTCATTGTCAGGTTTGGATATGTTATTGGTGAAACCATTTTAATCACATATATAGCCCATAAAGGCCAAATAAAAATGTCTTAAAATAGCATATAGTTAAAAGAGCAAAGCATTTCAGCACAGACCACACTTACAACATTCAGAAGTGGTTGTACCACGAACCCAAAGCAGACGTCATCACTATGCATATTAGGTTTGTTATTGGTCAATTACTGCACTGGCTTTGCAAAATAAGGATGTATTACTACATCTCATCTAAACGGTTCCACCCAAGACAATGTTTATTTTAACACACAAACTCTAAAAATTCCAAGACAACCCACTACACTGGTCATAAATTGCACTTTAAAATTAAATGTTGGGTGTTGAGTCACAAATAAAGACCTAGAATTTTCTTCCTGTGTTGGCTGAGGTGTACATATAATCATTTTAGGTCATATGATGTTTATATCTTTAAGGACCTCAAGCGATTGATTGACAAACAAACACAATTTTCCATTCTTTTTTATTCTTCTGTTCTTGTCCAATGGGAAAAATGAGGATGAAAGGCACAAATTCACTGCCGTTTTCTAGCACATTTCCTCCTTCTACTTAATGTGTTGAGTTAGATTAATGATATATGAACACTGAACCCATATACACAGCGGCAGGAATCTCTTTGGAAATTATTGAACTAAACAATACGTTCCCCCTTCTCTCGCATAGTTTTCTGCCTGGCGTATTGATTATATGTAATTATATTCATTTTAATTATTTGACTTCATTGTGTGTGTTTGTGTGAGAACTCTTGTGTGTGTTTCTTCACCACATCCAAGGTCTTGTCTGGAGAAGGGCCAGCTTCCATCTGGAGCTTATTGCAGCAGACGCCACAGTTCACAGCAGGAAAGTGCATTTATCGATGTGAATATTATTTTGTGTGTTCACTGTGTATGTGTGTATTGCAGCCTAACCGTTCACTAAGGCAAGTTAGCTACCTCTTATCCTAACAACAGTGATTAAAACACCCTTAACCGGCTGATAATGCATCTCCAACGAACGCACCTTTAACTAATGCCATTCCAGCTGGGTCATGGGAAAAGACAGAATCCAGACCTCATTCATTAGAAACAAACCCTCTGTGCCTATGCATATGGCTGAAAACACTGCCATGGAAAATGCAGCCTAATGCACTACAGCAGTTTGACTGATTCATTGCAGATGGCAAGGGCAGCACTTGAGCAGAAGTGCGGCCAAATTCCGGATTCAAGTCAATGCATGATTCTGGGAGAATTTAAACAATCACTCTAAGAGGCTTTCCACTGGCCTGTGTTTGCCAAAGGCTTCTCGTAAAATATGAGCGTGAGGGAAAGCATGACCTTTAGGTGCAATAAGACAAGAACTAGAAGTTTTGCACAACGTTTTGATGTGTGAAGTTGTGTGTGGGGTGTGTGAATAAAGGAATATCTCAAACTTTGATGTGGTAGATAGTCTATAGCAAAGCCTGGAACTGATATCATCCATATGAAGTCTTGGAGTTCCTGGAGGGGGGTTTCATTGATTTTGTTTAAAGCATACAGTATTTTATTTGTAATTGTATCTTTGTACTAGATAAATAGATAGATGGATAGATAGATTTAAAGGTGCCCTAGAATGATTTGAAACAATATTTTAAATTCTTCTACATAGAGGGCTTATTTAAGGTCAAAAATTGTCCAGATACGGTTTTACAGGTCCATTTACAACCCTAGAAATTGTCCCTAGGATGTAATGCTCTGTTTTTGCCTTATTTAGAAGGGTCGTGAATATTAATGCAGAGTTCTGCTCTGATTGGCTCTTTCACTGCACGGCTCAATGACAGCTAACACATCTACACCGTCCTTCATGACAATGGAGAGATTAGGCATTTAACCTTATATGTTTGAGCCTGTTTCTGACAAAGATGCAGATTTTTAGGAACAACAAATAGTTTTGAGATTGGAAAAGGACACTTCTGAGTTTAGTATTTATTTTCATTAACAACCTGCAAAATTGTTACGTCCTAGAACTTTAGCCTAAATGATAACTAGCATATAACATTAACTTTACACATCAGAAGTCACAACTTTGTTTTTAGCATTGTAAAAACATTTTAATTATTATAATGTGTCCCTCTATGATTTTACGATGATAGCTTCTTAACTACTTTGAATCACAAACTGAACTGGGTAGCGTGTAAATATGTTGTTTGTACAGTAACGTTACAGTTTGACAGTAGAGTACTGATTTAAAAGTCGATTTATTTAGCCAAACAAAGTAATGTATAGATGGCACTTAATATAGTGTCATGTTTACTACTCATCTGCTGCAAAATAATCATACTACTGTTATATTTTATGACCTTACTGGCAGGAAATAATATTAACCTTTGTCATTTGACATTTGTCAAACCGTTATGTGTGCTACTTTGGAGTTTCCTATTGTTACTGTAAGTTACAAGCATCTTTCGTTGGATCTAGACAACACAAGGGATATTATCGTTAATGTTGTCTCACTAAGAAACTTTCAATTTAATCAGAAATGGGTTCGACAGTCAAGAAGTGGATAAAATCACAACTTACTGCTTGAAGGAATATGGTTGGAATTGCCCCTTTCTTCAGTACCGGACGCTTGACCGAATCCTGCTTGATATTGTCCCAGGTTTGAAAAACTGGTGAAATGGGCCGAGCAAACTAACAACTTTGAATTAAATTTTTGCGGTATCCGATTGTAAATAAACATCAACCATGCCTGTTGACATTTTTTATCAGTGGGAAAGGTATGAAAAGTCTTCATATCCCCTGCACAGCCTGGAACATAACATTTGTGTCCATGATCTGCCATTTTCGCTATCCTCACGTGACACTTATTTACCTGCAGAACTCCCGATGATTCAGCTGCGCATTTCCTTCTGACATTGAACATGTGCTGGCATATGCAAATGTTGGGGGCGTACATATTAATGATCCCAGCGATTGCGTCACAGTTGGTGTTATGTTGAGATTCACCTGTTTTTCCGTGGTGTTTTTCACAAAAGAGATTTACATATGAAGGAGGAGGCAATGGTGTTTGAGACTCACTGTATGTGATGTCCATGTACTGAACTCTTGTTATTTAACTATGGCAAGGTTAATACAATTTTTCATTCTAGGGCACCTTTAAAAAAAAATAATATGTACATAAGTATTCACAGCCTTTGCCATGACACCCAAAGCTGAGCTCAGGTGCATCCTGTTTCCACTGATCATCCTTGAGATTTTTTTTTACAACTTGATTGGGGTCCACCTGTGGTAAATTCGTTGATTGGACATGATTTGGAAAAGCACACACCTGTTGATATAAGGTCCCACAGTTAACAGTGCATGTCAGAGCACAAACCAAGCCATGAAGTCCAAGGAAATTTGACTGTAGACCTCTAAAACAGGATTGTATCGAGGCACAGATCCGGGGAAGGGTACAGAAAAGTTTTTGCAGCATTGAAGGTTCCAATGAGCACAGTGGCCTCCATCATACGTAAATGGAAGAAGTTTGAAACCACCAGGACTCTTCCTAGTGCTGGCCGCCCAGCCAAACTGAGTGATCCGGGGAGGTGACCAAGAACCCAATGGTCACTTTGACAGAGCACCAACATTTCTCTGTAGAGAGAGGAGAACCTTCCAGAAGAACAACCATCTCTGCAGCACTACACCAATAGTGCTAAAGTGGCCAGTAGGTAAAGTGGCCAGACGGCACCTGAAGGACTCTCAGACCATTAGAAACAAAATTCTCTGGTCTGTTGAATCAAAATTTGAACTCTTTGGCTTGAATGGCAAGCGTCATGTCTGGAGGAAACCAGGCAACGCTCATCACCTGGCCAATACCATCCCTACAGTGAAGCATGGTGGTGGCAGCATCATGCTGTGGGGGGATGTTTTTCAGCGGCAGGAACTGTGAGATTAGTCAGGAATGAGGGAAAGGTGAATGCGACAATGTACAGAGACATCCTTGATGAAAACCTGCTCCAGAGCGCTATCGATCTCAGACTGGGGTGAAGGTTAATTTTCCAAAAGGACAATGACACTAAGCACACAGCCAGGATAACAAAAGAGTGGCTACAGGACAACTGTGACTGTCCTTGAGTGGTTCAGTCAGAGCCCTGACTTGAACCCGATTGAACATCTCTGGAGAGATCTGAAAATGGCTGTGCACCGATGCTCCCTATCCAACCTGATGGAGCTTGAGAGGTCCTGGAAAGAAGAATGGGAGAAACTGCCCAAAAATAGGTGTGCCAAGCTTGTAGCATCATACTCAAAAAGACTTGAGGCTGTAATTGGTCCCAAAGGTGTTTCAACAAAGGGATGCGCAAATGCTGTGAATACTTATGTACATGTGACTTTTTTAATATATATATTTTTTAATACATCTGCAAAGATTTTAAACAAACTTCTTTCATGTTGTCCTTATGGGGTATTGTTTGTAGAATTTTGAGAAAAATAATTAATTTAATCTATTTTGGAATAAGGCTGTTACATAACAAAATGTGGAAAAAGTGAAGCGCTGTGAATTCTTTCCAGATGCACTGTAGTGTATGTTAAATGCACAGCAACATGAAGAGACAGCTGTATTTTGCATAACAGCATTGGTTAAAGCTAAACCATTTTCCTTCCGTTTTGATCTTATTTTTTTCTTCAGGAAGCCAGAAGCAAATATAGAAAGTCACCACAAAGGGGAAATCTGGATTCGTTTGGGTTGAGTGAGATTTATTTGGAAAAGTAATGAAAGTTCCCGAAAATCCACTTCCTCAGTTCTGTTGCCACTCAGAATATACACTGCAAAGAAAAAAAAAGAAAAAAAATATCTCAAACTCATGAATGAATGGCTCAAGCTTTGGTATATTGGGCCCTGCAAATATCCTGTTCTTTCCGTATTTTCTTTGAACAAGATGTTTGCTTGGTCAAACTGTGGATACATTTTTTTTCTCTTGGTACAAACGTACATTTAAACTCAGCGGAGAAAAAAAAACTATCTAAAAGCATTCTGATTCTCAAGCAGGAAAAATGGGCAAGCGTAAGGATTTGAGCGAGTTTGACAAGGGCCCAATTGTGGTGGCTAGATGGCTTGATCAGAGCATCTCCAAAACTGCAGCTCTTGTGGGGTGTTCCCAGTCTGCAGTGGTCAGTATCTATCAAAAGTGCTCCAAGGAAGGTTCAGTGGTGAACCGGTGAATTATGAAATCTGGTTGCATCATGCACATAAAGAGAATCTTAAGAGATTTTTTTCTCTCTAATCTCAAACATGCACACTCTACAAAATTTGGAGAAACGTAGGGAATCACACCAGGACTGGCACCTCAGGTGATCGCATGGGCAAGCGGATGTAAACATGTATGTAGCAGATCATCATTGATGTTTCAACAGGTAATGTTTACATTTGCTAGCAGCTTTCTACACTTACCCAGTATGTTCAAAACCAACGCGATTTCTCCCCAGCTCTTCTCTTTGTCCGTACGAATGTCATGTTCTCTCGTTATACAAGCAGTCGTGTTGTAGCAACACTTCCACATGCTGTTCTGCAATCTCCACTGTTCAAATAGCAGGCTTGCTTCGCGGTCCCTTTTTTCAAAAGTGCTCTCATTTACTTCTCTCGTTGGCTATTGTAATCATCCCGACTTAAAATCCTAAATATCGGGACGTCCCTAATGTCTCTGTGAGCAGATCGGGAGGTTAAAGATTTTATCTGTAAACTTCTCACATTACCAGATAATCTCCGCCGAACATCGGAACCGACCAAGATTTTTCTCACATTGTCAGGAGGGGCAAATCGGGTATAAATTTGGCTAAAACTACTGTAGTCTGAACCCATCTTTACTTTGACACATCACCTACCTAAGCATTGTTGCAGACCATGTACACCCTTTCATGGAAACGGTATTCCCAGGTGGCTGTGGCTCTTTCAGCAGGATAATGCATCCTGCCACAAAGCACAAATGCTTCAGGAATGGTTTGAGGAGCACAACAATGAGTTTGAGGTGTTGACATGTCCTCCAAATTCCCCAGATTTCAACCCAATCGAGCATCTGTGGGATGTGCTGAACGAACAAGTCCGATCCGTGGAGGCCCCCCCTCGCAACTTACAGGACTTAAATGATCTACTGCTAACATCTTGGTGCCAGATACCACAGCAGACCTTCATGGGTCAGGGCTGCAAAAGGGGGACCATCACAATATTAGGAATATAATGTTATGCCTCTGTATATATGTGGCAAGCCTGAATATAGTTTTACACATCAGTCCAGTCTATTCTGTAACCTCAGTGTTTTTTGAGTCTGGGTTTTTGAGTCAGGGTTTTTTGCACATTAATTTGACAGTAAATGTGGCTCACTGTTTTTCTGATTCACACCCAGGGTCTCTTTTCAATTCAGTTCTATTCAATTCAATTCACATTTATTTGTATAGTGCTATTCACAATACATATAGTTTCAAAGCAGCTTCACAGTAAATGCATGTATCAATATTATGCATTTCAGAAATGTACCAAGGACACAGATCAGCTAACAATGTATTTATCAGTATACTAATGAATTAAATTAGGGCACAATTAAGTGAAATCTTGTTTGGCTATGCCAGTGATTTGCAGTATGCGACTGTCACACAATACAAACAGAAAGGGCCCTGCATCTTCAACAATCCCATAAGACAAATTTATACTCTTAGATAGATTTTTTAAATTGTTTAAATATACACAAAAAATAGCCTGAATATATTTTTGATAACATCTGTTAATAGTTATTTCATCTTTTTTTTGGTGCCTTATATATATATATATATATATATATATATATATATATATATATATATATATATATATATATATATATAAGGCACCAAAAAAAGATGAAATAATTATTAAAAATGTATATACATACATTTTTTCAAACTAAATATATTTGTATTGTGCAATATATTTGCATTAACCCAAAATGTATTTGTTTGTTTTTTTGCAATTATTAATGTACTTTCTTAATGTCACACCAACTGAAATATTTCAGGTCTTTTATTGTTTTAATACTGATGATTTTGGCATACAGCTCATGAAAACCCCAAATTCCTATCTCAAAAAATTAGCATATCATGAAAAGGTTCTCTAAACGAGCTATTAACCTAATCATCTGAATCAACTAATTAACTCTAAACACCTGCAAAAGATTCCTGAGGATTTTAAAAACTCCCAGCCTGGTTCATTACTCAAAACCGCAATCATGGGTAAGACTGCCGACCTGACTGCTGTCCAGAAGGCCATCATTGACACCCTCAAGCGAGAGGGTAAGACACAGAAAGACATTTCTGAACCAATAGGCTGTTCCCAGAGTGCTGTATCAAGGCACCTCAGTGGGAAGTCTGTGGGAAGGAAAAAGTGTGGCAAAAGCGAGAAGAGGTGACCGGACCCTGAGGAAGATTGTGGAGAAGGACCGATTCCAGACCTTGGGGGACCTGCGGAAGCATTGGACTAAGTCTGGAGTAGAAACATCCTGAGCCACCGTGCACAGTCGTGTGCAGGAAATGTGCTACAGGTGCCGCATTCCCCAGGTCAAGCCACTTTTGAACCAGAAACAGCGGCAGAAGTGCCTGACCTGGGCTACAGAGAAGCAGCACTGGACTGTCGCTCAAATGTTGCATGTCATTCGGAAATTTTGGAGCAATTCATGCTTCCATCTGCTGAAAAGCTTTATGGAGATGAAGATTTCATTTTTCAGCACGACCTGGCACCTGCTCACAGTGCCAAAACCACTGGTCAATGGTTTACTGACCATGGTATTACTGTGCTCAATTGGCCTGCCAACTCTCCTGACCTGAACCCCATAGAGAATCTGTGGGATATTATGAAGAGAAAGTTGAGAGACGCAAGACCCAACACTCTGGATGAGCTTAAGGCCGCTATCGAAGCATCCTGGGCCTCCATAACACCTCAGCAGTGCCACAGGCTGATTGCCTCCATGCCACGCCGCATTGAAGCAGTCATTTCTGCAAAAGGATTCCCCACCAAGTATTGAGTGCATATCTGAATATAATTATTTGAAGGTTGACTTTTTTTGTATTAGAAACACTTTTCTTTTAATGGTCGGATGAAATATGCTAATTTTTTGAGATTCTAATTTTGTTTCATGAGCTGTATGCCAAAATCATCAGTATTAAAACAATAAAAGATCTGAAATATTTCAGTTGGTGTGCAATGAATCTAAAATATATGAAAGTTAAATTATCATTACACTATGGGAAATAATTAACTTTTATCACAATATGCAAATTTTTTTAGAAGGACCTGTATATTTAAAATATATTTGGGCCAATTTTTTTTTTGTGCTGAAAAGAAGACATTGACTGCATTTGATGTTTCTATTACATTGCCAGGGTGTTTCAAAGGGTTTCAAATCAAGACGTACACTCTAAAAAATTCTGGGTTAAAAACAACCCGTTGGGTTGAATATGAACAAACCCTGCAATTGAGTTGTTTTAACCCAGCGATTGGGTTAAAAGTTTGCTTAAAACATCCTTATCGCAGGGTTAAAACAACCCAATTGGTGGGTTTGTTCATATTCAACCCAATTTGGGTTGTTTTTAACCGAGCATTTTTTAGAGTGTATGATTTCATCATATCATATCAGTAGCACAAATATGAAAATGGGGTGAGTTATGAATTTGTTCAAATCACTTACCGAAAATATAACCAATACTAATAACAATGCAATAAAGGGTTAATTCACCTAAAAATAAAAAATTCTGTCACTGATTCCTCGTTCCACACTTCAAAAGACCTTTATTCATCTTCAGAACACAATATATTTTTGATTAAATCTGAGAGATTTCTGTCTCTGCATTGACACAACTAGCACTTTCAATCCCCAGAAAGGTAGTAAAGACATCATTAGCCGCGTTTCCACTGTCGGGCCAAAAGCAGGGGTGTTAGTGCGTACCAGGGCCAGTCACTGCCAAGGCTTGATCAGGCTTCGTCGGGCCAGGGTTTTTTGGCCTGCCTAATACCTTGGTCCAAAGCAGGCCAACTCGGGCTAGAGGAGTATGTGATTATGAACAGAGGAGTGAGTCTGGAGATGGCAGTGCCGTGGGAGCGGATGATTTCATATACCAGATAACATTAGCATTAAAGACTTTTAAAATCATTTGAGCTCAAAACTCACTTTCAGAGAGCAGCGAGTGCTTGAATAACTTCTGTTTGTGATCCGATGTGGATTCTGATCACTGTGTAAGGCAGAAATAGTGATGCAAAAGACTATTTGCGCTATCCATTACCATAGTAAACATGGTAAATTACAACCGCTTGAAGAAATCAGACTTATCATATAGGCTAACACAATCATGTATTTATTTTATCTGTCATTGCGTCTTGTCTCTTTATTCCTGCGACTGTCTGATATCCATATTTAGCACCGTATACTATGTCATAAAATAAAGCAACTCTAGTTTTTCAGGAGCTTCCTCTGTTTCTCTGACTGAAAATATAACTGTACTGTCACTGGAGAGAGTGATACATTTTTGATGGAAAATTTGTAGAAGTGATTGTTGTTTTTAAATGTGATGTAGGCTAAACACTGTCCTGTGACTACAAATAAACAGAAACAGACATCACTGAATAATTAACTTAAGCGTGTCCTGTTTCTTTTGTGAAATAACGGTGAATACCACTTTATTTCTGTGTGACTGTTGCTGCGTTCCACTACACTTTTAGACACGCACTTGCAAACTTCCCTAAGCACTTCCCCTCGGGGGAATCCCCGCTGCCATTTTGAAGTGCGTTCCACTTCGTGAAGTGGACGAGGGAAGTTTATATGGACAGACCCTTCGATTTTGACCGAGGGAGCGAATCTACTTCATATGTACACTTCAGGCAGCTTCATATACCACAATGCAACACGATTGTGATTGACGTCACCGCATATCGCGTTTAATTTACCCCACCACAAACAACTTAATGATATTTGAATTATTTTTAAAAACATTTACAACAATCCCCACACACCTATATACACTCACCTAAAGGATTATTAGGAGCACCATATTAATACTGTGTTTGACCCCCTTTCGCCTTCAGAACTGCCTTAATTCTAGGTGGCATTGATTCAACAAGGTGCTGAAAGCATATTGATAGGATAGCATCTTGCAGTTGATGGAGATTTGTGGGATGCACATCCAGGGCACGAAGCTCCCGTTCCATCACATCCCAAAGATGCTCTATTGGATTGAGATGTGGTGACTGTGGGGGCCATTTTAGTTTAGATACCAATTTGAAATGATTGGAGCTTTGTGACATGGTGCATTATCCTGCTAGAAGTAGCCATCAGAGGATGGGTACATGGTGGTCATAAAGGGATGGACATGGTCAGAAACAATGCTCAGGTAGGCCGTGGCATTTAAATTGGCACTAAGGGGCCTAAAGTATGCCAAGAAAACATCCCCCACGCCATTACACCACCACCACCAGCCTGCACAGTGGTAACAAGGCATGATGGATCCACGTTCTCATTCTGTTTACGCCAAATACTGACTCTACCATCTGAATGTCTCAACAGAAATCGAGACTCATCAGACCAGGCAACATTTTTCCCGTCTTTAACTGTCCAATCTTGGTGAGCTCGTGCAAATTGTAGCCTCTTTTTCCTATTTGTAGTGGAGATGAGTGGTACCCGGGTGGGGTCTTCCGCTGTTGTAGCCCATCCGCCTCAAGGTTGTGGCTTCACAAATGCTTTGCTGCATACCTCGGTTGTAACGAGTGGTTATTTCAGTCAAAGTTGCTCTTCTACCAGCTTGAATCAGTCGGCCCATTCTCCTCTGACCTCTAGCATCAACAAGGCATTTTCGCCCACAGGACTGCCGCATACTGGATGTTTTTCCCTTTTCACGCCATTCTTTGTAAACCATAGAAGTGGTTGTGCGTGAAAATCCCAGTAACTGAGCAGATTGTGAAATACTCACAGCCGTCTGGCACCAACAACCATGCCATGATCAAAATTGCTTAAATCACCTTTCTTTCCCATTCTGACATTCAGTTTGGAGTTCAGGAGATTGTCTTGACCAGGACCACACCCCTAAATGCATTGAAGCAACTGCCATGTGATTGGTTGATTAGATAATTGCATTAATGAGAAATTGAACAGGTGTTCCTAATAATCCTTTAGGTGAGTTTACATATATAATGTTGCTTTAAACAATTTCGTATAGGAAAAAAAAAAAAAAATCTACTCCATAGTGGATTCCAAGTGATCAAGGGCGTAGGATGTTCCAGTTCAGTCCATTGCAAAGGTTCCGCCAGTATTGGGCACTCATGCAACGTAAGCAATGACGCACATCCGAGTGAATGAGATGGAGGGAAGTTAGCGGGTGAAGGACATAATAAAAACGAACTGGAACGCAGCATGTGTATCTCCACTATGTCAGGGTTCTGTCACTTCTTTTCAGTACTGTATATTCTTGGTTTTGTGACAGAACTCTGACACTCCCGGGTTTGTCTTGTTTTGTGTGAGCACATGGCTGGTAGCTATTTGTCGTTGCTGGCCATGTGGTTGTGTTTTTCATGTTTTGTGTGAGAACATGGCTTTGTCTTGTGCTCCTTGTGCCAAGTGCTCTCTTGTCTATTGTCTTGACCCCGCCCCTCTTGTTACCTGATTATTGATTGATATGCCCTGCCTGTTCTCCCTCATCACCTGCCTTGTTTGTTCCCTTTATAGTCTCCTTGTGTTTGCTGTCCTGTGCTGGATCATTGCCTCCTGTTTCCTGTCTTTGTTGCGTCCATGATTCCTTATGTGTAGTATGCTTTGAGTCCTCACTCCTTTTCAACCACACCCACCGTGACAGACAAACTAATGTTGTTGTAAAACATTGATGCTTGGATTTAATCTTTTTAAGATTATGGCCATTTTAACCATGTTCGTTTAGCGATGGTAAATGGACTGCAAATTCAAAGCATTTTACATCTAGCCTCATATTCACCCATTCACTCATTCATTCATACACCAACAGCAGTCTCAGCCATGCAAGGCTCGTCAGGAGCGGCTGGGGTTAGGTGTCTTGCTCATTGACACCTCGACACTTGGTCAGGTGGAACCGGGGATCAAACCACCAACCTTTCGGTTTGTAGACAACCTACATGAACCACTGAGCCACTGCCACGATCTCACTAATGCCACTGATTTCTTTTTTTGAATAGTTTTCTGATAAAACTTCCATTTGTTGGTGAAATGATGGGTTTGTGTGACGTTGTTCCAGAGAGGCGGGTTACGGCGGGTTTTAGTGAAGAGCTGTGGAGCATCTGGCCCGACGGTGGAAACGTGGCTATTAAAATAGTCCATATGACTCCGGTTTAATTTTATGAATTGAGTGATTGATTCAGAATGATTGTGGATGTGAAATGATTTGTTTGCACATAAAAAAACACAATTTAACACTTTATTTACAAAATATTAATCCCCAATGTGTTTGCTCTGCTCTCTCGTCAGCACAACGCACGTGCATTATGGTGTTCTTGTGAACACACATTGAACGAAAGTCTTATGGTTTGGAGCGACAAGTATTTACAGAGTTTTCATTTTAATGTGAACTATCCCTTCAAGCACCGCTAAATACCAGTTGTGCATTTGCATTGTTCTGTTTTTCCATTTTCTCTCTCTCTCTCTGTAAAAGTGCATGTTATTTCTGGTTTAATCAGGTAAGTGGCTGTACATGGGCCGCCACTTCAAAGAGCCCCACGTTTCCAGACAACACATCTATACAGGTAGACAAGACCCACATTACCTAATAGCCTCTGTGGAGCTGCGCTAGAGGAGGCAGGGAGAGTGACAGTGGCTGGTAATCTAATCTATGGGAACAGCATCACAGGCCACAGAAAACTGGAAGGAGCGAGATGGAGGGAGAGGTAGAGTAATTGAATATCCTCATCCTTGATTGAAAACATCTCATTTGATGATTGTGCTCATTTACAGCCTTCAGCGTGGGCGGCTGCTCTGCGGGACTCGAGATGGGAGGTGCCAGAATGTGTCAGAGGGACAAGGTCAGGTCTAGGGGAGGTGTGGTGTTAAACGGTCAGGGGTGGGGCTGTGTTAAGTCATATTAAGAGGAAATACTGAATCACCTTCTCACTGACACAGGGTCACGACTCCTGGATATTTGTTGAGCTTCTGTAGTGCTGCACACTTAAATTAGAGTGATATGAAAATATCCTGAATTCTGAGGGTATTGAATTTATATATTAGGCAGCTATACACTTTATCAACACATGTATACCTGAGAATCCATTGTTGGTTCCACCAGCAACATTGTGAATTGAGCTAAATAATGTTTTAAACTTGATTTGCATGATGGGTAAATACCACATTCACAAAGCACGATGCATACATTTAAACCTGTATTTGCTTCTGATTTACTTTTATCATTACATCAAAAAATCTCCTCACTAAAAAAGCTTTGAAAACATCATGTATTATAGAACAGTGAATTTTGTTTGTATTCTTTTCCTCTGTATCCCCCCACTTTTTTCACAGAACAGAGAATAGCATCTCGGCAGACAGAGTAGAGTATTGAGACAAAAGACGAGACCGAACAATGTGTCCATTTCCAGTCCTTATCAGAACTTTATTGTTAAACACACACCAATTCCAAAGATATGATCTCACATTAAGTAAAAATACTACAGTACATATTGGCCTTTTTTTTCTCTAATAACGTCTGTATTTAATTGAAATATAAATCTTCAAAAAAAAAAAAATCTTGTTTTTTTTACTCCAGTTTGATGTTAGATATAATTTTACTCATGTGTAGTATGTTGACAGTACTCAGTTAATTTATTTAAGCAATTGTACCTCATAAAGTAGTAAGTCATTTGTATTTATATTAACCATCAACACAAAATATAAATTAAGCATGAAAATAAAAACATGTACATTAACATACATTCCATTTTTTTATGCTATTTTTTATAATTTAGGCTCACCAAGGCTCACTTTAATCAAAAATACAGTAAAAACAATAATATTGTGAAATCAGTGTTTCTGATGTTTCTTGAGCAGCAAATCCTCATTTCTGAAGGATCACGTGACACTGAAGACTGGAGGAATGATGATAAATTCAGCTTTGATCACAGGAATCAATTACATTTGACTATATATTCAAACATAAAACCGTTCTTTTAATTTGTAATAATATTTAGCAATGTTACTGTTTTTCCCTTATTTTTGATTAAATAAATACAGGCTTGGTAATCATATGAAACTTCTTTCAAAAACATTACATACAAGTACTATACATGTTTTACATCACATTACGTGTAGAATATTTGGGTAGCTAGGATGCAAATATAATATTCATTAAATATATTTAAATTATATATTAATACAAAATACTTTTAAAATAAAACATTTAAAACTATTTTGTACATAATATTAAAGGGGTGGTTGATTATACTATAACTTTTTTTTACTTTAGTGAGTGTGTAATGTTGCTGTTTGAGCATAAACAACATCTGCAAAGTTACGACGCTCAGAGTTCAAAGCAAAGAGAGATATTTTCTTTTACAGAAATCACTTATTAAGGACTAGAACAAACGGCTGGTAGGGACTACAAAAGCTTCCTCCCAGGTTAGTGACATCACTAACCCTAAATTTACATAAACCCCGCCCCTGGCAACACACAACAAAGGGGATGAGCTTATCATGACAGAATATGCTTATCAATGACTTGAAGATAAATAAATTAATAAATTCATCAACTAACCAGAAGCGTCCTGTCTCATTCTACATGCGGTCACTTCTTCTTGAGTCTCTCCATCATTGTCCGACTCTGGTTTAAACACAAAAGGCTGAACAGTTTCATTGCCTGTCTGCATGAGGCAATCAGAGCTGCTAACTGGAGCTCTTGAAGCTCCGCCCTGTGAGCAGCAGCTCATTTGCATTTAAAGTGACACACACAAATGGCGCCTTTTCCTCACCCTCAAACAGTGACGATTTTAACAAGCTATAAAAATGATCCGGTATTTTGAGGTAAAACTTCACATACACACTCCTGGGACATCAGAGACTTATTTTACATCTTGTAAAAAGGGGCAATCAACCACCCCTTTAAAAGTGATATGAATATGCATTGCAATGCAAGTCACTTAGGATAAAAGCATCTTCAAAATACATAAATGTATATTTGAAATACATTACTGTACAAAAGTCTTAGGCACGTTGGTATTTTCACACAATTTTAAGACAGTTATGGATATCTTTTACTGTAGTGTGTCAGTATAGGAAATTCCAAACATTCATTTTGCAATTAATTGTACTAATCCAGTGAGATTTTTTAATCTTTTTTTTTTAATGCACAAGAAGTCTGACAGCAGCCGGTCTGATCTCAGCATCATCGAATCTGTCTGTGATTACATGAAGAAACAGAAAAAACTGAGACAGACTAAATCCAGAAAAACTGAGGCAACGTCTCCCAGACACTTGAGGAAACTTTCCTGCAAAACTACAGTACTGGGAAAAGTTTAGTCAGAATGCTTTAAAATAAGAATGCTGTAAAAAATTACAGCATAAATAGCTTTTATTTATGAGTTAACTTCTATTAACTAACACTTTGGGGTGAGCACCCTTTGCGTTTAAAACGGCTTTTGTCACCTCCATCTCTTCCTACACCTGTTCCTGTAGTTCTGCGGGAAGGTTTCCTCAAGTGTCTGGGAGACGCACAGTTCTTCTGGATTTAGTCTGTCTCAGTTTTTTCTGTTTCTTCATGTAATCACAGATCATGAAGATGAGATCAGATCTCCATGAGGAGCATAGAGACTATTGTCAGACACTTTATGCATACAAAAATCTCACTGGATTATTAAATTAATGGCAATTTCCTACTGAGACACTACAACAAAAGATATAAATAACTGGCTTAAACACACGTATTGTGTGTGAAAATACTAGCGAGCCTAAGACTTTTGCACAGTACTGTAGGTGTACAATATTTCAGAGTTGATCTGAGCTGATGTGAAATAGATAGACAGTCATTTAAAGAACTCGGCATACAGTGCTCCATAGCTGTGGGCCTGTTCTAACATGTGAGGTATGTATCTGAATGACATACATTCATTGACTGTAGACTACCCTGTTAACTAGACAAAACACTTCCTTTAGCACACTGACAGGAGGAGAAAGAAAAGTGAGAAGGAAACAACAGATCATAATGTGTATGCTAATGCTTGAAGGGTTTGTCTCATTCACATGCATTCCACCACCCTTTTCTGTTGTTAATACAGCAGCACACTCTCAGACATAAAGCATGTTGCATTCTCACCATAACCGTGAAATATTCATTCAGACCGAACCTTTGTTACAGACAGGATCTATACACAGCAGTCATTTTATTTAAAGGGATAGTTCACCCAAAAATGAAAAATTCTGTCATCTACTCACCCTCATGTTACCTCCAAACCTGTATGAGTTTCTTTCTTCTGTTGAACACAAAAGGAGATATGTTGAAGAAAGTTGGGAACCAGACAGCTGACGGGCCCCATTGACTTCTACAGGAAAAGAATACTATGGAAGTCAACTGTACCATATATCTTAAAAAATATCTTCTTTTGTGTTCAACAGAAGAAAGAAACTCATTTTCACAGGTTTGGAGGTAACATGAGGGTGAGTAGATGAGAGATTTTTTCATTTTTGGGTGAACTATCCCTTACAATAAACCAAAACAATAAACAAGCACAGGAGAAAAACTGGAACGTAAGAGAAAAACAACCATCTAAAAACAAATGACTCAAACTAAAGCATTGTTCAGACCAAATCCGATTTTTTTGCATATCCGATTGGAATCCGATCAAGAGTGAACGGGGAAAAAAAATTCATATGTACTTTGAAATCCTTTTCAGTCTGAACACTCTGATCGGATTTTGCATGGTTTATGTCGCTTTCTCACGCCATATAAAAGTCATGTTGTTAAAGGTGCAGTGTGCAGTATTTATGAGGATCTATTCACAGAAATGCTATTTAATATACACAACTATGTTTTCAGTGGTGTATAAATCACCTTACATAATGAACCGTTATGTTTTTATTACCTTTAGAATGAGCCATTTTTATCTACATACACAGCGGGTCCCCTACGGTTAAATTGCCATTTTGCACCTAAACGGACAAACTGCTCTACAGAGCGCTAGTCACTCTTTGCTCTCCGACGGCTACATTTTTGTCCTATGTAGGGCCCCGTAGCTTCTCTATGTGCTACGCTAAAATTCACACACTGCACCTTTAATAAGACAACATCTGTATTGCAAACCCCTCCACGTTGCTGTTGTTGTTGTTTTCGGCGTATATACCAATGCAACGTCATTGCCATAGAAACCAATTCAGATAGCCTATTCCAGAAACCCACGGGACACACAAATCAGATGAGCAGTTGAGATACACAGTGTGGCCAGACAATAATTTAGATCAGACTCCAATCGGATACACAAATAATCGGACTGACAGTGTAAACATAGCCTGATGGTTACAAATACAAAGAGAAACTAAAGGGCTAAACAAGAAACAGGTGAATCAAATCAATCAAACAATGAGTCGCTATGACAACATATGAGAACATTCTAAAAAACATTTAAAAAGGGAAACAGAGTTACAAACTAAGAGCAGTTTTCCCTTTGCGTTTTTTTTTTTCGTACAGACGACAACATCAAAACCAACCTTGTTCACTCGGATCCACAAAAATGACAAAAAGCGCTGTATTCTTCTGCCAGGCCAGTAGTTGGCGATGTCACTTTGTAAAGAAACACTACATGCCTGTAGACTGAACACATAATACGCACACGTTTTAACAAATTCTCCTTGTTGTAGTTTACATGGAGACAATAACGATATCGTTTTGAAAAACTTGCATTTTAAAACCTGTTTTCAAAAGTTAGCATTTAAATAAACGCCAAAACGCATGAAAAGTTTTCCAGTTGAAAACGGTGTCGTTTGAACGGCCCTAAAAGTCCATGTGATATGAAACAGAAACCAAACTGAAATTATAGCCTTGCAGTGAGTCTATTGTCTTGACAGGAGTGTTCAAATCCAACTGAGAGCTCAAATGAGTCGGGAAAATGAGAACACTTGTGTTTTTTTACAGTTGTACTGTTTAAGAATCAGCATAAAATTGCTTCTACCCCACCCCGCCCTTGATTTGAATTCTTGGTTAACAAAAGACAGTTGATCCTTTGGCACTAACAATTAACTGTCTGTTAAATCTGAGCATAAATCTGTGCATATGTTCACACCCAGCAACATATTGTTTGTTCCAAATGTCAAAAGACAAGTGAAAAAGACAAGTGGGTCACAGAACAGAGAATAGCATCTCGGCAGACAGAGTAGAGTATTATAAGACGAGACCGAACAATGTGTCCATTTCCAGTCCTTATCAGAACTTTATTGTTAAACACACACCAATTCCAAAGATATGATCTCACATTAAGTAAAAATACTACAGTACATATTGGCCTTTCTTGTGGTGAAGTGCTCTTAATTGTATTGAATGTGCACTACTAGGAGTGGACTTCAAATCTTAAAGGTACAATCTTTGAATGTGGGCAGCTTTCATAAAAAAAAGCAAAATATTGTGCAAAAAGCTGAAAACAGTGTGTTTCTGTATTGTTTTTGGATCGATTTCAGAATAATGATCAAAACACAGGTGGAGTAGATGGAGTCCATCAACACCCCAAAGCTTCACAGTCCTGTAGCCCATCCTGGGTCGACATTTCATTCAGTAACATTAGGCAGTTTTTCATTTATATGTTGTTTAATGTTTGATAATCGTACTATTTTACATGTGCATAAGAAATATTTTCACTTGTTTCTGCTTCTTCTTTCCCTGTGTTTTGATCCAGAGATGCTGTAATCTTTCAGAAGACGTGTAATAGTGCCCGCTACCATAAAACAGTGAAAACATAGAATGACGAAAGGAACTGTCAATGATAGGAAAGTGTTTGTGTCATAAATGAGAGAAAATTAAGCCCAGGAAAGAGTTGAAAACTAGACATTTGTGCCACACTGACTTTATATCTCTCAATTCTGACTTTATATCTCTCAATTCTGACTTTATATCTCTCAATGACTTGATTATATCTCTCAATTCTGACTTTATATCTCTCAATTCTGACTTTATATCTTGCAATTCTGACTTTATATCTCTCAATTCTGACTTTATATCTTGCAATTCTGACTTTATATCTCTCAATTCTGACTTTATATCTCTCAATTCCGACTTTATATCTCACAATTCCGACTTTATATCTCACAATTCTGAATTTATATCTCTCAATTACGACTTTATATCTTGCAATTCTGACTTTATATCTCTCAATTACGACTTTATATCTCTCAATTCTGACTTTATATCTTGCAATTCTGACTTTATCTCTCAATTCTGAATTTATATCTCTCAATTCTGAATTTATATCTCTCAATTCTGAATTTATATCTCTCAATTCTGACTTTATATCTCTCAATTCTGACTTTATATCTCACAATTCTGACTTTATATCTCACAATTCTGACTTTATATCTCTCAATTCCGACTTTATATCTCACAATTCCGACTTTATATCTCACAATTCTGAATTTATATCTCTCAATTACGACTTTATATCTTGCAATTCTGACTTTATCTCTCAATTCTGAATTTATATCTCTCAATTACGACTTTATATCTTGCAATTCTGACTTTATCTCTCAATTCTGAATTTATATCTCTCAATTCTGAATTTATATCTCTCAATTCTGAATTTATATCTCTCAATTCTGAATTTATATCTCTCAATTCTGAATTTATATCTCTCAATTCTGACTTTATATCACACAGTTCCGTTCTATGTGAAGCAGAACACACCTTGTTCAACACATATTGTTTATGACCATCTCAACCACTAACTAATGTTTGTAATAGCAGCTGGAAGACGGGATTGTAAGGCTGTATTGAGTTGGAAATGAATCTCACTTGCTCATAATTTTGGCACATGGTATGCGCTTAACATCAGCATCTCTGTGCTCTTTTCAGGTCACGAGAGGAGGATCGTATCTCAGCACAGGAAAGTCTATTCCAACCAGAGAAGATAACATCATCACTTGGAGAGTAGAATTATACACTGGGAAATCCCATGGGTACAGTTTTCATTTTTTTGTGTAGATGTGTTCATGATATTGTTGCAATGTTTACGAATATCTCCGCCTCCTTGGTTGGAGAGCGAGGGAATAGTTTTTTCTTTTTTTCTGTATTTTTGTTTTTTAAAAGTAATGTAATATGCTTCTTAAAATGATTTGCATTACACCTGATGACTACTAAATGGCCCATAAGGTGGACATTATGAACTGTGTGTTTTGTTTGAAGACATTTTTGTTTCTTAGCTAAATTAAAAACTCCCACACTTCATGTTTTACCGCCCCAGACAACTGTTCCGCCAGACATTTATCTAGACACTAGACATGCCACAGCACATTAAAGCCTATTCAACTAAACCTCACTGTTGCCAACACTCTTGTATTCACACATCACACATGACTTTGCTGTCAAAAGTATCCTGAGCTGTTCAGACCTGGGTTACAGCCAGCTATGTGCTCGTTCAGAAAACAGCTTTTCATTTTTGTCATCCTCCCAGTTTTAAAAATATTCTGTTGGGGGAAATGCTGTAAAAGCCTCCTCTGTCATTTTCCTTGTGCTAAAATTGAAGCCAGCAGCCCACACCCTGAATGCTAATGTGTGATTTATGAAAGCCTGTCTAAAGTGTGAGATCACGCTGGTGTCATTACAATGAATTCATTTACAATACAATTCCAATTTGTGTCCAATAAATGATCTATGTTATTCTATCTCCCTTTTCTACGTTCACACAATGGGCCAGATTTACTAACAGCTTGCTCCAGTGCAAACCCTCTTTTGGCGTTAAAAACTACAGTCAGGATTCACTTCAGACACGCAGTGATAAATTAGCGCTAAAATGGACAGAGTTATTTCTGCGGCTGACTTATTTCATATGCATTTGTAGGATGCAAAATTTATGGGAGGAGAGTATTTGCAGTAAATTAATCACTCAGTGATTTACTGAGGTTTGCCCTTGTCAATTTACTTGTATTTGCGCCATTATTTAATGCCCAAAAAGCATGTCTTAAACCAGACACTAACGGGTAGATTGTGTTGTTCATTATGAAAAGGATCTTTAATTTGGAAAGAGCGTGCAATAGCAAGCTAGATTTAAAAGCATAAGATCCCACCCTCCCTTCAGAGCGTCTCCAAAGCCACGCCTCCTTTGAAACACATGAACACACACAGCAGAGTCTGCAAAGCGTCAGGAGAGAAGTTAAACTACCTCATGTTTCAAAGCACATGACATTACAATAAAAATGAATGTAAACAACTTACAAAGACATATATATATGTTGAGAGGCAGGTAGGACATCCTATCGGACCAAATGCAATGATTGGACGAACATTTTTTGTTCCTTAGACTTTCACAGAAGATATATACATTTTTCAATATTTACACCACTTATATTATTGATCGCTATGTGAAGATGTTTCAATCATTATAACAAAAAGTGTTCATAAAAACAAATTACCTTTAATCATAAATATTCCTAAACAAAACCTTATCCCTTAAAGAATTTTAATAAATGCACTGCAAAAAATGCTTTTCTTACTTGGTATTTTTGTCTTGTTTCTATGTAACAACTTAAAGTCAAAATTAAGTGCATTATACTTAAAACAAGTCAAATTATCTGCCAATGGGGAAAGAAAAAAAAATCTTGTTTTCCATTTCCATAGTGTCAGCCCAGTTCCGGCCCATATCTGGTGTTGAATCCACGTGCACCCGATATGGGCTGGATCTGGGCCAACACTATGTTGCTGTCTGGGATTTTATACATATCTAGCACAGCAGCGTTAGTTCTGGCAGGTCACGTTAGTCAAGCTCGAATCAGCTGACTAGCTGATCACATCTACCAATAGGGATATAATGTCTATCACAGGATACATTTAAGCTCCCTTCAGTACTATAAGCAGCTATCGCGTTCTCCAGAGCTCATTTACCCTCCTCCATCCCCAGCTCCTCCTCTCCTGTCAGGATTTGGCATTCTGATTCCCCTTGAATCAGAATAAATTCCCAAATTATGTTTTACATTAAATATTGACATTATTGATAACTTCAATACATTATGTTGGTTCTGTTCTGTTTACCCTAAGTGGGGTTATCTCTGCTCTCCCTGCTCTTATCCATGCTAGGAATTTCTTGCCCAGAACAGAACTATACCGCCAATTGTCCTCAAACATTAGCTGAAAGTAACCCCAACACACACACACACACACACACACACACACACACACACACACACACACACACACACACACACACACACACACACACACACACACACACACACACACACACACACACACACACACACACACACACACACACACACACACTCACTCATTGAACTGCTCAATCTATCCCAAACAAAGACACAGACAAACATGCCGGAAAGACACAGAAAGGCTGATGGAATGCACAATGCGGTGTTGACAGGTGCATGAGCTTTATCACAAGTGGAGGTGGTTCCAACCAATGTTGCTTTGGCACAAGTTACCTGATCCAAATCCCAACAACACTGCATGAACAAAACACATTTATCATTTATTATGTAACCCCCATATTCTGTTCTTTATCCCTCTATTTTATCATAAAATAGATATTATCTTTTAAAATATGTGATTTTCCAACAGTAAAATTTGGGGTCTGGCCAAAGTCTATATGAGTTTTGCACAATATGTGCCCAGTAAGTCTTTTGAATTCATTCACGTGATAGCTTTGTGTGAAGAGCATATTGAAACAATTGAATCCACTGAAAAGCTTAAAGAGATGGTTCACCCAAAAATAAAAATTACCCCACATGATTTACTCACCCTCAAGCCATCCTAGGTGTATATGACATTCTTTCAGACAAATACAATCAGAGTTATATTTTAAAAAATGTCCTGGCTCTTCCCAGCTTTATAATGGTAGTGAATGGCAGCCCAAAATTTGAAGCCCAAAAAAGTGCATTCATCCTTTATAAAAATGCTCCACACGGCTCCGGGGTTTGTGTAAGAAAAATATCCATATTTAACACGTTATAAAGTCAAATATTTATTTTCCGCACAGCCTTCTGTATTCAATTTACGAAAAAAAATCTTAACTGGCGCGCGATGATGTCGGACTTATAGCGCAAGCGTTTTGAACTGTGAGAGGCGTTACACTTTCTGTGTAAGTTGAATACGGAAGGCGGTCAACCGGAGGATAGATATTTTATACATCCCCTTGTGAAATAGTAGACTTTAGAAATACTTTATATGTAATTTCATAATTACTTCTGTTGTCTTTGAAATGGTTAAATGTAGTGACAAGAATTTAACTAATTCATTTAACCCTTTATTTCATTAATATCATCTGCAATTACAGGTTTTTTTTTAATATACTTCTAAGATTTTAAGTACACTACAAGTGTACATTCAATACAGTTAAGTGCACTTCTTTCTCTTTTATGTTGTTATTTTATTAATATTTTGAACCGGGTCCGTCCCTTTCACGTTTATTAAATTGTGAAAAAGTGTTCTGGATATTCCTCAATGATTCACCATCTTTTTTTTAATCTCTTCCAATTGTTCATAATAACATAATAGTGATATCCGGTATTTTCTCAGGAAAAATCATTCACAGTTGGACAGGAAAAGGTGAGCGAGACCGTGGGAGCAGTTAGAGACTAAAAGCTGAGTATGAAAATCGGTATGCAAAGATAATCCCGCTGTCCCATTGTTCAGAGAGGGATCTTCTCCCTCTTAGCACCGGCTCGTGACACTGTGTGGTTTTCCTTTTTTCCATCTCCACGGATGAGAGGGTTTCTGTCTTTACTGGTGCCTGCAGAATTTCCTTATGCTGATAAAGGAGGGAGTGGGCATATAGGCATGGAGGACGGAGTCTTTGTGAAGCAAAGCAGAAGTCAACAGCCTGTGTTTTAAAGGGAAATAGTTGCATGGGTGTTTGGTGGCAGGTGTTTGTCCCTGAAAAGACAAAGACATCTGTCTTATTAGTCCTATGCAAAAATGTGTGACTGTCATCTGACCGTGATTGTGTGAGTATGTATGAGAGCTGTTGCTATTGCGTTGCGTTTCTAATACTACCAGGATATGCAGAGGTCCCATGGAACGGTCAATCATTAAACGTTTGAGCAGAGTTTATATAAACCTCCAGTAACACAAAGGCTTCTTTTTTATTGCATCTTTATGGGGGCTTGTGACTTGTGTGTGCTCGCTCTTCAGAGTTGCTTCTAGGGTGTGTGTACAGCTCATTTCCCAGCTGTCTGTTCACCTACATGCCACACACACACACTGGACAGCCATTTCCCAGAGCTCAACCTGTAGCTCTGCTCCAAAACCTGTGAGCATTTTAAAGGGTTAATTCACTCAAAAATTACAATTCTGTCCTTAATTCCTCACCCTCATGTCATTCCAAACCCGTAAGACCTTCGTTCATTTTCAGAACACAAATTAAGATATGTTTGATGAAATCCGAGAGCGCTCTGACCCCACAAAGAGTGCAATGTTATTACCACTTTCAAGGCCCAGAAAGGAAGTTGAGGCATCGTTAAAATAGTCCATGTGAGTCCAGTGGTTCAAACTTAATGTCATAAAGCAACGAGAATACTTTTTTGTGCAAAAACAAACTAAAATAACGACTTTATTTAATAATGTCATCTCATCCCTGTGTCACTCTCTTATGCTCTTCACTTTGTTGGGCTATTCACAAAGTACAGTGGATTTTATGGCGAAACGCCGGCCGAGCACGATCCCATGATCACATGCATGTGTTGTGGTGCTTAAGTGAATCGCTGCATTGCTGATCGTGGTTTCGAGTATCGATACATCTGCCCTCTTCAAGGAGCACAATGTGCAGTAAACTCAGACAACTTAATCCAAATATTTTATTTTAATGCACAAATTTGTTTGAAGAACCAAATTAGCCACAGTTAAGTTATCACGATTAGAAGATCTGGCATTTGTCAAATCATCTCAGATGTATTAAGCGAAGTACGAAGAATGGACCCCAGGTTAGGGTGACCAAACGTCCTGTTTTCCCAGGACATGTCCTGTTTTCAAGTCCTGTCCTGGCCGTCCTGCCTGGCTTTTTGAAAGTGATGAAAATGTCCTGGTTTTCGTAATTGCCCATTGAATTGCCATTAAATTGACCGGCAGTCGAGTATTACTTGCAGCATTGGTGCTCCTACCACACACATGATGCGTTTGATTAGCGTTAGTGAAACCCACCCACCCACCCACCCACCCACGCAAAATGCACTTTAGAAAGATGTTGTGCGCTGCAGAAGAAGAGACAGCGCGCCGAAGAAGAGACCCCCCATTTTTGCAATTCTGTATGTCAACAATATAAATGCCGAAATGAATCTGCAGCAGTCAGTTGGTACAATTCTGAGCTCTACAAGTTGTTTACATTCATTATTGTAATGTTATATGCTTTGAGACATGAGGTAATTTAACGTTGTCTCTCATGATGCTTTGAAGACTCTGCTCTTTTTCCTTACTTTAAAGTATTGTGTTTTTAGTTGAGCAAAAATGCTAATTTCACTACCTCATTAAATTTTGAAACAAGATATTGTCTCTATGATTCCTCTTTCTTCCAGGCTCCATAAGTCTTCCAGAAATTTCTAGATATACAATGGCAGTTTATGAAAGGGACCCTTAACTTTCAGCCCTCATTTAATATGCATATACATCATAGTGTATCCAATTAATTTGAGGTGATTTTGACCAAAGAACCATTGGTGCATTTGCACTGAGGTTAAAGTTTCAGCCTCAACTGTTGCCTCTACACCTCTAAATCAAACACAGGGTGTTATACAAATTATAAATTATTGAGTTCAAAGACCAACTCATTGAGATGACATTACCAGCAATCTTGAACATATTGTACACTCAACAGTCTCATTTTAATCGCACAGATGACGAACAGGCCTGCATGATTCACACATACTGCACTCAGATATGCATTGTATTTCATACAGTTAATAAAAGGGCAGACCTTGTGTGAATGCTTAAATTAAGACCTGAACTGCAAATGTGTTCCATGTGCTTCCACAGAGTTCAACACATGCTGAATGGTGAGGATGTTCTGAGGATCTGAAAAAATGTCTGTGGGCCGTTTGAAATGCTTTGCGGTGCTTGGCCTTGATATTGCCATGATCCACTGCAGCTGGAAGCCTTACTTGCTGCATGGTCACAATCTTTAGATTATGATGTTTGCTAAGGCACGCTTCACTTTCATATTGGTCATATGGTACTTGGGGTAGCAATATATTAAACTTTGCATTTAATTTTAACCTGACAAATGATAAAATATTCATAGACTTACATTGAAAGAGAGACACGTGCCATATTTTACTATAGAGACAAGGAGATGGGCACTTTTGACGGGCACTTTTGACCAGTGAGTACCAGAACACCTTATACACTCTAAAAAATCTTGGGTTATTTTTTCTACCCAAATCCTAGGTTGAGCCTTTTGGGCCATTTTTTGGGCTTATTTTTTCAGTGTTTTCCCTAAGCATTGGGTAACCCAGATCCTGGGTCAGACGTACCAACCCAGTGTTTGGGTAGTTTTTGTGTAACCCAGATCCTGGGTCAGACGTACCAACCCAGTGTTTGGGTAGTTTTTGTGTAACCCAGATCCTGGGTTAGACGTAACAACCCAGTGTTTGGGTAGTTTTTGTGTAACCCAGATCCTGGGTCAGGCGTATAACCCAGTGTTTGGGTAGTTTTGTGTAACCCAGATCCTAGGTCAGACGTAACAACCCAGTGTTTGGGTAGTTTTTGTGTAACCCAGATCCTGGGTCAGACGTACCAACCCAGTGTTTGGGTAGTTTTTGTGTAACCCAGATCCTGGGTCAGAGGTAACAACCCAGTGTTTGGGTAGTTTTTGTGTAACCCAGATCCTGGGTCAGACGTAACAACCCAGTGTTTGGGTAGTTTTTGTGTAACCCAGATCCTGGGTCAGATGTAACAACCCAGTGTTTGGGTAGTTTTTGTGTAACCCAGATCCTGGGTCAGACGTGAGGACCCAGTGTTTGGGTAGTTTTTGTGTAACCCAGATCCTGGGTCAGGCGTAACAACCCAGTGTTTGGGTAGTTTTTGTGTAACCCAGATCCTGGGTCAGATGTAACAACCCAGTGTTTGGGTAATTTTGTGTAACCCAGATCCTGGGTCAGACGTAACAACCCAGTGTTTGGGTAGTTTTTGTGTAACCCAGATCCTGGGTCAGGCGTACCAACCCAGTGTTTGGGTAGTTTTTGTGTAACCCAGATCCTGGGTCAGGCGTACCAACCCAGTGTTTGGGTAGTTTTGTGTAACCCAGATCCTGGGTCAGATGTAACAACCCAGTGTTTGGGTAGTTTTGTGTAACCCAGATCCTGGGTCAGGCGTACCAACCCAGTGTTTGGGTAGTTTTGTGTAACCCAGATCCTGGGTCAGGCGTACCAACCCAGTGGTTGGGTAGTTTTGTGTAACCCAGATCCTGGGTCAGGCGTACCAACCCAGTGTTTGGGTAGTTTTTGTGTAACCCAGATCCTAGGTCAGGCGTAACAACCCAGTGTTTGGGTAGTTTTTGTGTAACCCAGATCCTGGGTCAGATGTAACAACCCAGTGTTTGGGTAGTTTTTGTGTAACCCAGATCCTGGGTCAGATGTAACAACCCAGTGTTTTGGTAGTTTTTGTGTAACCCAGATCCTGGGTCAGGCATACCAACCCAGTGTTTGGGTAGTTTTTGTGTAACCCAGATCCTGGGTCAGGCGTACCAACCCAGTGTTTGGGTAGTTTTGTGTAACCCAGATCCTGGGTCAGATGTAACAACCCAGTGTTTGGGTAGTTTTGTGTAACCCAGATCCTGGGTCAGGCGTACCAACCCAGTGTTTGGGTAGTTTTGTGTAACCCAGATCCTAGGTCAGGCGTAACAACCCAGTGTTTGGGTAGTTTTGTGTAACCCAGATCCTGGGTCAGACGTACCAACCCAGTGTTTGGGTAGTTTTGTGTAACCCAGATCCTGGGTCAGAGGTAACAACCCAGTGTTTGGGTAGTTTTTGTGTAACCCAGATCCTGGGTCAGACGTAACAACCCAGTGTTTGGGTTGTTTTGTGTAACCCAGATCCTGGGTCAGATGTAACAACCCAGTGTTTGGGTAGTTTTGTGTAACCCAGATCCTGGGTCAGACGTGAGGACCCAGTGTTTGGGTAGTTTTGTGTAACCCAGATCCTGGGTCAGATGTAACAACCCAGTGTTTGGGTAGTTTTTGTGTAACCCAGATCCTGGGTCAGACGTAACAACCCAGTGTTTGGGTAGTTTTTGTAACCCAGATCCTAGGTCAGACGTAACAACCCAGTGTTTGGGTAGTTTTTGTGTAACCCAGATCCTGGGTCAGATGTAACAACCCAGTGTTTGGGTAGTTTTGTGTAACCCAGATCCTGGGTCAGACGTGAGGACCCAGTGTTTGGGTAGTTTTTGTGTAACCCAGATCCTGGGTCAGACGTGAGGACCCAGTGTTTGGGTAGTTTTTGTGTAACCCAGATCCTGGGTCAGATGTAACAACCCAGTGTTTGGGTAGTTTTTGTGTAACCCAGATCCTGGGTCAGACGTAACAACCCAGTGTTTGGGTAGTTTTGTGTAACCCAGATCCTGGGTCAGACGTACCAACCCAGTGTTTGGGTAGTTTTTGTGTAACCCAGATCCTGGGTCAGACGTACCAACCCAGTGTTTGGGTAGTTTTTGTGTAACCCAGATCCTGGGTCAGATGTAACAACCCAGTGTTTGGGTAGTTTTTGTGTAACCCAGATCCTGGGTCAGACGTAACAACCCAGTGTTTGGGTAGTTTTTGTGTAACCCAGATCCTGGGTCAGACGTACCAACCCAGTGTTTGGGTAGTTTTTCTGTAACCCAGATCCTGGGTCAGACGTACCAACCCAGTGTTTGGGTAGTTTTTGTGTAACCCAGATCCTGGGTCAGACGTACCAACCCAGTGTTTGGGTAGTTTTTGTGTAACCCAGATCCTAGGTCAGACGTAACAACCCAGGGGTTAAGTTATTATCTCAGGCTTTTTTGCAACCTCTAGGAGAGAGCAGTTCTCAGCTCTGTCAAATTGATGCATGTCCTCTGTAAAATACAGGTTTGTTTACATTTTATTTTATCAATAAATTTGTTATGGCTATATAAATAAAGGGGACTTGACTTGGATATATTCGCACAAGCTCTGCAATTCGGCACACCAGTAAAGTCACGTCATGTTTATTTATTTAGCACTTTAAACAATAGATTGTTTCAAAGCAGCTTTACAGTATTAAACATTTAAAGACACTGTTAGTGTCTCTTTTAGTCAGAATCACATCTTAATTTTCTAACATGATGCAGCTCTCCAGTGTGTTCATGTTTTTACTCACGGACGTCTGACCTTGACGGACTGAACACAGGAAATGAACTGGAGAAGATTGCCATGACAAAGAAGGCGGAGCTTCAGAGCCACACCTACCAATTACGCAATCACCATGAACCAATGGAAGTTCAACGGTTTCCGGAAAGTTCGCTTTGGCAAGCTGTTTCGAAATCCCAAAACGAACACCTAACAAACTTTGTTGTGGCCTGGTTCCGTTTGAAATTATGTCACACCAGTTCATTCTTTGATTTCGCTTGAAGTATATTTTGGCCTTAACACTCTCACTGACTTGGTAAAGGTCTTTGATTAAAAAGCATCAGTAATTATCACAGGAAAAAGCTGTGAGGTGAGATCAGACAAGCCTTTTCTTTTAAATAGATTGTCTGGTGTTGGTGATCAATAATCTCTATTGACTTTGTTCCAAACAGCTGTAAACAATCCATCTAAAAGGTTTTCAAAGATATGAATGTGGCGGAGGGGGCGTGGTTCAGCGAGGTCTGCAGCGGGAGAGAGAGTACAGAGCGGAGCGGCAGGTAGTAGGTCAAGCACAGATGACGAACACCTGTTTCTGATTGCAGTAATTGGCAGGGAGAGCGCATTTAAGCCGGGAGAGAGGAGAGAGGGAGAGTTGGACTGGGACTTGGCATGCACTGCAGAGAGATTAAGAGACCGAGGGTCTGACAGAGAAGGAGCGATCCATATCGTGGAGAAACTGAGATACCACACATCCATGTGTGTTTGTTTTGTTTTGAAAAGACTGAATAAAGAAAGCGAGTCCCAGTCAAAGCCGACCCCTGTCTTCTTCCTTCCTAACACAACGACCATTACTACACTGGTGCGAAACCGGGAAGGAAGAAGAGAGCCGCCGCCATGCAAACTCCGCTGAGGACGCCACTTGCGGACATTGTCCAATCGCTCGCGAGTCTTCACCAAGAACACCACCAGGACCTGCGGGCCGTGAGGGAGGAACAACAGAAAAGGTTTGAAGCTCTCCTCACGGCCCAGCATGAAGACCGCGAGCTGTTCCGGAGCTGGATGGACCGGGAGGTTCGTTCCCAGAGACAGACCATCGACTCGGCCGCCCAAATGACTTTGGCCAAGATGGGTCCAGAAGATGACCCTGAGGCATTCCTGGAGTTATTTGAACGGGCGGCGGCGGGTATCGGGAATGGCCCAAAGCGGACTGGCCAATCGCGGCTACTGCCTCTACTGTCGGAGAGGCACAAGTAGCCGCCCACCAACTGCCAGTCCAGAATCTCCTGGTCTATGACGACCTGAAGCGCGATCCTCCAGAGGGTCGGCCGGACTCGAACAACACCGCCAACGGTTCCGACGCTAACACTGGGCGAGTTCGGTCGACCCGCCGTCTTCGGCGCACCAGCTCCGGGACTCCTGCCGCAAGTGGTTGATGGCTGCTGGGAGTGACGCCGAGGACTTCATCGATCGCGGTGGCACTGGAGCAGTTTGTGGCAAGGCTGCCGAAGAGGACGGCTCAATGGGTCCAGTGCCACCGCCCGGCGTCGCTAGACCAGGCCATCCAGCTGGCGGAGGACGAAATGGTGGCGTGCCGAGGGGTCGGCGAACCCATACCATCTGCTCTCTCTCTCTCTCTTCTTCTTCCCCTTCTCGCTCTCTAAGCCTGTCCCAGTACCTAGGTCGCACAGTGCGCTGACACCCGGCCGGCTCCACGGGGAGGTCGGGAGCTCCAGCCGACCCAGCCGCCGGGTACCAGCTGTCAGCGAGAGGAGGGGACCTCAGGATCCCGGTCTGCCGGCTTCCGGCACCCGCTCTCTCCCGTCAATTCAGACCCCACTGCCAGCCACTAGGGCGCGGGAAACCTGGGCGGCGTGCTGGCGTGGCGGGAACAGGACAGGTTATCGATCAGTGTCCGGGATGGAGGTGGGGACACTGGTCCGGATCCCGGCGCGCCGCCACGCCGCCCTCGATCAGGCTGGCCTGTACCAAATACCCGTGAGTATCAAGGGGGGTACTTATCAAGCTTTGGTGGATTCAGGTTGTAACCAGACCTCCATACACCAAAGCCTGATTCAACCCGGGGCATGGGATAAGCGCCGCATGGTTATGGTGAGGTGTGTGCACGGGGAGGTGAGAGAATACCCGTTAGTGCCAATGGATTTTCTATTCAGGGTCAAAACCATAGAGTTGAGGTGGCGTTAACCAGCACCTCCGGCATCCACTGATTTTGGGGACAAATTGGCCAGGTTTTAATAAATTATTGGGATGTTTGTGTGTGGATGCCTCTTGGGGGAAAAAAGAGAAAGGGAAGGTGGCGGTTGCACAGGCGGGGGAGGTGGAACCGAGACCACTGGGCACTGATCCGGGGGAACCGAGCGCTCCGGAAACGCCAGTGTTTTCGGAACGCGATGACTTTCCCCTGGAACAGTCCCAGGATGAGACGCTAAAAAATGCGTTCAATCAGGTCTGTGCCATCGACGGCCATCCTCCGCCCTGGTCAACCGCTCACCTTTCCTTATTTTACTCTGCTAAAGGACCGGTTGTATCGGGTGACCCAAGATGCCCAAACAAAACAGACTACAACCCAGTTGTTAATTCCTAAAAGCCGTCGGGAAATGCTTTTCCAGGCGGCTCATCACAATCCCATGGCCGGGCATTTAGGGCAAACAGCGACACTAAACCGCCTCATGGCCCGATTCTTTTGGCCGGGCATTCACGAAGGTACGCCCGGTGGTGTGCGCCTTGTCGGGAATGTCAGTTGGTAAACCCACCGCCCAACCAAAAGCACCATTGTGCCCCCTCCCGTTGATGCAGGTCCCTTGAAAGAATTGGTATGGACCTCATCGGGCCATTAGAGCGGTCAGCCCGCGGACATCGCTTTGCATTAGTCCTAGTGGATTATGCAACGCGATATCCCGAGGCAGTGCCACTGCGTAACATTTCTGCGAAAAGTGTTGCGAGTGCACTGTTCTCCTAATCTCCCGGTGGGAATCCGAAAGAGATTCTCACCGATCAAGGCACGGCGCTCATGTCACGGACAATCCGCGAGCTGTCGAATTATTGGGCATTAAATCTATTCGACCAGCGCCTATCACCCACAAACAGACGGGCTGGTAGAAAGATTTAATCGCACGTTGAAAACAATGATTCGTAAGTTTGTTCACGAAGACGCCAAAAATTGGGACAAATGGCTAGAACCTCTCTTGTTCGCTGTCCGCGAGGTCCCCCAAGCCTCCACGGGGTTTTCCCCTTGAGCTTCTCTATGGCCGCCAACCCGAGGGGTGTTGGATGTCATTAGGGAAGCTTGGGAGGACGGACCATCCGCTAGTAAAAACGAAATTCAGTTTGTGTTGGACCTGCGAACAAAACTCCACACGCTGGGGCGGCTTTCAATGGAGAATTTGTTACAGGCTCAAGACAAACAGAGACAGCTATACAACAAAGGGGCTAGATTACGACAATTTTCACCGGGAGAAAGTACTTCTATTACTCCCCACCTCTAGTTCCAAATTACTCGCCAAGTGGCAAGGACCGCTTTGAGGTTACACGACGAGTAGGGGATCTGAACTATGAGGTAATTCGGTCCGACAGGGACGGGGCACGTCAGATATACCACCTCAATTTATTAAAAAAATGGGTTGAGGCAGAGGCTGTGATGCTGGCGACGGTAGTGAGTGGAGAGGATGATCTCGGACCAGAGGCGGTTCAAAAATCACAATCCCGCTCTGGTCCCGGGAGATCACCTCTCACCCTCCCAGCTCATAGACCTCAAACAATTACAGGCGGATTTCGCCGACGTGTTCTCGCCCCTGCCGGGTCGGACAGACCTCATCCAACACCACGTTGAGACCGAGCCGGGCGTGGTTGTACGCAGCCGACCGTATAGATTGCCTGAACACAAGAAAAAAGTGGTTCAGGCAGAATTAGAGGCAATGCTAGAGATGGGGGTTATAGAAGAGTCCAACAGTGACTGGGCGAGCCCGATCGTTTTGGTTCCAAAACCTGACGGCTCGGTCCGGTTCTGCGGATTACAGAAAAGTCAACGCGTGTCGAAATTTGATGCTTATCCCATGCCACGGATTGACGAATTGCTTGATCGGCTGGGTACTGCTCGTTTTTATTCGACACTGGACTTGACAAAGGGTTACTGGCAGATCCTTGGCTTTTACCACGCCGTTTGGATTGCACCAATTCGTTCTACGCTTCCTTCGGGCTGTTGGGGCACCGCGACTCAGCGCCTGATGGACCGAATTCTTCGGCCGCATGCTGCATATGCCGCTGCCTATCTGGATGATATCATCATTTATAGTGGTGACTGGCAGCGCCATATGCAGCATTTGGCAGCAGTCCTCAGGTCGCTGAGAAGGGCGGCTCACGGCCAACCCGAAGAAGTGTGCAATTGGGCGGTGGAAGTAAGATATCTGGGCTTCCACTTGGGTCATGGGCAGGTGCGTCCCCAAATTAATAAGACCGCAGCTGCGGCCTGCCCAAGACCCAAGACCAAAAAGGAGGTTAGACAGTTCCTGGGGCTGGCGGGATATTATAGGAGGTTTGTACCTAATTATTCGGACCTCGCCAGCCCGCTGACTGATCTAACTAAAAAGGAAGAACCAGATACAGTTCGGTGGACGGAGCAGTGCCAGCAGGCTTTCACTCAGTTAAAGGCGGCTCTGTGTGGTGGGCCGCTCCTACAAGCTCCTAACTTTTCTCTCCCTTTTTTACTGCAGACTGACGCCTCGGACAGGGGCTGGGCGCTGTCCTGTCCCAGGAGGTGGAGGGTGAGAGCGGCCGGTGCTGTACATCAGTCGAAAGCTCTCTAAGAGAGAGACGATGTACAGCACCATAGAGAAGGAGTGTTTGGCCATCAGGTGGGCCGCCCTCACCCTTCGCTATTACCTCCTGGGGCGGAGTTCACCCTCTGTTCGGATCACGCCTTGCAGTGGCTCCACCGCATGAAGGATACCAACGCGCGGATCACCCGTTGGTATCTAGCTTTACAGCCTTTTAAGTTCAAGGTGATCCACAGGCCGGGTGTTCAGATGGCTGCGGCTGACTTCTCCGGAGGGGGAGGCTGCAGGCCGGATGGCTCCCGGCCTGAGTCGGGCGGTGGGGGTATGTGGCGGAGGGGCGTGGTTCAGCGAGGTCTGCAGCGGAGAGAGAGTACAGAGCGGAGCGGCAGGTAAGTAGGTCAAGCACAGATGACGAACACCTGTTTCTGATTGCAGTAATTGGCAGGATTTAAGCCGCGGCCGGGAGAGAGGAGAGAGGGAGAGTTGGACTGGGACTTGGCATGCACTGCAGAGAGATTAAGAGACCGAGGGTCTGACAGAGAAGGAGCGATCCATATCGTGGAGAAACTGAGATACCACACATCCATGTGTGTTTGTTTTGTTTTGAAAAGACTGAATAAAGAAAGCGAGTCCCAGTCAAAGCCGACCCTGTCTTCTTCCTTCCTAACACAACGACCATTACTACAATGAACAATAAATTATCTGAACAATGACTAGCTTTGTACAGAAGAATTTACACTATAAAAAGTCTGAATAATACAAGGGACCACACTGTTCTTTGAAGCACGTTTACTTCAGAGAGAGGATTTGCATTCAAACAGAGAATTTCTTTTTGACAGTCAAGATGATTTGCAGACTCTATTGAAGAAACGCCAGCATAATTTAGCAGGCAAATGTTGAACACACATGTCTTATCAAAAGATGAAGCTGCAATGAGTTCACTTTGAGCATCAAAGACACATATGGGGGTACTAGAAATATATGACAGATTTGAGAATTAGATCATTGTGATATGACTGCCAGATATATCTTCAGACTTTGTGTGCTTTATATGACGAAGGTTGTAAAGTCACATCAGTTTTGAACCACTTGGTATTGTTTTTCAACTGGATGTTTACATTTTTCTGTGAATGATGCTTGCCTCTGCAATGCCAGTGTGTTGTGGGTGATTACTTACTGAGCCAAGTCTTACCTACCCTACCCTCAATTGTCTACATCATGGGTGGGCAACTCTGGGCCTCGAGATCCACTTTCCTGCAAATGTAGCTGCTTTCACACTAGAGTTTGGATGTAAACGGTGCTTTCTGATCTCATGTGCACACCCAGGAGGTATGGGGTACGGTTCAGATTACCTCGGGTATGGTTCCATGCTGATGTGAACAACCGTTCTAAATCACAGAAGTGAACCGCTATTGATATTGCATGATTTGTTCAAAGTCATGCAAGCAGGACTGAGATCATGTTTAGGGGAGACCGGGGAGGGTTGCAACATGGGGTCAGTTGTAACACTGTAAGTTTGACAGTTCAGAAAAGAGCTGTGGTAATGTAATCAATATCATACACTCCCATCTTCTTTTTGAGCTCACATGATAAATTGCATGTGACTGTGAGCAAATGTATTGATTTTCTGACCAAAAAAACTGATTTTCAGGCAAGAAAGTAAAATGTTTCTTCAGATTATGTTTTGCCTAGCAATCATTGACATGTTGGTACACTTATTTAACTTACATGACCTGAAGTAGCAATTTATCTAGTTTATTTTGATGCTTTGTATTTATGCTAACTTCAAACCCACATGCTAAAACTGTTAGCTAAGTAATGGCTGTTAGGGTGGAGATGGTTGTTAGTTTATTAAAGTTTTTACATGAGTCCAGTTATCAATCACATCCTCTGTTGAGGCACAACATGAGTTTTTTTTTTTTTTTGCATATCAAGGGATTTATTCAGTAAATGTGTTTCCATCATAGTTTATGCACATCTTTTTACCAGCTAAAACTTGTCTGATTCAGTTGAACTCAGTGGAAGAAGTTTTTATGCCCATTATTAGAAGAATTTATGCGAATCTTGATGTTTCCATCGAGTGTTCCCTTTCGAGGGAACTCACACTGCGTCGGAACGACGATTTGGGGATGCTCCCTAAGCATCAGCGAATCTGAAGTCTGAATGAAAACTAGTCCAATCCGATTGGTCGTGCGTGATGACGTCATCGTGACGGCGTACCCGGAAGTATAAAGGGAGCCGGCGCGTAATGGCGGCAGTTATTGCTCTTCAGCATAGCGCTCTGTGTACATTGTCTGTCTATTTATTGTTGTATTGTCCAAGAGTGTGTGTGAAAGAGAAAAAAGAAAATAAGTATGACTGAGAGAGGAGAAAGTTTTAAGCAGTGTGTGCATCCGTGCCCTCGTTACATCTCGGGCTCGGACACACACGCGCTTTGTGTAGAATGCCTGGGTGTTCAGCATGCCAGGGCGGCTCTCGAGGAGCCGCCAGAGCATTGTGAGAAGCTGACACTCAGGCTTCTCCGCCTCGGCTGGCCGTGTTCGATGAGGCCGGCCAGCCTCGTGAGCCCGTGGTTCTGGACCGCGGCCGCCGAGGCGGCTCGGCGTCGCAGATCATGGGGCTCACAAAGGATCTGTCAGAAGGTTGTGGGACTGCTGAGGCACTTTCCCACTCCTCTTCTGGCAGTTCCGAGATTCTTCCGCCCCGTGTGGAAGCCCGCAATCGCGGCTTCTTCCCCGGGTGGAGAATCCGATGCTCATCCTCTCTGGTTCTGAGGAATCAGAGGAGGTGGGCATCGAGGCGGTGGTGAAGCATCGGAAGTGTTTCCGCTTCATCCACCCGCCCAAGAGGAGCTGGTCGAGGTGTTGACCCGGCAGTGGCCAAATTGAACATCGATTGGCCACAGGAAAGGCAGGAAGTCCAGCCAACCAGTAAGCTGGACGACCGCTTTCTGACGACCGGGTCCAAACACCTGCGGGCTTGCCTTTCTTCCCGGATTTGCACAATGAGTTGTGCAAATCGTGGAAGAGGCCATACTCAGCGTGTTTCCAATCCCCAGTGTTGGATTATGCCAACGCGCTGGGGCACGCGAGCTGGGTATGGGACGATGCCGCTGGTGGAAGATGCTCGCGAGCTATCTTTCGCCCGAATCGCATCGTCCCTTAAAGCCCCGGTACTGCCCACCAAGCCCTGCAGGGACACTTCTGCCTTGGTGGGCAGGGCTTATATGGCGGCTGGGCGGGCTGGTAGTACCCTGCATACGTTATCTATATTGCAGGCCTACCAGGCCGACCTCCTTAAGGAGCTAGACGAGGGCGAGGGTCCCTCTCCGGAGGACATACTGGAGCTTCGGAAGGCTGCTGACTTGTCTCTCCGCGTCACCAAGGAGACGGCCCGTGCCATCGGCCGCTCCATGGCATCTATGGTGACTGTGGAGAGACATCTGTGGCTTAATTTATCGGGATGAAGGAGAAGGATAAAACCTTCCTCCTAGACTCCCGATCTCGCCTTCTGGTCTGTTCGGCGACGCAGTTAACACCGCTGCCGACAGATTTCAGGAGGCGAGGAAGCAGTCAGCGCCTTCCGCCAGTATCTCCTCGCCGAAGCCTGGGAAGGCTGTCCCCAGTGGGCAGCCTCAGCCGCCCACCAGCTCCTCGCACCGGCAGGTGCAAAAGAGAGCGTCACCTCTAGAGCCCCTCCTCCGGGAGCTTGGCAACAGAGGCGGCGCGCTCACCAGCAGCCTTCTGCTCGGGCGATCTGAGGAACGCCCTTCAGGCGCGAAGGCTGCCGGAAGAAGTCCTAGCTGCGGCAGGGCTTCTAAGGGCGGTCCCTCCCACGAAGGGCAACCGAGGTTGCTTCCTTCGCGGCGCTTGGGAAATCGATGTGGTAATCCCGCCGTCTATGACGCCGGGCCACATCGATTTCGCAACGCATGCTGCTCCAGCCGCCTCTGGAAAGACCTGCGGCTGGGCAGCTCGCGCGTCGCACACAGAGACTCGTTCCCAACTGCTCCCTGCCGGTCAGCCGCTTCAGGGGTTGGGGACGAGCCTCGTAACACCCGACGCCAGCCTCGAGAGGCTGGTTCCTTAGTAGATTATCTCGGCGCATGGAAGTGCCTTCCGAATATTTCTACATGGGTCCTGCGCACTGTAGAAAACGGTTACAGACTGCAGTTCGGCCACCCTCCTCCAGGGTTCAGGGGTTGAACTGGACCGCAGTGGTACCGGAGCGGTTCGGGTAATGGAACTAGAAGTAGAATCCTTGCTGGCGAAGGAAGCCATAGAGCTGCCTCCGCTGGAGAGGGAGTCCGGTTCTACAGCCGGTACTTTATAGTTCCCAAAAAGGATGGAGGGTTGCGTCCGATTATAGATCTGAGGTATTTGAATCGGTCTCTGAGGAGGTTCAGATTCAAAATGCTCACTATTCCCATCATCGTGAGTCAGATCCAGTCCGAGGACTGGTTCGTCACGATAGATCTAAAGGACGCATACTTCCATATCTCCATCCTTCCATGTCACAGGAAGTTCTTGAGGTTCGCCGGGGCGAAGCGTACCAATATCGAGTGCTTCCTTCGCCTAGCTCTCTCCCCACGCACGCTCACGGCGCATGGACGCAGCTCTGGCTCCAATGAGACTTCAGGGCATCCGTACTGAATTATATCGACGACTGGCTCATATTGGCCCAGTCGTACGAGATGGCAGTTCGGCATCGAGATGTCGTTCTGGCCCACATAAAGTGCTTGGGGCTGAGACTCAACACAAAGAAGAGTGTGTTGACGCCGTCCCCAGAGGACTACGTTCCTGGGGATTGTATGGGACTCGACGACGATGCGGGCACAATTGTCTCTCACATGAGTCGAGACCATACTGGCGATGGTCTCAGGAATAAGGCTAGGCCACAGCATCACTGTGAAGCACTTTCAGAGAGTGCTGGGGCACATGGCAGCAGCGCCCAACGTGATACCTTTTGGCCTGCTACACATGAGACCCTCCAGTGGTGGCTGAAAACCAAGGGGTTTTCCCAGAGGGAATCCTTTCCGTATGATCAGGGTAACGCGCAGGTGCCTTCGCTCCTAGTCATATGGAAGAAACCTTGGTTTCTGTCCCAGGCCAGTGTTGGGAGCGCCCTGTTGCCGGAAACTGCTTCAACAGACGCCTCCTCACTGGTTGGGGCGGTCATGGACGGCCGATTTGCGAGGCCCGTGGGAGGGCCGTCATTCCTCCTGGCACATAAATTGCCTGGAGATGATGGCGGCTACAGAGCTCTCAGGAGCTTTTTCCCGGACCTCCGCGCCAACATGTCCTGGCACGGACAGACAATACGTCTGTCGTAGCGCACTCAATCATCAAGGAGGGTTGAGGTCGCGCCTCTGTGCAGACTGGCGCATCTAATCCTCCTGTGGTCCCAGGGGAAACTGTTGTCCATCAGGGCAATGTATGTCCCGGGGTCCAAAATCAGGAGCAGACATCCTGTCGAGGCAGGGCTGAGGCCCGGGAATGGCGACTCCACCCCGAGGTGGTGGAGGCCATGTGCGAGAGGTTCGCCCAGTGGAAGTGGACCTGTTTGCGCCTCGAGAGACGCCCCACTGTCCACTGTGGTTTCTCACGCATCCAGCCCCGCTGGGGTTGGATGCCATGGTTCAGACGTGGCCGAGGCGGCGTCTGTACGCATTTCCGATTGCTTTGCTCCCGGGAGTCCTGGAGAGGGTCCGTCGACAAGGGGTCAGCCTACTCCTAGTAGCACCCCGCTTGGCCGACTCGAGTTTGGTTCTCGGATATCATAACTCTGCTGGCAGGTCATCCATGGCAGATTCCTCTGAGGAGGGATCTCCTGTCTCAGGCGGCGGGTACAATATTTCACCCCCGGCCGGAGATTTGGAACCTCTGGGTCTGGCCCCTGAGGGGCCAGGTACCTAGAGGCTGGCCTGTCGGCAGAAGTGGTAGAGACCTTACTCAGTTCCAGGGCTCCGCCTACAAGGAGACTGTACAGCCTCAAGTGGAATGTATTTTCCACTTGGTGCAGGGAGCGTGAGGTGGACCCAGTTAACTGCCCGGTGGCTTCAGTGCTGGAGTTCCTCCAAGATCGCTTCTCTGCGGTCTAACCCCCCACACTCAAGGTGTACGTGGCTGCCATTGCGGCTTTCCACACTCCTATGGGTGATGGACCTTGGGTAGGCACCAGTTGGTTGTACAGTTCCTCCGTGGGGTTCGGAGGATGAGGCCTGCGGCTCGGTCCAGAGTTCCAACCTGGGACCTGGCAGTGGTTCTCGGAGGGCTGGCTGAGGCCCCTTCGAGCCATTGAGTCGGCTTGAACCAAAGAACCTGACCCTTAAGGTGGCTTTTCTCCTTGCCATTACCTCTCTGAGGAGAGTGGGTGACCTCCAGGCCTTGGCGGTAACGCCGACTTGCCTGGAGTTTGCCCCGGTGGAGTAAAAGCCATCTTACACCCTAGGCCAGGCTACGTGCCTAAGGTCCCATCAAGGGTGGTCAGGTCTTTGGTTCTGCAGGCATTTCATCCTCCGCCTCATGTGACGGCGGAAGAAGGGAGACTTCACCTGCTCTGCCCGGTTAGGGCGCTAGAGTGTATCTGGCAAGTCGGCACAGTGGAGGAGATCTCAACAACTGTTGGTGTGTTTCGCTCACCCAAGAAAGGGTTGCCTCGTCTACTCAGACAATCAGTAACTGGATTGTCCAGGCGATAACCATGGCCTATCAGGTGCGCAGTTTGCCTTCACCTATGGCCGTGAGGGCACATTCCACCAGAGGCATGGCCTCTTCGGTGGCCCTCCTTTCTGGGGTCCCCTTGCAGGATATCTGCGAGGCGGCTGGGTGGGCTACCCCACACACCTTCATCAGGTTTTATAGCCTGCATCTCCCTACGACGCCTGGCGCCAGGGTGCTCCAGTCCTAGTTGTGCCCGGTCTCCGGCTTCACACTAGGCAGGCGCTACCTCGGTGTGGCCTAGTGGGTACTGTTCCCCAAATCGTCGTTCCGGCGCGGTGTGAGTTCCTCGAACGGCTCGGGTTATGTCTATAACCCTTGTTCCCTGAGAAAGGGAACGAGCACTGCGTCGCGTCGCCACACCTCGCACGCCTGGAGCGCATGCTTCAGAGCAATAGCTGCCGCCATTACGCGCCGGCTCCCCTTTTATACTTCCGGGTATGCCGTCACGATGACGTCATCACGCACGACCAATCGGATTGGACTAGTTTTCATTCAGACTTCAGATTCGCTGATGCTTAGGGAGCATCCCCAAATCGTCGTTCCGACGCAGTGCTCGTTCCCTTTCTCAGGGAACAAGGGTTATAGACATAACCCGAGCCGTTTTTTATGCAATATCGCAAAATTCACATAACAATAGGTGGATCTTGGTAACATAGCTGGTAACTGAACCCTTATGTGACAGGAATTCAGTACACACACACACACACACACACACACACACACACATACACACACACAAACGCACAACAATTGTTTCGCACTACATTTAAAATAAAACAAAAAATAAAAAAACATGATCTATGTTTCAAGAATATATCAAGAATGTTGTGCAAGTTTACTGCAACAATGGTGTTGCATTCTCACTTCACATAATTTTGAAAATCCAGCGTTTCTTTGATCCTGAGAAGTGCCCATAATCACAGTATTAAACACTATGGCTTTCTTTTTCCATAAGGGGGTTTGGCATCATGACGGCTTTGTGGCACCCGTGTTAACAGATTAGAGCATTCACACCACACGTAGAGGCCATAGTGCATTGTTCTTGATCAAAATTGACCTGATTAAAATATATGAAAAATAACACATTTCACCATGAAATCATGTAGTGAAGTTTTCTGTGTGTTTCACAAGCACCACATGACATCTAGCGCTGTGAAGATTTTGCCCAAACTTCAAAGGCCCGTTTAAATTATTAAAACTAGAGGCATATCTTAATTTCAAGGTTCCTTTTATCATGTAAACTACCTATACAGCATGTTATATACATATGTGTTTGGGACAGAGGGGAACACGTCGCATTTGCAACAGATGCTGCCTGTCATAAATTAAAGCTCGAGACAGACAGGGGTCGGAGAAGAACACCAGGTACCATTCACTCCCATTATAAAGCTGGGAAGATCCAGGATATTTTTTTTATAGAAAGTCATATACACCTAGGATGGCTTGAGGGTGAGTAAATTATGCGATCATTTTCATTTTTGGGTAAACTGTCCCTTTAACACCAGGTATGGTGTCTGTTCTAAATGCAGAGGAACCTACCAATTATAGTTTTTTTAGTACATCAAGCACTTAAAACTCAATAATATGTTTGTGGCAGATAGACACAATTGCCCTTATGTTGATTCTCTGGAAACAAAAAGTAAAAAAATCAAGGTCCAAAAGTTAGAACAACAAGGAATATCCATTTTGCTGGCTTCTCCTGGGTTGTCTTTACCTAGCAAATGTGCAAACAACTGCACAAAAGTACTGTGGTACGAAAAATACAAATGGAAACAGAATCCAACAGGGGAGGGGGAAACAATCAAACTCTGGTTCGGACCATGAAATTTTACCAAGTGTGAAAATTTCCTAAGAGACTTTTTCATCCGTTTTATCGTCCATCTGGTGAAAACCGTCTGATCTCTCAGAGTGCTAGGATAGTTTTCCTCACCAAGATGCATGATTGAAGGTATCATTCATGTGCCACCAATGGTGCAAGACGAGTTATCCAAAGAAATAATATTATGTATGAGTGATACTCGTATGAGCTTGTGCTTTTGACCACGTTCTCTGTCCATCTCTCTGTTTACGTCTGTCTTCACCCCTCCCCCGCTTCTTTCCTGCTGTCTATCCCTCATTAGTCTCACTGAGGCCGGTTCACACCTCATTGCCACCTCCATTCTTTGCTGTATTTGGTGATAAGCCCCCTTTAGTAGGTCAATGGGACCCTTTCAGATTCAGCTGCCTGCTTGCTTGCCTGAAGAACAAGAGGGGGGCTAACAGACAATTAGTTAAGATTTTTTCCTAGGCTTTGCCATTGTGGAAAATAAGCTCAGACGAACACTTCCTCATTTCAGGCAATGTATCTTTTGGGTCTTACCAGCATCTGGTCTCATAAGTGGGGTTCAGGATGACTAAACCACTTGATGGTTTAATGTGGAGTAGGCGTTTATAGTCATTCTTCTGTCACCAGAAAAAAAATAATGTTAAAGTAATGTTTCAATAAAACATTGTATCGAAAGAAAAGAAAAACATCAGTCCTGAGGCCCTATTGGAACATAAACGGTGTGTCACACAGTCGAATGCTGTCTCCTTCTTGGACTTTGCTGTTGTTTGGAGAGCAAATTGGGCCAATAAAGGTTTTAGTAGAGAGAAAATTGTCACCTCAAGCCCTCTGGTGAAACCTTACAACTGTGAACAGAACTCAGGCAAACAAATAAACAATGTCCAAATTGAAATTTCAGAAGAAACTGTTTTGTTGTTTCTTAGAAATGTATATGTCACACCTAACTTGCAATATTTTTATCCCCTTTAAAATGTTTACTTTTCTATTTTAATCCTATATTTCAATACAGCTTGACAAATGTATCTCTGCTACTCAGATCATCATAAAAATCCATGGGACAAAACAGTTATGTCCTCTCATAAGCCCAATAAGGTAGAAAACATTAGCCTGGCTCCCTCATCACAGGGCCAGGACATTGTACACCCCCGTCCACACATCGACCCCCAACAATGGCCGTGCTGATACTTAAGCAGATGCTTCTAGGATCCACGGATGTTTGCTGTGCTATAGCACCCTTAATTGAAGTTTGAATAAAAGAGGAGATGCTATCTGGAGCTTGATCGAACCTTTTCCTGCTGTTGAGATAATGCGTTTGCAAACTCTTGACTTTGTTGTGGTCATCTTCACTATGCAAACACAAACCGTGTTAGGGGTGTGTGGACATTGTTGTCACATGCACTCACACAAAGAACGAACGGAACAGCTATGGAGGAAAAAGAAATCACACTTATCAGTCATCCCATATATGCCCATATTTAGAATGTCAATGGGTAGTTGATGCATAACATGGACATTCCTTTTTTTTTACATTTACAGAAAAAAGTGCCTTGAAACGTGCAGCATTCAATGGTGACATAATTTCCACTGAAACAGGAAGACAGGGCGGGAAGACAGGAAGACAGCTCCTCCCATTTTTACAAATAGCCAATAGAGTTTCGTACATATCACAGCTCAGCTAGAGCCGTTGGGCTCTGTAAAGCTGCATTTTCCTCATAATCTTTAACCTTTAACCTCCATATCAAATCTTTAACCTCCATATCACTTTAAAATACAACATTCTGTGCAGAATTCAAACAGGTCCGATATGTTTTCTTGTCTGCACCGACTCAATCACATGATCCGCTCTGTGCTCTTGTTTCTCTGGACCGACTCGATCACATGATCCGCACTGTGCTATCGTGTCTCTGGACTGAAGATGCGGCGATTCACTGACACTAACGTGAAACCAGGCTTCATTCACCCCAACGGAAAGCGTATTTACACTGTCTGTAAACTATCCCTACCCCCTATATAGTGCACCGTCTGATCGTTCCCTATCCCCTATATAGTGCAATGTCTGATTGTTCCCAATCCCCTATATAGTGCACTGTCTGATCGTTCCCTAACACCTATATAGTGCACTGTCTGATCGTTCCCTATCCCCTATATAGTGCACTGTCTGATCGTTCCCTATTCCCTATATAGTGCACCGTCTGATCGTTCCCTATCCCCTATATAGTGCAATGTCTGATTGTTCCCAATCCCCTATATAGTGCACTGTCTGATCGTTCCCTAACACCTATATAGTGCACTGTCTGATCGTTCCCTATCCCCTATATAGTGCACTGTCTGATCGTTCCCTATCCCCTATATAGTGCTCTGTCTGATCGTTCCCTATCCCCTATATAGTATATTGTCTGATCATTCCCTATCCCCTATATAGTGTACTGTCTGATCGTTCCCTATCCCCTATATAGTGCACTGTCTGATCGTTCCCTATCCCCTATATAGTATATTGTCTGATCATTCCCTATCCCCTATTTAGTGCACTCTCTGATCGTTCCCTATTCCCTATAGTACACTGTCTGATCGTTCCCTATCCCCTATATAGTGCACTGTCTGATCATTCCCTATCCCCTATATAGTGCTCTGTCTGATCGTTCCCTATCCCCTATATAGTGCACTCTCTGATCGTTCCCTATCCCCTATAAAGTGCACTGTCTGATCGTTCCCTATCACCTATATAGTGCACTGTCTGATCGTTCCCTATCCCCTATATAGTGCTCTGTCTGATCGTTCCCTATCCCCTATATAGTATATTGTCTGATCATTCCCTATCCCCTATTTAGTGCACTCTCTGATCGTTCCCTATCCCCTATATAGTACACTGTCTGATCGTTCCCTATCCCCTATATAGTGCACTGTCTGATCATTCCCTATTTCCTATATAGTGCTCTGTCTGATCGTTCCCTATCCCCTATATAGTGCTCTGTCTGATCGTTCCCTATCCCCTATATAGTGCACTGTCTGATCATTCCCTATCCCCTAGATAGTACACTTTCTGATCGTTCCCTATCCCCTATATAGTGCTCTGTCTGATCATTCCCTATCCCCTATATAGTACACTGTCTGATCGTTCCCTATCCCCTATATAGTGCACCGTCTGATCGTTCCCTATCCCCTATATAGTATATTGTCTGATCATTCCCTATCCCCTATTTAGTGCACTCTCTGATCGTTCCCTATCCCCTATATAGTACACTGTCTGATCGTTCCTATCCCTATATAGTGCACTGTCTGATCATTCCCTATCCCCTATATAGTGCTCTGTCTGATTGTTCCCTATCCCCTATATAGTGCACTGTCTGATTGTTCCCTATCCCCTATATAGTGCACTGTCTGATTGTTCCTATCCCTATATAGTGCACTGTCTGATCGTTCCCTATCCCCTATATAGTGCACTGTCTGATCATTCCCTATCCCCTATATAGTGCTCTGTCTGATCGTTCCCTATCCCCTATATAGTGCACTCTCTGATCGTTCCCTATCCCCTATAAAGTGCACTGTCTGATCGTTCCCTATCCCCTATATAGTGCACTGTCTGATTGTTCCCTATCCCCCATGTAGTGCACCGTCTGATCGTTCCCTATCCCCTATATATAGTGCACCGTCTGATTGTTCCCTATCCCCTATATAGTGCACTGTCTGATTGTTCCCTATCCCCTATATAGTGCACTGTCTGATCGTTCCCTATCCCCTATAAAGTGCACTGTCTGATTGTTCCCTATCGCCTATATAGTGCACTGTCTGATCGTTCCCTATCCCCTATATAGTGCACTGTCTGATCATTCCCTATCCCCTATATAGTGCACTCTCTGATCGTTCCCTATCCCCTATAAAGTGCACTGTCTGATTGTTCCCTATCCCCTATATAGTGCACCGTCTGATTGTTCCCTATCCCCTATAAAGTGCACTGTCTGATTGTTCCCTATCCCTATATAGTGCACTGTCTGATCGTTCCTATCCCTAAAAAGTGCACTGTCTGATTGTTCCCTATCCCCTATATAGTGCACTGTCTGATCGTTCCCTATCCCCTATATAGTGCACTGTCTGATCATTCCCTATCCCCTATATAGTGCACTCTCTGATCGTTCCCTATCCCCTATAAAGTGCACTGTCTGATTGTTCCCTATCCCCTATATAGTGCACTGTCTGATTGTTCCCTATCCCCTATAAAGTGCACTCTCTGATTGTTCCCTATCCCCTATATAGTGCACTGTCTGATCATTCCTATCCCTATATAGTGCACTGTCTGATCATTCCCTATCCCCTATTTAGTGCTCTGTCTGATCGTTCCCTATCCCCTATATAGTGCACTCTCTGATCGTTCCCTATTCCCTATAAAGTGCACTGTCTGATCGTTCCCTATCCCTATATAGTGCACTGTCTGATTGTTCCCTATCCCCTTTATAGTGCACCGTCTGATCGTTCCCTATCCCCTATATAGTGCACCGTCTGATCGTTCCCTATCCCCTATATAGTGCACTCTCTGATCGTTCCCTATCCCCTATAAAGTGCACTGTCTGATCGTTCCTATCCCTATATAGTGCACTGTCTGATTGTTCCCTATCCCTATATAGTGCACTGTCTGATTGTTCCCTATCCCTATATAGTGCACTGTCTGATTGTTCCCTATCCCCTATATAGTGCACTGTCTGATTGTTCCCTATCCCCTATATAGTGCACTGTCTGATTGTTCCCTATCCCTATATAGTGCACTGTCTGATTGTTCCCTATCCCTATATAGTGCACCGTCTGATCGTTCCCTATCCCCTATATAGTGCGCCGTCTGATCATTCCTATCCCTATATAGTGCACTCTCTGATCGTTCCCTATCCCCTATAAAGTGCACTGTCTGATTGTTCCCTATCCCTATATAGTGCACCGTCCTGATTGTTCCCTATCCCCTATAAAGTGCACTGTCTGATTGTTCCCTATCCCTATATAGTGCACTGTCTGATCGTTTCCTATCCCCTATATAGTGCACTGTCTGATCATTCCCTATCCCCTATTTAGTGCTCTGTCTGATCGTTCCCTATCCCCTATATAGTGCACTCTCTGATCGTTCCCTATTCCCTATAAAGTGCACTGTCTGATCGTTCCCTATCCCCTATATAGTGCACTGTCTGATTGTTCCCTATCCCCTTTATAGTGCACCGTCTGATCGTTCCCTATCCCTATATAGTGCACCGTCCTGATGTTCCCTATCCCCTATATAGTGCACTCTCTGATCGTTCCCTATCCCCTATAAAGTGCACTGTCTGATCGTTCCCTATCCCTATATAGTGCACTGTCTGATTGTTCCCTATCCCCTATATAGTGCACTGTCTGATTGTTCCCTATCCCCTATATAGTGCACTGTCTGATTGTTCCCTATCCCTATATAGTGCACTGTCTGATTGTTCCCTATCCCTATATAGTGCACTGTCTGATTGTTCCCTATCCCCTATAGTGCACTGTCTGATTGTTCCCTATCCCTATATAGTGCACCGTCTGATCGTTCCCTATCCCTATATAGTGCGCCGTCTGATCATTCCCTATCCCCTATATAGTGCACTCTCTGATCGTTCCCTATCCCCTATAAAGTGCACTGTCTGATTGTTCCCTATCCCCTATATAGTGCACCGTCTGATTGTTCCCTATCCCCTATAAAGTGCACTGTCTGATTGTTCCCTATCCCTATATAGTGCACTGTCTGATCATTCCCTATCCCCTATATAGTGCACTGTCTGATCATTCCCTATCCCCTATTTAGTGCTCTGTCTGATCGTTCCCTATCCCCTATATAGTGCACTCTCTGATCGTTCCCTATTCCCTATAAAGTGCACTGTCTGATCGTTCCTATCCCTATATAGTGCACTGTCTGATTGTTCCCTATCCCCTTTATAGTGCACGCCTGATCGCTTCCTATCCCCTATATAGTGCACCGTCCTGATCGTTCCCTATCCCCTATATAGTGCACTCTCTGATCGCTCCTATCCCCTATAAAGTGCACTGTCTGATCGTTCCCTATCCCCTATATAGTGCACTGTCTGATTGTTCCCTATCCCCTATATAGTGCACTGTCTGATTGTTCCCTATCCCCTATATAGTGCACTGTCTGATTGTTCCCTATCCCCTATATAGTGCACTGTCTGATTGTTCCTATCCCTATATAGTGCACTGTCTGATTGTTCCCTATCCCCTATATAGTGCACTGTCTGATTGTTCCCTATCCCCTATATAGTGCACCGTCTGATCGTTCCCTATCCCCTATATAGTGCGCCGTCTGATCGTTCCCTATCCCCTATATAGTGCACTATGTGCCAATCACCATGTAGAAAATAGTAAATGTGTAAACATGTGACCGATTTCAGCCGCAGCATTCTCTTCTGATGACCACATGACAATGTTGTCATCAGAAGAGTACGCACACCGCCAGATTTTTGTAACTGTGTGTATTTTGTACGCCCGGGTCGCACATGCGCATTTAATGATTTTTGCAGTATTTGCATGTGTTGTAACTCGTGGCGAGAGATTGCTCAAAACTCTGCATGCACCGGACACCTGTGTACGCGCACGAGTCAAAAGAAGAATACTTTACATGGCTCGCATATATAGGGGTGTTTCTGCAACTACGGGCACTTTTGACTATCCCAATTTTTTTAAAAATCAACCTCTATGAATTTACATTTTAACCATCACAGTCTGTAATACATATAACAATGTACAAAAATTGAATGTATTTGTTAAGATTTTAATCTGGAATATGTTTATTTTTTATGTTTTTCAGGTCATCATCTTAAAAAGTGTCCTTACCGCAACGTTACAATAACGTTCCTTTTATACATTTTTCTTTATTTATTTATATAAAAATTTAATATATTTAAATAGCTTTTTTTTAATTTTATGCAGTTTTGTAAATACTGATATAAAAAAATAACAAGCAAAATAGGGAATTTTGTTTTATGCCTATGCCATGTAAAAATTTTACAGTAACCTTAGATGTCAATTGTTTCCATACACATAAAATATAACATATTTAACTTTTTATGACAGATGTTGCAATTTCAATGTGTAAATTATCTCAACTAAGTGTTAAAATTATTTTTTTTTTAATGAAAATGTGAAAAAAATAAAGAAATATAGCAGCGCTGCGGTAATGACATCTTGTGTTGGTAAGGACACAATGTTAAAGTACCACGAAATCAAAAACAAGCTACTGTAGAGAACAACATTAAAAGAAACAGAAATCAACAGGTATTGCAACTGTAAAACACAGTAGCAGTTTTAAGCAAATAACTCTTTTAACTGTCTCCTAAAGTTGATGTCGCACGAACATTAGTAATAAAATAAACTAACACAAACCCATAACACTAATAACATCTTATCACAACATTACATTTTTGTACCATAGCCAATTATATCTCATTTCAGACTGAGAAGTTATCTCATTGCAACATTTAGGCTTCTGGTACATGTGCAGATAACTATTCAAACGAGAACAGAGTTCCTTCCAAACTGAGTCAGTAAGCTTCATGTGTCTTGCTGTCACTGGTTGTGGTTCAATGTTTTTGAATCAGTTAATTCATTTTAATTAATTGCAGAGTTATTTACTGCAAAACTGCTACTGTGTTTTACACTTGCAATACCTGTTGATTTCTGTTTCTTTTACTGTTGTTCTCTACAGTAGCTTGTTTTTGATTACTTTAACATTGTGTCCTTACCGACACAAGATGTCATTACCGCAGCGCTACTCTATTTCTTTCTTATTTTCACATTTTCATTTGCAAAAAAATATTTTAACACATATATTGAGATGATTTACACATTGAAACTGCAACAACTGTCGTCATAAGTTAAATATGTTCTATTTTGTGTGTATGGAAACAATTGACATCTAAGGTTACTGCATGGGATAGAAAAAACCCCATGAAATTCCCTGTTTTGCATGTTATTTTTTTATATCAGTATTTACAAAACTGCATAAAATTTGAAAAAGCTATTTAAATATATACATTTTTAATAGAAATGTATAAAATGAACGTTATTGTAATGTTGCGGTGAGGATACTTTTTAAGATGATGACCCGAATAACACAAAAAATAAACAAGTTCCAGATTAAAATCTTAACAACTACATTCAATTTTGTGTACATTGTTATATGTATTACAGACTGTGATGGTTAAAATGTAAATCCATAGGTTGATTTTTAAAAAAAAATTGGGATAGTCAAAAGTGCCCGTAGTTGTAAGGTCTTTACCGCAACACCTAAATTTGCTGCTGTAAAGACATGTTGCGGTAATGACATTTTTGATAATATTTTAACTAATTGCAGCTAGCAAGGCCTACTACATTAGTTTTGAATCTTAGCATCTTAATATACATGAATTCAACAGTAATGTACATTTATTTTTTTAAATGTAGCTCAAAATACACAATTATTAAGCTGAATGGTAAGGACGCACAATAAATACTAGAGCAGAAAAGAGGATGTTTACCTTATTTTTTTGGTATCTTGTGAGAGAGGTAGTGTGGTGACCCAGTCTGTCGGCAATGTGCTCAAGGGATAATTTCTGTTTCCATAGAAACTAGACTTGTTTGTGTTTGATAACATTTCATAATAAAAGTTTTTTTTCATTGTTGCGGTAAGGACTCAAAAGTGTGGGACAGGCACATTTTGTTTAAAAATCATAAAAATGATCAGTAAATAATACAAAGAATTTTAATATTATTTAAATGAATTTGTACATTAAACAATTCCATTTGAAATAATGTCAAATTGTAATTAAATTAGCTTATTTGATGTATCTGAACATTGAGACCACAGGTGTGGGACATTAACAAAAATGGTGTTTTGAGCAATAAATGCTTCATAATATTATATTAAATCACATTAATCAGTACTTATATTTTTTGTCAAGGTGTGTAATGGCACTGTGAATATATTTATAAAGCATCATATGACAAATTTTAACATAAATGTAAAATTTCACTGCTGGGACTGAAAAGTGCCCGTAGTTGCAGAAACACCCATATACGTAAAAAAAAAAAGAACGTATACTTAGGGCTTTTAAATATCTTCTAAATGCAAATTTTGCACACTAGTTTATAAATAACAGTAAGGCTAACATATTTATACCAAAAGCCAAAAAAAACTTCCATTTGGATTTCATGGGGACTTTAACCAGTCAGTAACTTTTTCTTCCGTCTCTATTTGTATAGTATAATGTAATGTAATATTTCAAAAGAATGTAGAATGCTATTGTATTCCTTTTAAGCAAAGAATTTTGAAGTTTTTTTAGGGGCTCAGTGTGACAGAAACTACAATCCCAGGATGCACTGGGTGAGCTGTTTGGTAGTTCTGAGGTGAATGTGATGGAGGGGGAGTCAGGTCTTTCTGCTCACACTCCTCCATCCATGAGTGCGGAATCTCGCAGCTGTATCCTCTGTAGTGCTGGGGGAGGACGACGATACGGACTATCTTCAAACCAGTAAAAACATTCAATAGTCAAGTTAGTTTCCCGTAGCCAGACCAATTCATACAGAGGACTGCGACTCAAGCAAAAGCGCATTTGATCGTTTTGGTTAGTTCTGACTTTCGACCGAAGTAGTAACTGGGGTAAAACTTTCCCCCCCTCTACCTTCTTGTCTCACGAGCGCAAACAAAAACAGCACGGGTGGGATTTACAGAAGAAAAACGGGAGAACTCGGTGGAAAATCGGTTTGTTCGTGCTACGAGTGAGTCTTGAACATTATGTTACTTAACGAAAGCATCTTTACGCGATCTTTAGTACGAGCACGCGCGTCTCCGCTGAATATTTTCACCGATTTCAAACGATTCTCAGGCGAGTCGGACGAACAACCGAGTAAGATCGGTGTGGTTTGATGAGAACCAGAAAAAGTGTAACTTAGTTACAACAGAAGAAGAAATGTGGAGTTTTGTCCATTGACTGTTTTCGGGAGCCTGCATTTTATGAACTTCAAAATCTGATCTGGGATTGACTCTTTTCAGAAAGGATTTGCTTCAGAAAGAAAAAAAGGTGAGTAGCCTAACGCCTGTAAATGAACTCTAGCTATATAGTGTCTGTAATAAAATACACATGATGTGCTGTTTTTAATGGGTTTGCGTAACGTTAATACTTAGCGTTTGGATAAAAACGCCAGGACAGTATAAAAACACTTGCCTGTTGGGAAGAGTTTGGTGACCGTTAAAATAAGTGTGTCCAGAAACGCGTATTTTTACGCTTTTTTTCTTCTTCTACTGTCTTGCAACAGTGAACAATTTTAATGTTATTCCTCGGTCAGAATCCAAAAATAAATCGATTTAAAATGTATTTTGGAAAGTCGTTTTGAATGGGCTGTTTGTTTAAATGTTAAATAAGTCTCTTATTAAGCCTGACTAGCTTTTTTAAAATTATTATTCCGTATTGTTTTCGTATGAGCACGCTGTGAAATATTAGCTTTAATCACCAAATGGTCCCAAATCTGATGTTATTATGAGAGCGAGTTAATGCGCACTGCCACGCGCGCTCTCGCACAACATCTCATCGTAAGCTACAATGTTTTCAAAATCAATTGGCATTTTAAGCTTAGGATATTGAGGAAACAAAACCTTTTCACTTAGTGGCTTGTGTGGAAAATGTGTTCAACATGTGTTACTGGGCTATTATTAGGTTACTTTATTATGAATTAATTTGTTAATTGGGAGCATATCACTTACTTTTTTAAATTTTGATTTATTATTATTTTGTAAATCAGTGTTTTCATGCACTTATTCATCCTTGTGATTTTGCAGATTCCCTTTCCCCAAATAAATGCCTGTTTTGTTATCTTGATGTGACAGGCAGGTTTATTCTTGCAGTTGTTTATCTTCCCTCAGTAAAAAGACAACAACATAACTGTACTGAAGTATGAGTTTGGATGGCACTTTGGCAGAAGTATAATTCATTAAAACTCATTGTAAAAAGACATGAGACGCATTAAATCCTGGAATCGTTTCAGCATTTCAATGACAGTAAAAGGCTCTCTTGCTGAAAGACACATTTTTTTGTCTTTTTTTGGGCAGCTGAAGATGTTTCCACAGAAATTAGAAAATCCTGTTGTGCTGTAGGGCTTTTACTCTGTCACAAGCAAAATAATTGTGCACCCACCTCACAGTGTCACTCCCTTTTTCTTCCTCATCACTCACTGGATAATTTCAGAGTAGTGCAAAAGACATCCCCCTCTTCATCCTTTGACTGTTTAGCATGGACTAGAACTTTCTAATCATTGATATAAGCTTTACATTATCCTTTGTGCTAGCTTTTAAAGACTCTCCCTGTTAAGTGACCATTGCAATTTCAAGGAAGGACATTCACAGACAATTTCCACCTTTTCACCGGTGTGAAGAACGTGATGGAAAAGCAGAGCGGTTTATGAGCGGCGACATGCTGGCTGCCGACTGCATGCGCAGACTTGACCCAGACTTGTTGCAAGTTGATGCAGAAATGTGAGCAAAATACAGTCAATTACATATGAACATTTTCAGGCTGTTTGGCGCAAGACCCATATCATAGCTTGAGTTTAGACTCTTTTTTTAAGCTCTCCGCTTTAGATACATTTCTGGAATTTCATTTGAATCTCGAATAAAGAGATTTCTTGATGTTTTCCTAAGCTCTATTCAACCATTGAAGCACTGAAGAACTGTAACGGACCTTGTGAAAATGTAGTTGTTTAAGTCCATAATTACATCAATTACTTAAATTAGAGGGGAAATCATTATGGCTGCTCGTCCCTCAGGATCTGACCAGTGATTTTACCGTTAGCCGCTCCAGACAGGTCACCGGTTCATCTGGTCTGCAATGAAGTTAGAACATATTGTAAAGCATCATTAGTATTTTCTTAGAGGGAATATGCCATTGACCGTTTGAGTTGCATTAATCAAATGCAACGCTCAAAATAATTAACTTGTTTGAGTCGAGGCAACTCAAATTAAACAAATTAGTTCAATCAAATTAATGTTATGAGCATTTACAACTTTATTTCTCTTTTGAGTTCTCAAAACAGACACTTTAAGTTATTTCATTGTTTTGAGTTTTATAAACTTGTTTCTTTTAATTTAGACAAACTTAAATTTAAATTTAAAATTTAAATTTAAATTCTATTTCCCAGCATGCTTTGCCATGACACTCAAAATGGGCAGTAAATGGCAAAATTAAGTGTTATATTATGTTGTTTTCTGTGTGCAAGATTAACGTTGGCGATTTAGTAGTGTTTAAAGTTTTATGCTAGATTAGAAGAATTTATGTTGTTTGTAGGGTTTCCATCATAATGACGAGAGGAGCGTGAGCTTAATTTGAGAACAGATGCGTATATGTTAAATGTTTTATATTGCTGTACTCATTCAGCAAGTGCTATGCTAATGCTACCAAAGCATTGTGTTACCAATTAGCAAGGTGGCATTCATTGAATTAGCTAGTTAAGGCTAGTCAAGCTTCCTCCACTAAAAATGTGAGATTACATGATATTTTAAGTTAAATGTATGAATTAGCTTACTCAAATATTTCAAGTTCAAAGCAATTAAAATGTATGAGTACAAAATAAAAATCTGCAAGTTCTGCTTACTTAAACTTTAAATTAACTTAATTTGCATGATTTGAGTTTTGCCAACTTATTCTGGTTTACAGTGCAGTATAAGCTTGTTCACTGTGGAGTACTGGATAACAATGGATGTATTTAAATCAGAGTTTACTAAACCAGCCTTCATGTTTCACATACCGTCCAAAACAGTCGTTTTGGTTTGTTGTGGAGTACTTGTAGTGACTGCTTTATAGTTAAATGCACTGTTGTTTGAAAATGAAAGGAAGCAAATGGATGAAGGAGAAAAGACGTGCTGTGCTGTGGGTGTTCTTCCGGTGGAAGTATGCTGTTGAGAGTTTGGAGAGAAGAGGAATTCTTTGCCCTCTAATTTACTGGGCTGGCAGGGCTGGGCTGGCACAGTAAACTATCGCCCAGCACTTTTAAAAGGAAAGTTACTATTACACAACAGTCTGAGAGAGAGCTTTAGCATTAAACTTCAGGAGGAGTTTAGGCCTCAAGATGGAGAGATGCGTACAATGCCTTATTTTGTTTACATCTACACATCTGTGACAAAACAAAGATCCTGGTATTAAGATGCATTTTGGTCGATTGGATCACGTTGATGAGGCTTGTTTACACCTGGTGTTTTTAATCCGTCTCTATTGTTCACTTTCAACCACTTCTGTCCTGATTTCTTTGAGGGGAGGGTTTGTAAGGTGGGAAAATGCATGGCTTTCTTCTGCAGATCTTTCGATCTAATGGATAAAATAAGCTTGTGCAATGAACGTGACCGGAGACGACAGAAAACATACGGAAAGCAGCAGCTTTCGTTTCTGCTCTGACAGACCCAAGTCCAGCTGAACGCTGTGAGTGTGTGTTAGAAATCAGGAATCTCTAATGTTTACATTATATTTCTCATCAAGGAGGTGATAACTTTGCTGTAATTAAACCAACAAGCTTCACTATTAAGGCTGCTCACTTTTTGTGCACCTTATTTCATCCGATTTCTTTCAAAAAATGTAATCTTACAGCGCTAATTTATCTGATCTAACGAGTTGTAGGCTAGATAAAATAACAAAAAAAATTGCCGTTATTTTCCTGTTTTTTTACGTCATCCATGACGGCTGTATTCTTACCCATGCTGGCAAATAATACAGCCATTTAAAATCAGAGTTTTTTGCATAGCATGTGCATAGTAAAGCCTTCACCGACAATACTTTTGGTTGGGAATTAACGAAACAGATATCGGATACCAGTCATGTCTAAAGTGAATGTAAAAAGGTGGGCCAACAATCGGATCTGGTGAAAAGATCGGATCTGTGCATTAAGTGCAGTGTGTTGTATTTATGAGGATCTATTGACAGAAGTGCAATATAATATACATACCTATGTTTTCAGTTGTGTATAAAGACCTTGCATAATGAACTGTTATGTTTGTATTGCCTTAGAATGAGCCATTTATCTCCATACACCTCGGATCCCTTACAGGGAAATCGCCATTTTGCGCCGTCATGTATCTACTGTAGCCCTAAACGGACAAACTGCTCTACAGAGCACTAGTCACTCTCTGCTCTTTCCGACCACAACATCTTTATCCTGTGTCGGCCACCGTATAGCTTCTCTGTGCGTCGAAAGGGAGGGGTGAGCTGTTGCAATTCACATCCTCACAGCTAGATGCCGCTAACATTTACACAGTGCACCTTTAAGACTTTCAGTGTAAATGCAGCCAAACCTGGGTCTTCAGCCCACAAAGTTTAAATCCTGTCTGGCTAGCATGATTCCCATAATGTTTACTGATTAGGTCAGTAGGTGTTTTTATTTAATTTTATTGTTTTATGGCTGTTTGAACGCATTCGACCACATGAGCGTTTACACTATGAAAGCAATCTGAATGCATTTTCGACTACCTTTAGAAGTGGTGGAAAGTGAATAATCTCAAAATGTTTTAGACCCCGTTTACACCTGTATTAAGCGTCATCCACTTGTGAGCGGATCCATTAAAACACATCTTAAAGCCATGCATGTGTAAACTGGGACAAAATGGCTGCCTTAGTTGACTGAAATCAGTTTTTTGGGGGTTTGATAATTAAGGGTGTAATTAGGCATGTGCCGGTATCAATTTTTCATGTTGCGATTAATTGCTGAAGCTTTTATCACGGTATACGGTATTATCACGATATTGAAATAAGTTGCAAAAAAAGTGTTGTAATAGTATAACAGGTTTAAGAACTCTTTTTGTAATAACAAAAATAACTCTGAATGTTTAAATACAATAATACAATGCACCAAAAATATATAAAAGTTAAATTTTAAGTGCAAAAGAATTAGGCTATAAAGAACAACAGGTAACACGTTACAATAAGGTCTCATTATTTAATGCATTAACTAAGATTGAGCAATAGATACATTTGTTACAGAAAGTTTTTTTTTTAAAGTTAGTTAAGAAATACAACTGTTTGGTAATAATGAATTAACATGTTAACTAATGAAGCTTTATGTCTCAAAGTTTTACTGAACAATAACAAATAATCAGAAAATGTCTAATCATTAGGGCATGCTGTAGTCCAGATTTAAAATATAAAAATGTTTAAGTTTGAAAATAAATAGCCTGTTAAGTCTTTAAGTATTAAGTATTTGGTGCTGTGATGAACAACATTGAAATTACTAAAAATGAACGGCTGTTTGGAGCATTTGAAAAACTTCACTAGCGCAATTGCTTTGTTTGTGGGGTTTCTGGGGTAACCGCTGCATAATGCCTGGCTCACACTACAGGAGTTTTAAAATCCTATCCGATTGTAAAATCTGGTTGCAGCACACACTTCAGGAGAATCTTTGCAGATTTTCTTCCCTCAAATCTTAAACATGCTCACACTACAAGATTTGAAATTCGCGAAGCATCACACACTACAAAATGTTATTAAGATTATCGTGCCAGAGGAAGCGCATCACGTGATCTACGCAACAGATTGTAATCGGGGAAAATGGATACTGTAAACCGAAAACTTGCTCTATCAATAATGATCGTTTGTTGTGGGAAAAAAAACAATAGTGGAAAAATAAATGAGTGTGAATGAGAAAATGTTTGGGGAGACGGGATCAACATGGACTGTCAGTTCTTCAGCGAGAAATGGAGGTAAAATGTAGCCTACCTTATATTAGTAACGTTAGGCTATCATAGTGTGCTAGAATGTTTACCGTTATAATATTGCCTGCCTAGTTCAAAAGCGATAGTGTCACCTTTTACAGTGTAGATTTGTGCTGTAATATAAAATACAATTGATGCTAGTATAGCATGTATTATGAAATGTGTCTATCTCTCTCTCTCTCTCTCTCTCTCTCTCTCTCTCTCTCTCTCTCTCTCACACACACACACACACACACACACACACACAGCGCGTGCGCGCTGCGCGCAAATACACACACACAGCGTGCGCGCACATACATACACACACGCACATACATACACACACGCACAAACAATCCCCTCTCTCTATCTATATAATTATTGTTATCGGTTTCGAGGTCGCCATTTCGAAATGTCCGTCACTTCCGTCTAGTCGTAGACTTCTTGTTTCCTATTGGCTATTGTGACAGTACTGACGTTATTACAATCTTCCTCATCCCGATAAATATCAAACATGTTTGAAATGATCGGGGAGAGCCCGATTTATGTGAGAGCAGATCGGGAGGGGCAAGATTTTATCTGTGAACGTCTCACATTACCAGATAATCAGCGCCGAACATCGGAACCGATCGAGGTCATGGACAAGATTTGTTCTCCGAATCTCGGGAGGGGGAAATCGGGTATAAATCGGTCTAAAACTCCTGTAGTGTGAGCCAGGCATAAGTCCATCAGCGCCCTCTGCTGTCATTGAAAGTGCACTTCATTCAGCGTGTGCGTCTCCTTCACTCGTTCAGCCACGTGCTTCTCATGCACTTAGGGCTTATTTACATCTGAGCGCATGTCCCTTTGACGCAGAATACAGCGGTGTTGAGCATTTTATACGGTTGATGGGCAAAGTATTCTTTAATGCATTATAAAATCATTTATTTGTTAATAAATTATTATTTACGGTATTTCGAAGTGCCCACGATAACAATATTGTGCATATTCATTATCGTGATATATCGCATTACCGAATATCGGCACATGTCTAGGTGTAATATGATAATCTTATCAACACCAGATTCTGTTTCGATGGGGGCTGATCCGGGATCTCACCCGGAAAGGAGGAGACCATGGGTTTAGAGGAGAATTATAGATCTGGAAGAAAAGAGAGATAGGAAAAATCAAGATGGAAAAGAGGGAACAGTAAAGAGTTTTGTAGGTAAAGTTCATCAGCCCGGTCCTAATAGCCTCCCCATGGAGTGGCAGTCCGGAGACTCTTGGTTTGGTGGGCCGGCTATGGCTCTGGCTCCCACCGGCACTGGAATGAGTGAGGTCAGGCGTCCCGTCTCCGACACAAACCAATGCTGTTCTCTGGAATGTTCCGCTCCAGTAGTAGGCAGCGGTAATGAGCTGGGCCTGCTGTATGCTCTTGCTATGTTCCCCTCCAATGATCAGAGGGAGAGAAAAACATGCTGGGGTTCATTAATTAGGGTACTAACTTCTCTTTCCACTTGACTTGGCCTACTTCTTTTTATTCCATGCGCTCTCTCTCTCTCTCTCTCTCTCTCTCTCTCTCTCTCTCTCTCTCGACTGTCTGCACGTCTTTCCCTCTCAAAATGAACACGTTGGAAAGACGTTAAATATAATCAGCTGAATGTTTGTTCTGCTGTTTGTTTTACTTAGAAATAGTTCACGTAAACAGAGGAACTTGTTTAAATTTTTGTTCAAAACATTTACATCATCATAATCTCAGCCAAGTAATTTAGTCATAAACCAAGCGTTCTGGGCTGTGATTTTCTTAAACTCAACCTTTGTGTTTCCCTTAAAGCATATTAATTAAATGTGTTAAGTGTTTAAACTAGTTCAGGGCACATTAGTCATTCCAGCCAAGCAAGACTACACTACACTGAGAAAACAAGATACTAAAGACATAAAATGAGCACAGATTTACTCGTGATTCTTAAACGTTATTATACGTGATTCTTTTACACATTTAATGGATAAAATATTGGAGAGAATAATAAATGTTAGATTCAAACATGTAATCCACAATAATGTACCAGAGCATGTTTTAAAGAGCAATCAACAAAGGTTTAGCTAACATGTTTTCTGAAGTTTTAAAGATACTTATTGCAAATCATTGTATCCATTTCCTCTTAGCACACCTGCCCTGGTGGGAGTTTCCCATGGACTGTTTGCCTTTCTTCAATTAAAAAAAATAAATAAAAAAATAGCGTGATATAAATTCGGAAATGTGAGATATAAAGTCAGAATTGTCTTAACTGTGAGAACTGTCTTCCTCAAGTCATTTATCCCTGTTGTTTGCATTACTACAATAAGATGGTGCCTAAATCTCTTATTTACCCTATAAATAAGATATAATGGAATTGATTATAATGGAAGCTTCCTGGTTTTGTCATGTCTCGTCTGCACTGTATACTGTATTACAGTAAGATTCACATTAGTAGGTCTTTGCTTTCTTGCTTTTCCATATAGTCTACACTGAAAAATGTTATGTTGACTTTACTTAATTTTATTATGGTAAGTGGTTGCACAAATAAATTTGTCTAAATCCAGATATATTTTTAAATTAACTTTACGTATTTTTATAAGTTGAATTTACGTATATTTTATCAGATGGATTTATGCATATTTTATAAGTTGAATTTACGTATATTTTATAAGTTTAATTTACGATATTTTTTAAGTTGAATTTACTTATAATTTATAAGTTAAGCATTTATATTTTATAAGCTAAATGTACTTATATTTTATAAGATGCATGTATTAAAACTTTCAGTAATTTCAGATTAATTATATTCATAATTTTACCTAAATTCTTATGAGTAGAATTTACTAAGAAATTTTATGTTCAGTACACTAAAATACATAGTAAAATTAAGTTTAATCCAATAGTTTTTTAATATCTTATTGTATTTTCATTAATATTCAGACAAATAAAGCAAACCCGATATTTTCAACTGTAACTTTATTTTTCTAATCCAAGAGATAGATTTTTTCTCTCCCAAACAAGAGTGCCAGTAATGTAACTCAGTAGTCACCATTTCTCAAATTGCTTTCTTAGAACAAAATGCCCTAGTATCATCCATTAACATAAAATACATTAATTTCATTAATTTTCATTCATTTCACATTGTGCCATTCGTGACAAAAACAATTGATCCAGAATAGCTGAAAGACAGCAAACTCTGATGAACTTGTGTGAGATTGCATTAAACTGCAAACACTTATATTGAGTCAACACTCCAAAACATACCTAGTACAGATTTAAATGTTAACAACTGTGGTTGTTACTAAGGTCCATAACTCACTTTGGAACATCTTCTACAGCTGCATTTCACATCATACTAAATATGCTTTATCACTCCGTAAACACAATAACAATGGGTTCATAATTGCAGCTGAGGAAATCATAGTCCAGCATTGAATTTAGGTTCTTTAGTCCAAGGACTTTGGAGGAAAGCCTCTCCCCATCCATTTTCAAGAGCACTTTTTGAATGAATTCATAGAAGTATTTCAGCTTTTTGGGGTAAGCCATGTTCAGTACATAGATGACTCCAAGCATCATTGCACATGCCTGAGCTACATATCCAATGTTGTCCAGAATGATTACTCCTTCAACATAAATGCCAATGTCATCATGAGCTCCAATTTCTTCACCCTCCTTGTTGATGACATATATGCCCATGGTGGATTTCTGCATGTCTCTCAGGATGTCATCCCCTTCAATGTCCTGTATATTTGTTGAATATAGGTGACAAAAAAAAAAAAACATGAATTTATGAAATAGATTTTAATGACCTGAAAATTCTACATTTCTTTATATTTACAATATATGATAATTATCCTGGTCAGTAAAATTATTGAAAATATTTTTGTCAGTTAAATAAAGCTTCATGTGAATTAAATCAGTTTTTTTTTTATGGCATTGTGGAAAATATCCAAAATTTTCTGCAAATGGAGCAGACACAGAAGTCAGAATAGATGGACTAACACATTACATTGTTGGTTTAGGTCTTTTAACTGAAAAATAAGAAAAATAACAAATAAAGCCTGGCTTATCGTGTCAAGAACCAAACTAATAGTTTAAAATGTTTGAGCCAATTTGGAAAATGGTCAGCGCTAATGTTAATGCATTTGTCATCAATGGGCTAAAACATAAAAACACCAGTATGATCCTTTGTTCATGTTAGAGCATTTTTTAAGTTTTGTATTAGTTGATTTAAATAAAAGCAGGCTTACACACAATAATAGCTCTAAACCCCAAAACACGACAGCATGTAGACAGTGATAGGACTACAGGTGCCATAGTTGTGGTGTTCACACACTGATTTTGTTATGCATCAGGCTTGTTTTTGGTGGGCGCCCATTTAAATCACATTGTGAAAGCCATTTTCTTCTAACTAGTGAGTTAGTGACATTAGGATCTTAAAACATTTTCTATAATACAACACAGTACATCTGACTGACAAATAAAATTACAATGACTTGCCTTATACTCCTGAATGAGATGTCCATCATCCTCACCAAGGTAGATGCAAAGTGCCTTGATGACTGCTGCCCTTTAAGATTGATGTCACTTCCAGCCTGTGTAAAAGGATTACAACTATTAAAATATAATGATTAATTAAAAAAAATCTTGAAACTGTAAAATATTTCAAATCTGTGGTAAACTCAAAAATAAATGACAAAAATAAGTGATTTTCTTAAAATATCAGGTCTGAATGTGTAGGGCGATAGCACTATTGTAACTTCTACTTATTCAGGAAGTTTCACTGAGAGCAATGGTCTCTCCTTCACTGATTACAACTATGTAAAAAAATAAAAAAAAAAATTGAAAACATACAATTTCCATCCACACCTGTGTTTTAGCTGCTTATCAGATTTGATCTCGGCCTATATTAAAACTGTACAAAACTAACATCAGTTGGCCATTCAAGTACATTGGGCATGCCGGTAAACATGACGCCTGCTTCTACTCCGCAGTTACTGAAGATTTGGCGAAAGAAAAAAGTATACTACAGATGAAGACCAATACCAGAGATTTTCTTTGCTTGACACTTAGGTAGAACTGTTACTAAAAGTAACACTGGAATAGAAAGCGACTGTGGCGGTGGGAAACAGACTGGCAATTGTTCCAAAGCAAATATGGCGACATTCACAGAATAAAAGTGTTATAAATAGATGGACCGATACCATTGTTTCAGAATTGAGTATCGGTCAATAACGATACTAAACAGATCCGATACCAATGCAGTTTTGTTTAAAAATCTATGTAGAATTTCTAAACCTTAGTGTGTTGAATTGAAAATCACTCTTTTGTGAGTTAAACACAATCAACTAAATACAGACTTCATTATAAAGAAAAACAACAAATTAAAAATATATAAAATCACAATCTATGACAAAAATAGCTTACTACTATAGATGGTGAATAAATTAGATTAGTGAATAATTTAGCAGCAAAAGTTACAAAATCACGAGTGCACAATAATTGTTCAAAGTGGGTAAGTTAAATTACGGCATGCTTTCTATGTATGACGTTCTTAATATAATTCATAATCCCACATTTATAATGAACAACGTGGTTATTGTGTTATTACAAACTGTGCGCTGGTTTTAAAGTTGCGAAAATCTTGTATGAAAAGGCCTTAAAGAGGTGGACCCAGGCACAGGTTAAGCCACAAAGAGACGCATCTAATGTGATTGCTAACCGTGCCTCAACATAAGGCAACCAAGCCTAGTGTGAATACACCCTTAGAGTAAAAGTGTCTACACATGATCAGTGGCAGATTTACTTTGCACTGCTGTTAGTCATTACGGTTATAGAAAGAACAAATACACAGAAGCATGCCTAGCAGGAAGGTAGACATGAAGAAAATGTCTGTGTGTACTGCTACTTTTATAGCAGCACTTCTCTATGAATTATATGATGACAAATTAACAGTGTTGAGATCCCCCCATAAATAAATAACAAAATGTATACCACACAGGTAACAGAACATTTTTATATTTTTCCTTAGCAGCACTGCTATGATCAGTATAGCTATAGTTGTGTTAATAGGGTTGTAACGGTATGAGATTTTCACGGTATGATAATCGTCTCAGAAAATATTAAGGTTTCACGGTATACGGTATTAAACAATCATTATTTTGCTGTTTATTATCGTTATAATCATCAACTACAATGACCCTTCAAGAAATGAAAATGGATAAGGTTTTTTGGTTGAACATAAGGTTTATTATCAGTCAGTGTATTCTGTGATTATTCTTTATAAAATTGTGAAATGCTCATTAAGTTCTCTCAGAGCAGCTCTATTAATGTCTTCACATCGTCATATAGTGAGTGAGATGGCTGACGCTTTTCAACACCATGACGGTACTCAAGTGCACGCCTACTTGAGTATGTACTAGAAAACGGGCGCTGCTCATTCACAAATATCTTAGACACGCACAACAAGCAGAATATAAATGTACAGTATATAGCAGTCTTTTGCGCTATATATTCATAGACAAACGCATATCACAAATTGATTTATTGCAAAGCTATATTTTTCATTTATTCATTCATCTATCAAATCACGTATGTGACATCTGCGTGATACCTAAATTCCATTTTCATGACTGGATTCCAGGATTCAACCTGCATCATGGAAATAAAATTGCCTTAAGTTATTAACAGAACATAACTTTATCTTCACGGAGGGATGGTGGACGCAAATATGAGAACATGTTCAATGTATTTCATCCTTGTTCCGCCCCTCTTCATTCACATTTCTTGCAAACTGGATAACCACCTTCAAGAACAACCCGTGTTCGTTTTTGGATACCCAGACTATTCCCATACTGCAGATTTTAACTTTTATTCGTCTGAGAGATTATTCGAATTTGTACCCTCTGGCTCTGACATTTTTTCAGCTGTACATGTATAAGTGGAGTCTTAGCAGTCACGTTTCCAAAACCGTGTATAAGCAAAAATTTTCAAGATATGATAATCGCATATTTCAATATCGCGATAAACTGCCATACCGGTATACCGTTACAACTCTTGCTGTTAGGATGCATGTTAAATGCACTGTCTAAAATGTAGTTAAATGCACTTACCAAAACAATATGAGCTTCCCTAAGAATTAGGTCACATCACACCAACACATTCAGATATGAGAATAACCTGCAACAGAAATAAAAATGAGCAGGAATTAAAAGATAAATTGTAAGCATATTGAGAAAAAAGTAATTGTTCAATAATCACAAACTTGTGTCAGCACAAAACTGTTAAATCCAATGACTCAAATCAGATCACTACAGACTATTTTTGTGGCCAAGGTTAAATTTTTAATAATACCTTATTATTACTATATAATATATATGCATAAAAATTCTAACAAATGGCAGATTAAGAGGGTGGAAGTGGACAGACAGACAATGACTTCATTTTCAGGAAATAATATTTTATTTATCAACTAGCTGGTCCTCTCGTGTCATCTGCAAAGCTCCTGCTATTAGTTATGAAGCATTTGTATGCTTCTACTACATGTACTTTCAGCCCCACCTTCACGTTTTAAGTTTCGATAAGGCGAGACGGATACCTTCCACGATGACTGCTACCCATGCCACTACCACGGCGAAGAAATTGAGAATACGGAGATGGTTGTATATATATAATTATTATATAATTGTATTTTATAATTTTTATAATTGTAATATATAATTGTATTTTATATATATATAAAAATTAAAATAAAAAGTAACATTAATGATGTATGAATATATATATATATATATATATATATATATATATATATATATATATATATATATATATATATATATATATATATATATATATTCATACGTCATTAATGTTACTATATATATATATATATATATATATATATATATATATATATATATATATATATATACATATATACACATACACACATTGTAAAAAGCACTTTATAAATAAAGGTGACTTAAAATTTTGACTTGACAAAAGGTGAAGCAACTTACCTCTGCAGTGAGTACCAAATGAGTACAATGTTTTTTTCAGTTTGTGGGCTTGTAGATGACCAAGACATGCACCCAGCAGCAGAATGTCTATTTTAATATAAACATTAAAATAGAAAAGTAACATTAATGATATATGATAATTGAGATGAATATTAACTATGTATATATATATATATATATATATATATATATATATATATATATATATATATATATATATATATATACATACACATACATTAAAATCAAAAGTCATGTTTATTTTTATTTTTTTTAAACACATTAAATTGTATTATTTGTGTCCTAATAAGATGGAGTGTATAACTTGGGGAAAAAAATGACCATTGTCTTAAATACATAAATCCAGGCATTCTAAAATAGCGCGACAACCTCCTCTGCTAAAAACACAAACAATGAATGAACGGTTTTGGCGGCCAGCCTCCCAAAATGGCGGAAGAAGGAGGTGCGGTGATTTCTGGGCGCGGGGCTCTGTGTCGTGACCATAGACATAATAAATACATATACATATATATATTATGTCTATGGTCGTGACGACATCTCCTCATTCTCAATAAGAAAAGCTTATTTTATTTTGTTCCCGCGAAGACCTGCCTCTGATTGGCTAGTGATCGTTGCATTGTTTGGTTTGGTTGGTTGGTAAGGTTTATAGTCTTTGAAAAATGCCACAGAGAGCACAGACTGTAAAAAAATAGTCAGTCAGCGGCAGAGTAGGGGCGGGTCTACGCGGAATGTAAAAAAAAAAAAAAAAAGCGAGAGGAATACGGAGAGGACCCGATAACTTCAACGTTAATATTAAAACACACGTATCAAGTTCTTCTTACCAACCCGACTTTTATTCATTGATACTTAATAAAACACAATCTGGTGATTATTTTTGCATTCCTGAAATCCGCTCACGACAAATACATAAGACTTAACTCAATTACTGCTGTCTGCCCGCTCCGCGTTGTGTTTTGAATTAACTTAACGTTGGCAAATCAGGCAAATAATGTTACCTAGGACTGCCATTATGTAGAAGCATAAACTCTTGCCGTAAGTGCACATTAACCCTTTTACCAACATGATTTCACAGGTGTATTTTGTCCTAATGTTAACACACAGACAGACAATCACTGGCTTACAGCCAGTCAGGAATAACGTTAATGTAACGATAGGCTTGGCCAGTCTAACATACAAGACAGCAAGGAAGGTGAAGCTAACGTACAATTAACGTTAACATTCGTAAAAACTATTTTGCTTTCATTTGGCTTTCACAACGAATAAATAAGTCTAACAAGACAAACACTAATTTACATTCACCACGCATTTAAGTTAGACTTACGCAAAGTTAACTTACTAACGTACCTTACACAACTCAAGTTAAGCTAGTCGCTGTAACGTTAGCTAATGTAATTTATATTTAAAAGCCCAAACTTATAGCATTAGCTAAACACAATATAACACACCAATGATTATAAACTGCTTACTTACGAAAATGCAGAGCTGGATGCAGCATTCAAAAGAGTGCTTCAAAATACTCCTTGGCGCCTTCAGAAAAATGGCGGTATGTGTCTGCACATGCGCAGACCGGACAGTATGTGGAAATTAAATTAAACATATTTTTTTCTAATTACTTTTAATTGAATTAAATTAATTTGTTTTAAACAATTCCAGTGAATTTAAAAATTAATAATAAAAATAAGTAGGATTAAATAACACATTAAAATCAGTGAAATTAACCAGATAAATACATGTAACATTTACAAGGGGTCAGAATCATTTTTTTGAGTGTAATGTGTGTGGGAGCATTTTTATGCATGTTTTTGTCCTGTGGATGATTATTGGTATGTTGTTGTAAGTGTCTGAGGACTGGCACATGCTCCGAGTCCGACACCTCTGAACCGTTCCCCATTTCTCCAATCATCTGTTCTTCGGGTTTGTACCAGCTGCAGACATAGTTTGAAAAATGAAACCAACCCAAACTCTATGGGAACAATTTTATGTGTATCAAATCTCATTTCTTGGCGTTTGTCCAAATTTCTCGTCCTTATTTGAGCAGCTGTGAAGGTGATAGACATCGCATCACATTATTCTATAAAGTCAAGGGCTTTGTGTAGGGGTGGTAGAACCGTCCTAGGCAGGAAATGAGGTGTAAGATACATGTTTGTAGTGTTGCAGTTTCGGTTAAACCCTAAATATTTACAGAAGTTATATTTCAAAATGCACTTGGCTTAATAAAGGTAATGGCATGTGTCAAGTTTGAATTGGTGCTATTCAGCATTAACACAATAAAAAAAAAGCTCAAGAAATATCCTGGCGAGTCAGAAATGTTGTGAATGGTTTTGAATTGTCTAAAGATTTATCTTTAAAAAAGAATTCAATACCATTCACAACATTTCTGACTCGCCAGGATATTTCTTGAGCTTTTTTTTTCTTGTGTTAATGTTACAGTTGAGTTTTAATTTAGTTCATTTAGAAAGTCTAGGATTCATATTAACTTTAGTTTCATAGCTTTAACCATATTAAGATTCTTTTTCCAGTTTATTTACATTTGCGAATTAGAGGCAAAATCCTGAATGCAAGCAAAGACACGCAAATTACCACAGCTAAAAACATCTGCCAGATGAATTGTGAAACGCCGCTCTTTTCAGACCAATCCTCTCGCAGTGGGGTGTGTGTTGAAATGTGTAAATGATGTTTGAACGAGGAGTTCCGATGGCTAGTAGGACAAATGGCGTGAAATGGGGACAAATGGGGTCATGCTGGGGTCTAAACCAGCTCAGAGTTGACAGATATCTGTGAAGGGTTGGAGGAGTGTGTTTGTGTTTCTGTGTGTTTTACTGCGCGTGTTTATAAGAGCAAACAGATGGTGTGACCTTACGCAGAACTGCGCTACGAAACTGTTCTTTCCACTATAAAATCAAGGTTTATGCAATCTAATTTCTACATTAATATTGCAACGCTGTACCACAATGGTAAAAAAAAGAAGTAGTTTTTCTATAAAATTGATTTTCTTTTCAATTTAAGTTATCATTTCTTTTAGAAATTGATAGATTTATATACGTGGGACTCATGGAAACCAAAATTAAGTTAATCCCTATCATTCCCTATAATTTGGGTAACTCATCCTCACTCTCTTCACATGGAAGAGCTAACTCTGCACTCTTCCCATTGCCCTTTCCGTTAAATATTGCTGTATTCATTTTCTGAAAAGATGAAATAGTTTTGTTACTTATACATAAACACAACTATACTACAATAAACACTTAAAAAAATGCTTGATGCTACTATCTAAAATAAATCCCAATGGGGAAATGCATTGCTGCAATTTCACTGTGGGACAGCGTTGCCATATAGAAACATTGGAATTTTCTCAAATTACAGTAAAACTATGTTAGACAAAGTTGATTTGTGAATACAAATATCTAATTTACTTATCAAAGAAAAGTCCCCCTTGAGGAGAGATGTTTAGAAATGAGGTTATTAGAGCAATTTCTGGAGCACTTTGAGGGTGACTGGGGAAAGAGAGTTATGGAGGGACATTCAAGTGTCATTTGACTTAAAAACAGCACATCATTAGCCTGCCCTTTTAATTCCCATAGTGCAATATATTGTATTTTTTTTCTTCTGAATAACAAGGACATGAGTATAAATGAATTGTTGCCACATGGCAATGCTGTGCCATAAAGGGTTAATAAATAAGGTTGTGTCAACAAAAAAAAACCCACTAGTCCAACTCGTATAAATTTCAGATATTGATAAAGACAAGGAAACTGTCAGTAAAAAAATAAGAACAAATAATAAAGTTACGAGCAATAGCACAAATACAGTAGGACAAAATAAACACTGCTGTTAATATTTTTTAGGTAGAGAAGATGAATAATCAAATGTAAAATAGCACTGCATAGTCTTGTATAAATTAAAGTTACAAAAGTTATTCAGTCAAGAGCAATGATTTTTTTTCTTTGTCCTTGTTGTTTGATTAAAGGAACACGCAGACTTTTTAGGACTTTAGCTTATTCACTGTATTCCCCAGAGTTAGATGAGTCCATGCATACCATTCTCATCTCCGTGCGTGACGCACCCACCGCTAGCCTAGCTTAGCACAAAGACTGGAGGTAAACGGCTAATCTAGCCCACTGCTCAATGAGTGACAAAATAACGCCAACATTTTCCTATTTAGCCTACATGTTGAGATGTGTATAGTTACATCGTGTACTAAGACCGATATGGCTAGGAACTATACTCTCATTCCTGCATAATAACGCAATTATATTATGTAGCGCTTAATGCTTAAGTGCTCAATTAATGCATTACAATTTAACTAAACTCATTAGATTTTAGTCGACTAAATCTACAGTAGACTAAATATGTTTTTAGTCTAAACTAAACCTTTTGATTAAAACTAAATCAAAATTTGCTGTCGAAATTAACACTGGCTTACTGTGATTTTGTTGATGCCAACTCATTAAAGACACATGCTGTAGTGGAAAAGTCTGGTTAAAATCCTTGAGTTCTTAAAGGACGTGCTGTTCCAGTATTGACCTTATACAGCAAAGTTATGTTTTCGTCTGCTTCATGGTTACATCTAAAATGGATGGAGAGTTTTATCAGGCTGTTTACAAGAAACTCTGATCTGTGCTGCTCGAGCATCACTGGGGTTTCTGTGACTCTATTGAGTTTTACAGGAATTCTCCTTCAGGGATTCTTTTCTATTAAGCCACAAGATTCATTTTGTGATGTCAGTAGTGTCCCTGATGTTAGTTTGTCCAATTCCTCAGTACAAGTTACTCTAAAGCAGTGGTTCCCAAACGTTTTGGAGTGGAGTACCCCCTGAGGTATTTACCATTCTTCTGCGTACCCTTTCTTCCACTCTCATCTTTTCCATTAAGGGACTATATTTGCCCCCTAAATTGACCCCCAGTGCATTTTTTTTACCTTTTATAACATTTTAATAATGATTTAAATAATAAAAAAATGAAATAAAGAAATATGCAATGCTTTATAAAAACAAAGTGAATCTTTAAAATATTAAAGGGGTCATGAACTGCCATTTTTTTTTATACTGTTGTCTGAGGTCGACTTATGACGTTTGTGTGGTTTTTACATTCAAAAACATCATAATGAATAAGTAATAGGCTATTTTCTACCCTGGTTTTGAGCCTCTCATGGTACGGTTTTTATGGTCGTGCCGCACTGAAGACACTGAAGTAAACGCCCACGGCTATGAGCTTCAGCTCCCTCGTGAGTACACATGAGGAATTGTTTTGAAAGCCTGTGGGAAACAGCAACCGGAATGACAGGCTCGCAAAATGTCCTTATCAAACAAACACAATGATTTATCTCTCACCCACCTGCAATTAATTTGAATGTTATTTTTTTATTCCGATTTGGTAGCCCGTCTGCAAAACACACAGCCCCAGGACGTTGGGCTTTGCGAACCCTGGCCCATAACGTTACATGTTGAGTCTGGTCCCGAATCGCAATGAACCAACAACACCTCATTCTCCAGCCTGTGACCGTATGTTATGTTCAGTTAGACACTTACACATAATCAATAGATATCAAATGATCTGTAACAATGCAAAACTTTCACATTTAACAAACATTTTTACACACATTAGTGTGTTGCTTCATTCATTCATGTAATCTCACCCTGTCTGCAAATCCAGTCTCTTGTTTACAAATGAATCCGTGGCGAAATGAAGGAACAAACACGCAATATCTTACCCACTTGAGCTGGATATTCATTAAAAATAAAGTTCATCCATGCATTCATAATATTGGAATCCGAATGAAGCTTATGCAGCATGTTTATTGCTTGGAAGTTCGATCCGGTTTAGCTCCACGTCGGCCTATGTTGTTTATCTATAACATGCCATGCACAAATTGGTGGGCGGGGCTACAGAATCAGGCGTACGTGGATTTCTCAATTCATGACCCCTTTAAACTAAAACCGGTAAGTCACTGTCTCAATGTGCGAGTCATCGCGTCATTCATTCAGTAATGAAGCAAGCATAGGAATCGAGTAGTTGTATTTATGAATGAATAATTTAATCAATGATTTTCACGAGCGAGTCATTCAAAGCTGCGGATTCGTTAATGCAACCCAGCTGTGTTGCAGTTCTGCTATTATTAAATTAAAAGCATTTTGTTCGTGTACCCCCTCTGTCACCTCATGTACCCCAGTTTGGGGACCACTTATTGCTTCTAAAATGATTTCTGGCATATGAATGATCTGGTGGGTGAAGAAAAACATTAACCAAAAGTTAACATCCAGTAACCATTCAATTCCCGCTCAATGTTATCTCCAGCTGAATATTCTATAGCATATACATGCCACATCACAAAAGGTTCATGTTATCTTTAATCATTAGTTGTGAATAGATAAATATTCTTAATTGTTTCGCTTTCTATTTTTTTCTCTCTGTCTCATGCACAGTGCGGATGCGCTTGCTGTTTTTATGGAGAGCTGGGCTGGATGCAGAGTTCAGATGTAGATAATCCTTTATGATGATGATGATGAAGATGAAGACCATGCTTCTGCTGATCTCAGTACTCCTAACTCAGGCTCTTCAGTCCCAGGGCAGACCAGCCACCCAAGATGAGGGTAAGTCTCTTTTTTAGTACTCTTGTTGTATCATGTCTCAGTTGAAGACGTGTTCACAATAAACCATGTCTCAGAAACTTTGCAATTATGCTCCCTAAAATAGTTTTAAATTGGCCATATCCTACACTTTTATGGCAGCATTTGTTCTATTTTTTTCCCACTTTGGTCCACTTAATGGAGCTTTCTTTTAACAAAAACAGGTGCGATTGTTTTCCACCCTCTGTCTGAGCCTGAATTAAATGGGCAATTTTGTTTCGTTTTGTTTTTTGCGATAGTACCATTTAATAATGTTCATTTATATGAACAAATCTTAAAGCTTCTTCGCTGTTTCAACTTTAGTTAGTGTGTAATGTTGCTGTTTGAGCATAAAAAACATCTTCAAGGTTGCAAAGCTCAAAGTCCACTCCATAGGGACATATTTTATTTAACAGAATCCCCTTTTCAAGAACTACACCGAATGACTACAACATGATTTTTCTGAATTTTGTGAAGTCATAATGTTCCTCATTTAAATAATCTGTGTCCACAGAGTACGCAAAAAAAGTGTTGATTACTGTTTGGATTACCATAGTTTTCCAACAAATATCACTATTAAATGGCGTTTAACATCATATCTAAAGGTCTAAGGAAATTACCAATACAAAACATACCACTCTTAAATGTCCTGTGAAAGCTGTGCTTGCATAGTCTGTAAATGAAATCCGTTCTGCACAGTCTTCATGTTTGTTAACATTATTATTATTATCAAGTCTAAATCAGGTTTGAATTGGTTTTAAATTGACACCATCCTTAATAGGCTATTTACATCTGAGTGAGTAGAGCTCGCTGTTAAGAAGGGGCGGGACATTTCCCGAACTCCGCTAAGCAGTGTCAATCAAAGCACACTGGGCCAATCACAGCACATTTCGTATTTTGGAAGGAGTGGCTTCATCGAAACGTTTGCCCAGACTGGGAAGAGAGGAGCTGTAATGTAATATGTAAAAAAAACAAAACAATAGGGCATAATAGGACCCCTTTAAGATATCTCAATGGCCTAATTTTAAGATTATATTCAGGAACGACTCCTGTGCATAGTATATCAAACACATTTCTTCATGTTGTTGTTGTTGTTATTATTCTGAAGAGCAAGTAAAATACTGTTTTCCACATTTTGTCCTTGTTAAAATTAGTAAAACTTTGATATCTGTTGATATTGTACAATATGATCGCATGGCTATATTTCTCAAACCATATTCATATCTGCAGTATGCCATATTTCAGTTGTATGCCATGGGGGAAACATTCTACTCTGTGGTAGTTTACACTTGGATACCATTTGTTCTCCATTTTCCACCTCATATCCAAAATAGCCATTTGAAACCCTAAGGACTTTCATGCACTAAAGTCATAGACGGAGAGTAAAAAAAGGCAAACGGGTTGAAAAAAACACCAGCTGAAATAAAACCCTGAAAAATGTGTCCTTTGGCAACATTCCAGCCGAGCGAGTGCCTGTGGCTCTCACAGGCCCAAACGTGCTTCCGAAGCATCATACGCGTCTTTTGGATTTCGGAAATACAGCGTTCCCGGGAGACTTCTGAATGCCTTGCATTACAGTTACCACCATTATAAAATGAGCGGTCACTTCTGCTCTGGCCGACTGTGAAGGCTTTAAATAAACACAGTAGGTTTGAGATTACCCCAGAGCTGGAGGTGTGAAATAGCTGCCATCTGTACCCTCCGGCTATGCAAAAATACCTCTTTCCCCTCTATCGCTCTTTCTCCCTCGCCGCTGTCTCACCATCCTCCTTTTGTAATGAAAAGGTGTTTGTTGTAAAGGGAAGAGTTGACTACCTGAGACACTATAAATTACTGCTTTTAAAAGAAGACACAGAAAGTACTCCGCCCTGTGGTGCTGTTCCACAGTGGAGATCATGTTTCTGGGAAAACGAAGCATGTTTTCTTGTGCTTGAGTGCAGAGCTGTGAAGCGTAGCCCTATGGGTAGTGCTCCTCATGAAAACTCTTCATTGCACGAAAAAGTTGGTAGCAGTTAAAAAATCTGGAATTGGATACTTGTTATAAAATTAGAATTTCGTTTCATCTTATTGATTCCTTTGTGGGCATTTTAATATGAATTTTAACCATTCAAGCGCAAGAAGACTTGCACACGGTTTTCTGTGGTGCACACGCATCTAAATCATGCGCACAGAAAGCCGCCTCATTCTGTATATCACGCGAAACTGAACTATAGTGTGCAAGTTCTTTTCCGCATCTTTTTGCACTTGAATGGACAAGTACACACAATAATGTCAAAATATCTTCGTAAAAACAGTTGGTTATGTCTTAAGTGAATGTAAACCGCTCAGAAAGAAAACGCGTGTAACAGCATATTGGACCCGTGCATTAGCTCTTAAAGTGACAGCAGCCTAACTTTTTTCCCCAGGAACAATTTTTCGCCCCGGCCTGTTGCTGTCTGCATTCCAATCGCGGTCTAAAGTACTGTGAAGATTAGTCCGGTGATGTAGGACTGCTCGCGACTTTCTAGTTCCTGCTGGATTTCGTCCTCCACAAATAAGCTCAATAAAGCTTGAACCTCGTCGTCGGTCCATCGGTCGAATAAACGACTCTTACTACACGCACCGCAACAGACTTTTAAAAGTTGAAATAAAATGCTGCGTGGAGTTAGCCAATCAAAATGCTGCGTGAAATCAACCAATCAGCATGTTCTGCACCCAAGTCCCACCCCCAAAAGTTCCTGAACTTTGAAAAAGCATCTCATGAGCAGGGACGTTTTGAGGCGGACGTTTTTTCCCGTAACTTCATTTAGAGCCCGGTTTTTGCGGTCGAAACACACAGAGTACCACCCCAAAGTCCCTCGTTCCTGGGGAAAGTTCCTGTGGTATAGTGGTTTTTGCTATGGTATTTTTAAACCATAGTCAGAAGTTCTTTAGCCTGTTGATTTTAGGTTCATGGTATTTGGCTACAATGAAATGTTTTGCCATAAGGCTTAGAAAAAATGTGAATGATGTCTGTTTTTTTTTTTTTACCTTTTTGGAAGCAAAATTAGGAATTGATGAGCAGAATCTTAATCAGAATCGTTAAAATTGAAATGATTCCCTAGTTAACAATGTGTCTAGTTGATACGGATCTAACACCCTATACCCACAAATTGGGGGCTCGCAGGGGATATACGTTTTTTTTTTATCCCCTTGATTTCTGACTATTTTGATAATATATTTCAGTTTCTTGCTATTTGTTTGATTACTTCCCTAAAAGATTTAGTTTTGACTATAACGAAGGGAGGAAGACCCATCCAGAATGTGATGAATTACCTTTTACCCACTTAATGCTTGACAGCCAAATGGCCAAGCAGGCTGAAACCCTCTTCGCATTTCCTCTACTCCTCCTCTCCCTTCTTCCTCCTGTCAGGACAGAGAGCACTTTTCCTTCTCTCCCCTCAGGCCTCCTGTGGTGTAAATGATAGTTTCAGCTGTTGATGAGTGACTGACACTCCAGCATTTGGTTACATTTTGTCTTTTCCCTATAGGTGGGAATACAACGTACACAGATAGCAGATCTTCCTTAAGTAGCATTTTAACTTTAAACCCTGTTAAATGCTTTGGGATCGGAAGATGCTTTCAAAGGCCCAAGATATATTTAATTGCTCATTGTCTTTGATGTTTTGGTAAGCAACTAGTCTACAGCTATGACCCTTCTGTGAAACGCTCTAGTCGCAGATGCTTGACAGATCTCAAAATGATTTCCTACTTCAAACCTACTTTTTCATTGAACAAGTTTTGAATCATTATATGGAAACACAATTTACTGATTTGCTTGTCACGCAATAGTGTTACCAATATTTCCATTAAGTTACTAAAGGGATATAGAAACGTATTGTTAATATGTGCGTTTTGATCTATCCAATTCCTGTTGTTCATGGTTGATGTCCATTGAGGCTCTTTTAATGTACGACACTTTTCTTATTCTCGCCACGTCATTCTCTCATTCTCATTCTCGCTCTGTAAAACATGCTGACCGTCTAAAAGAAGATGAATAAATACTTTTGGGAAAACAATGGCAGTGATTCAGCAGGGCATGCTGATCTCATTCCTGCCCCTGCTGCGCACCATGTGCGTGTACATGGGCACATTTACGTGTAGGCAAGCAGTGATCATGTTTGTACAACCGTGGCCATTGTGAACAAATGCCATTAGCATCCAAGTCCTGATGTGGGCTTTTAATTGACGCAGGCTAGCTTAAGGCAGGTTAATGGTTGTGTGTGTGTGTGTGTGTGTGTGTGTGTGTGTGTGTGTGTGTGTGTGTGTGTGTGTGTGTGTGTGTGTGTGTGTGTGTGTGTGTGTGTGTGTGTGTGTGTGTGTGTGTGTGTGTGTGTGTGTGTGTGTGTGTGTGTGTGTGTGTGTGTGTGTGTGTGTGTGTGTGTGTGGACTGGTAATCCCTACGGTATGGGGACAAAATGTCCCCACAAAGATGGCAATATCCGAAATCCTTGTCCTTGTGGGGACATTTTTGGTCCCCATGAGGAAAACATCTTATAAATCACACTAAGTGATGTTTTTGTGTAAAATGCAGCATGTCTCCTGTGATGGGTAGGTTTAGGGGCAGGGGCAGTGTAGGGGGATAGAAAATACGGTTTGTACAGTATAAAATGCATTACGCCTATGGAATGTCCCCATAAAACATGGAAACACAACGTGTGTGTGTGTGTGTGTGTGCGCGCTTCTGTTTTTCTTTTGGTGTCACACTGAGCCCACACCTTCGTTAATCACAAGTAATGGACTGCTAGTCAGAGTAATCAAATTTATTCACAAAATGAACTTCGTAATCACATTCCTTTTTTGTGTGTGTTATTCTTTGTGACGGTGCACATTCCAGTCTGTTACTGAGACTAAACCTCCTATATATATATGTATATGTATATGTATATGTATATGTATCTCTCACCGGCAGATCACTTCCATCTTTTCCTCTTCTCTGCACTTGACCATTGTGAAAGGAAATCCCTGTGGTCGTTCTCTTTTTGTATTGCTTCCTCTCTTGAATCCAGTGAAAGGCCCCTCTTCCGTTCACGAGTCTCACTCACTCACCTCTCATTTTGTCCAATGCCAAAAAAAATCCCTTTCATGATTTACCATAATTAACTTGATTTTCAGGCATGTCAGTCACTTTTTTCCCCCCGAATGGCTTGCAGCAGGAAAGAAAAAATGCAATGGCTATTCCAGCTGGGATTCTTTTCCAAAAATATGGACTTAAATCCAAGATAATCTGGTCAGAGAATCTGATACTGCAACTCTTTTCTTAAAGTTAGTTGGGTTTGAATCAGTGCTGTTATATTAATCGTAATAATAACTGTTACATGGCAACTGCTAAACTAATAATTTTTAGTTGCACTTACACATAGGGCTATTATTTATGCCAGTGTGTGTTCTGTCATATTGTTTGATTGTTGTGTGAGCCATACAGACCGAATGGCACACCGTTGTATGGCCAGATAATACACAAATTACGTTTCTCGGCTGTATAAAGCAAGTTCTGTTTTTCTGTAATGTTTTTTTTTTTTGTTCATGGGTGCTTTGGTGAGCAGAAACTCCTTATATCATTTGATTATTTGGTGTCCTTTTTGAGTCTCCAAGTATCCTTTTTTTAGAAAGACACCTAAATAGACCTGGGAAAAAAGCTTGAAGAAAGTGCAGTTTTGTGAAAATCACCCTTTAACCTGATGGTTGTGTGTGTTGTGTGTGTGTGTGTGTTGTGTGTGTTGTGTGTGTGTGTGTGTGTGTGGTGTGTGTGTGTGTGTGTGTGTGTGTGTGTGTGTGTGTGTGTGTGTGTGTGTGTGTGTGTGAGTGGTGTGTGTGGTGTGTGTGTGCGTGCTTTCAACCAATTAATTTTTTACTGATTAATCACACATTTTTATGTAATTAATGGTGATTAATCATACCTAACATTAAAGTTTTTTATATATTATTATATTATAATAATTTCACATTTAATCTCAAAATGAAGTAGCTTATATTTTAAATGTTTGTTTAATGGCATCTTTTTTATGAAAGAAGGCATCACCGATTACAATAAATGCTACTGACGATTCTATGAAATAGATTTTTGTCAATTTTAACCGTTAGCTATATGTATTCAGCATTACAGTATAATTGAAAGTTATAAATCTTTAACGTTTATTGTGCTTTAAGCAATATAACAACTTTTAATTTAAGTGAACTGAAAACAACATAAACCCTTTGTAATAAATGTTACATTTACCTGCCGTTTAATATATCAGGGCTCAGTTAGACCAGTTCAGATTTTTACATGCCCTGTCAAAATGCACAATAAGCTTGTTTCCATTGTTTATGACCCATGTAACCTTGTAAACAGTGTTTTAAGATTTCCAGTGTATTTGAAAAAATGTGGCCCCTGCATAAATATGCGGGCTTTGGCTGATTATGCATTGAATTATGTGATCGCGTAATCACGTTTTTCTGGAGGGACTGGCAAATGGTTAAAAATAATTTGCATTAATAAGAGTGTGATCATATAATGTAACTAGCCCAGAAAACATCTGGACTCTATAGTTTACTCCGCTTGTATTGCATGGTGTTTTGTGCTTTTGAAGTGACTGATGGCTTAGTAACATGCCACTATTTAATATCCTGGAAGGAAGCATGTCGATTAATGACGATAAATCATAATGCAGCTGTATAATTTTCTCCCTGTGTGATTATTGCGGAATACTCTCACTTGATTCCTCACAGTAAACAGCTTCTCTGGTGACTGGTGCAAAATGTTTTTGGCATCTGTTCTGCTCAATTCAAAATGCCAAGAGGAAATTACAAACTCATTGTCATGAACTTAAGATCAGCTGTGTATCTGTGATATGAATTCATCAATTATGATGTGAAATATTTCTGGCTCACTGACACCGATGTCAGGTTATTTAGGGTAGAAGCTTGTGTCTTTGAATGCGCTCCTATTGGTTGAAAACATAAAGGTTGAAACTTTTCTCTATTTTTCATAAATAGCAGGTTGGAAAAAAGTTAAAAAATGAAATAGTTGCACTTTTATTTTATAGTACATGCACTTATGTAAGAAAGAAAGTAAGAAAGTACCTAAGAAATTAATGGGTAATATAATGGGTTAGGTTTTGGTTTAGGTTCAGGGTTAGTACCTAGTTATTGCAATAATTATAATAAGTACATGGGGAACAGGACTGCAAAATAAAGTGCTACCAATAAAAATGCAATGATTATTGTATGTATTGGCTAAAACAATGGTTTGGGAGTTTTCTAAGGTACCTTCTACATTTACTGTTTCATGAATAGCAGGGTTTCATTGTCACAACTTACCCCATATTGAGCCAGCTTTTGGGGAATGTTGTCACAAAAGGCCAATTTTTTATGAACAATGTGGGTGTAGCAACTCATAGCTTTTTGCTATTCATGGTTTTGACTTTTAAAAACAATCCAACCTTGAAAAGTATTTACTTATTTAAAATATTGTAACTCGCCTTCTTTTTAAGCTTGTTTTCATGTCTAAATAAGACTACGCTCATCTTCTTGTCTCTTCCTTCATTCTTTCCTGCAGTGTTTTGGTGGGGAAAGTTGATCCCTCCCTGGCCCCTGTTCCTGTCAGGATTAAGAGCCTGTTAGACACATGCGAAGCAGGAAATACCTTAACTAGACCCTACTGAGGTCACCATGGATACCAGCCCAAAAACCTGCTGCTACAGGCCTCTCGCTCGCTCTCCTTTATTAGCAGAGTTAATGGTAGTGATGGGCGGAGTTACTACAGCAGAACTAGTCAAGAGGAAACCTGCGTTTGCGCTCTGCTTACTATTAAAAACAAACGTGTCAGGGGAAAAAAGCATATGTGTTTCACCAAAGTGGTTTCCTTTCTGAAATGTGCGCCGAATGCTTTCACAAACGTGAACCTTTGGCAGACTTTTCAGAAGAAATTCTTTTGTAATTTTCTGACGTATACTTTGCAATTACATTTTGTTTTTGGGACTCAAGCGGCTCAATGGGATATAGGCCACGCATTGTTTCTTTAGATTGACTCACATTTCAAAACAATAGTGTAAATGTCGTCTTCAGCAAGAGGGCAGGATTTCATGGAAATTTGACCTTCTTTGAACAATCAAGTCCTGGTGCATCTTTTACAAGAAACCAATTGGTGTCATTCAAATCCCTCAGGGCAAGTCAAATGCATTATTATTGAACGGAATTTAATCCAATTTCCATTTGAATACGAAGCAGTCAACATTTGTTTTGTAAATGTGAAAATCTCACCTCAGCTTACCGTTAGTAACGAGTCACAAATAGCATATGGTGTCAGTATGTGCTTTTTGACAACATCAGTCTATTCTTTTAAAGAGGACCCCCAACAGGGATAATCCCCTAGTGCACTGCTCCACAAGAAGCTCCCCCTTTTAAGACTGCGCTGCAAAGGTGCAGATGAATGAATGACATGTTGATGGACAGTGAATCTGCGTAATTATATTTAGCAACGAGTGACTCAGGTGGCGGTGTCCGAGGCAATGCCCCCAACCTTGCATCCCATAATCAAATTTGAGCTCTATCTCAGAATTGGCCTGACAATTGGCCCTTGACTAATTCAAACTCGGATTTGATTTAGCAGTGACTGAGCTGGTATCTTTGATAGACGTTACAAGGCGTTTTTGCTCATCTATGTGTTCTATAGTGCCAGTGTTCTAGAGTCACAAAAATCTTTTCAAGAACAAATTTTCTTTAGATAAATATGTTCGTAAAATCCTTAATTCTCAAATGTTTTCTTAAGAGCAGGGTTCCTACTCAGTTTGGAAAAGTATGGAATTTGAGTCATTTGCAGGTCTGGATAAGTATGGAAAAATATTTGTGTTTCCAGAAGAATTTCTAAAATATAAATGTCATACAAGCAGTGTTTTCGTGACTAAAGTTTAGTGATTTTCAAACACAACTGAATGATTTCTAGGTTTACTATTTCACTATGCGAAGCTGTTGGTCTTGTTTGAACGAATGTGCGTGTGCCACTCAAACGAACAACAGATAACGGAGCAAATGTCCATCTCCACCAGGTTCTGTTTACACTATTGCAATTTAATTTTAGTCCATTCTGGCGTTTCCACTGCTTTTTTTAGAAACAATTTCCGTCCAAACTACCAAACGCGTGTCACATGACTATTCATTCACACTGGGCATGCGCGTACAAGTGTAAACAGTTGCTGATTGCTCTAATAATAGCTTATCTCCTACACATGTAGGCACCTGCTGTATTATAAGATGCAGAGTTTAAATTCACAATGACTGCTAAAAAAGGACTACAAAGTCAGAAAACTTACAGTTCCGTCTCCATGTTACTGTTTTTGAGGCTGGTCTGTTACAGAGCCGTTGAGCGAGACTGCTCTGGTCTGTTATTTTCGTGTTCCAGTAGCGTAATGGTCATATGATAGGGGCTTGAAGAATCAGAGAAGGATACGCAATGGTCCAGAAGACCCAATCAGGGGGCTGATGTGGGCAGCCACGCCTTCACTTTCTAAAGTCTCCACTTTGGTCCATTTACACTGAAACACAACCCTAGAGTTTTAAACTAAAGTGTGGCCTGCAACTTTTTTTTCGAGGGTCGAGAACTCTGGAGTAGTGTGTGGTCGGCAGGCATAACCGTAGCAGAAGTTATGTATTTTAAAATGAAAACATCATAGTGTAAACCGTTTGGTGATCATGCAACATCAAACCACATTTACAGTATCAAATCAAGGTGAAAATAGACCAATGGAAAAAAACAAACAAAAAATATTTAGAGATTACTATATTATATTCTCAATATAATTCTGAAAACAATGCTATATGAACCATTTATGTTAAATATGCTCTGGAAATTCGAGTCTTAAAGTAAGGAATTTTGAAATGGAAAATATGTAGGAACCCTGTAAGGAAGATTTCAGATTTCTGCAGTCACATGGAAGAAGAGGAAGTGTGCCTTTTAGAAGAATTTTCACTAAAAGAAAAATGCAGAATGGAAAATTCCATTTATTCTTCTGGAATTTCTGCTCCAAGAAACTGGTACTGTCCTATAATTTACATATGTAGTGGGATTCTGTGCTTTTCTTCTAAAAGGCACACTTCCTCTTCTTGTATGATTGCTAAAAAATTTTTTAGATTATTGGTCCAGATAGGCTTGTTCTTCTGTAAGGTAGCATCACTTATCTACTGAAACAAATATAAAAAAGTATCAGGTTGAGTTTTTTGCTCATAAAGCTCCCTCTCTCTCTGTTCCTGTCTCCTTAATATACACTATATTGCCAAAAGTTTTGGGACCCCCTCCAAATCATTGACTTCAGGTGTTCCAATCACTTTCATGGCCACAGGTGTGTAAATCAAGCACCTAGGCAGGCAAACGCTTCAAACATTTGTGAAAGAATGGGTCGCTCTCTGGAGCTCAGTGAATTCAAGCGTGGTACCGTGATAGGTGTCCACCTTTGTAATAAGTCCATTCATGAAATTTTCCTCACTACTAAATATTCCATGCTCAACTGTTAGTGGGATTATAACAAAGAGGAAGCAAATGGGAACAACAGCAACTCAGCCATGAAGTGGTAGGCCACGTGAAATCCCAGAGCGGGGTCAGCGGATGCTGAGGGTCACAGTGCGTAGAAGTCACCAACTTTCTGCAGAGTCAAAAGCTACAAACCTCCAAACTTCTGTGGCCTTCAGATTAGCTCAAGATCAGTGCATAGAGAGCTTCATGAAGTGGGTTTCCATGGCCAAGAAGCTCATCCAAGCCTTACATTACCAAGTGCATCAGATGCAGTGGTGTAAAGCACTCCGCCACTGGACTCTAGAGCAGTGGAGATGTGTTCTCTGGAGCAACCAATCACACTTCTCTGTCTGGCAATCCCATGGACGAGTCTGGGATTGGCGGTTGCCAGGAGAATGGTACTTGCCTGACTGCATTTTGCCAAGTGTAAAGTTTGGTGGAGGGGGAATTATGGTGTGGGGTTGTTTTTCAGGGGTTTGGCTTGGCCCCTTAGTTGCAGTGAAAGGAACTCATAATGCTTCAGCATAACAAGATATTTTTGACAATTTCATGTTCCCAATTTTGTGGTTACAGATTGGGGATTGCCCCTTCCTGTTTCAACATTTTTCAAGCAAGGTCTATAAAGAGTTTGGTGTGGAGGAACTTGTTCTGGACTTGAATGAATAAATTCATTATCCTAATTTTTGGATCAGAACTTGATCATCCTTTTCAGGAATTCAAATTATATTATAACTTAACATAACAAATTTTTTTCCTCCTGTCCTTAGTGGTATCCCTGGTTGAGCACACGCCGTTCACTCTGTATCCGGGGGATAAACTGGAGCTGAGCTGTAAAGGTAAAGAGGAGACACTGGAAGTGACCTGGACTAAGGACCATGTTCCACTGGTTGACGGGGAACACACTCGTCTGCGCAACGACCAGATGGAGATTGAATCCGTAGAGCCGGCCGACTCTGGTCTGTATGCTTGCTTTGCTCAGGGACCCAACAGCAACCATACGGATTACTTCAATGTCAACGTTACTGGTGAGAAACAAATTGAATACAAAATTGCTGATCGGTTGACATTTGTATTGTTCACAAAAACAAAAACATAACCTGACTTTCTGTTCTTGGTTAGATCTGATTTCCTCAGAAGATGATGAAGATGAGTCTTCCTCAGAGGAGGCCAAGCTATCAAATGACCAGAAGCTGCTCCGTGAGTCCCTCCTGCTCTCTGTGCTCGAAACTGACTCATATAAGCAAATGTCAATACGGAACAAAACTGTTTTATATGTGAATTATAACAGGAAATAGTGCACATTTTTGTTTTATAAAACACAGTCATCTTGTGGAATGTGTCAAGCTTTAGTTTATTAGACTGAAAGTCTCCATGTCTTTTGATGGATTAGTCTTTGAGTCCTAAGGGCACTATCAAGCCAGTCAAAAGGAGTGAACCATCAACCAACACCCAAATCTGGGACACTTTGATCTGCAGTCACCTTAGTACAATCACTCTCCTGGAACGCACTCTTATTGTGGCTTTGGATAGCTGTTCTAATATGGTCATTCTCCTGATATTGCTCACATTGTAGTAGTTTCATAGTAGTCTTATTTTCTGTACTTTTTATCTGTTCCTCAGCAATGGCTCCTGTTTGGGCTCAACCTGATAAGATGGAGAAGAAGCTCCACGCGGTTCCCGCCAGCAAAACTGTCAAGTTCCGTTGTTGCCAGGCCAACGGTAACCCTACACCAACACTCAAGTGGCTCAAGAACGGCAAAGAGTTTAAGAGAGACCAGCGAATAGGAGGCTTCAAGGTGAGGGAAACTGCACAGCACGACCAATTTTGTCTGCAGTTCAAATCAGAGATGCTATTAAAATATCTATGCCTGAACATATAGCTGGTGTGAAATTAGTCCACTGATAAACTCATATGATCCAAATTGGTTTCCAAACTTTTGCCATCCAGCTACTCTGATTTGGAGGTTAAAAAGGGCACCTCCTCCTCTACAGATCTGTCTTCCAGACACCTCACTGTTGCATGACAGAGGTTGAATAACCATGCCTGGAAGGCAGACACTGGAGCCGTGGGTTTCTGGCGGAGGCGGCCTACTTTTGCTTGGCTGTCCTTATTTTACACAAGTCGTTGTGCTCAGACAGATGAGAATAAACTCCAGTATAAACCCGAGTCCTTGTACTCATTTGACCATGTTTATCAGGAATATCAACAAACCCAAAGTAACATTTTAAATTGATTTCTTGCTGTTTTTCTTCATGCATTTCTTATCCATTTAAAGACCATTTATAGTGATCACTTCTGTCAAAATCCAAAGTAGTCCATACATCTTAAATTGGTAATTGGTGAAAATTCTGTCATCATTTACTCACCTCACATGATTAACAGATTTAATCTAAGCTTTTTTTCACGTATAAACTTTGATCAAGCTTCCGTCTACTCTGAATATAAGGGTTGCACTGAAATGAAAATTCTGTGTCGACAATGAGAATTAAGGATACACGTGGCCGAATATTGAAACTGAAAATAATTAATAAATTACTAATCAATTATTTAATAAAACTTATTTAATAATCAACACTCAAATGGCTAAAACTGAGTTGTAAAAAAACATTTAAATTGCACATAAGGCAGTTTGGTAACACTTTATTTTACAGTGTCACGGTTACATATGTTACATGTAGTTACTGTAATAGCAACTATTATGCATAATTACACACAACTAACCCTAAACCAAACCCCTATAGCTTTCAGGACAGAATTATGAACATACATTAAATAATGAAGGCATAACTAACAGGTTAAGTAAAAATATAATGACTAGGTATGTAATACAGAGCATATATTTAACAAAATGCAAGTTTTTTTTCTTCTTCTAGCTAACTAATGAGTTTATGGACATTGCATTGCTTTCTTGAGGTAAATGTTATCGTTTACATGCGCGGAGCGTCTCAAACTTCATCTCTGCATATGTTAACATTTGAATTAAATGTTGTTTGGCCAATATTAAACAATTAGTTGATCTGCTGTAAAGTGGGATAACAACAATCACCAGGCAGAATAATACGTTGATTGTTTATATTATGTACATTATCTGTTTTAACAGTGTTGTTCTATAAAACCATATGATTACTTGCTTTTGATACTTTGTTTAAACCAAAAATGATTTCCTCATTGTTATTATATATGTATTTTAAGTAATTTTAAAGGTTTGATTAGGTCTATTTTTAACACCACAAATAATATCTGATCACTCGATTTATCATCAAAATAATGGACCGGTTACTCAATTACCAAAATAATTGTAAAGTGACAGAACTATTGTATGCACTGATTGAGTGATAACATGAGACTGGATTCATTTCTGTAAGTTGTAATGGATCTTTCAACATACCTTCTGGTGTTCACGGATGTTTATTTCATGCTGTAACTAGTAGTAAAGATGAGATGAGATGATTGATCTCGCTGCCGCTTTAAACAGAGATGCTTCAGAGATCTATCACGCCATATTAAAGCGGCAAAACGACATTCATTGTTTGAATTTAGTAATAAAATTTACCGACTTTTCAAGTGCTTCATATTAAACGCAACAAAGTACAAAGATTTGTGCAATTATTGTATGACAGGCACACTACAAATGTTTAGTGACATTTTGTTCAAAAACACAAAACCGCAAAACCTTTTTAGATTTTAAAAAGCGACCTTTTTAACGATTTTAGATTTAAGAAACCATATCATTGCAGATTAAAATCGATAAATTAAATGTTGTCAATCCAAAGGTAGTGTCCACACAACTGACATGTTTAACTGTTGAGGCTTATCCGCGTTGTGTGCACGAAATAGACGCTGAACACAGTCAAAACGTGCAATCGGCGAATCGCTAATAAAACGATCGCTGATGTCGACCCTCCAAAACCTTGTTTCGGCAGTGATTTTTTTTGGTAGCCAAACTTTTGGTGCATCCCTACTGAATATAGAGTTGTATGGATTACTTTATGATGCTTTTTTTAAGCTATAAAATAAACGGTGATAGGATTTTTCAAAAAGTTATTTTTCTTAAAATAACAGAATACGTGTTAGAAGTAAATAATGACAGGTTATTTACATTTTTGAGGGTATTTTAATTTCTTTAAAAACTACTACACATCAAAATGACGGTTTTCTTTCTTTCTTTATTTTTATTCCTTTTGTCCATTTTTCTCCCTTCTACATGACATTATAGTGATATTCTCCTCAGTTCTCTGCTTGTGTCATTGTGGACCTGTATCGTCTGTGTTTCTCATCAAGGTGTTTTCCAGCTGGGAGACATTATTCCTCTTCCTCTACTCACCGCATACACACTTTACCATCTGGAGTGTGTTTGAGGCCGCTGCAATGCATACGCACATGCACGCACACACAGGAACATGTGCATTGACATGGTTTTATACAGACATTTGAGTATGCTAAGCAATATGCTTTATTTATTTTTTGTGTGTGTGGACACATTCTCAGTACCATATCATAGCGATAGTAATGCGTGCATAAATGCATGCAAACGTGTCTTTGAGCTCCAGGAGTGTGAAGGGCTTCCGCTGAGGGGCCCTGCTGCAGTTTTTCGTAGTAACCTCCCCCCTGCTCTCTTCCCAGTCTCGTGGTTTCTTTTGTTTAACAAGAGTCTGGCACAATTGTTCATTTACATTAAGTGTTTGTGAAAAGGAAGTCAGGCAGACTTTGAGTGTAGCATCTCCCATCTGGGGCTCTGTAGGCCGAGAAGCCATAACCTCTTATTCATTTTGCCCAACCTGAAGCTCATTTCATTAAGATGAGCTGTTACTGCAGAGAATGCATGCTCTTTCTGCTGGATCTTTATAGGTCTAGTTCACCCTAAAATGAAAATCATATTGTCATTTACAGACTTTTATGTCATTCCAAACCTGTAATGATATTCATACTTCTCTGGAACACAAAAGGAGAGCGGAGAGGACAAAATGTCAATATTTAGTACCATAACATTAGACTTATGCACTTTTGATGACTTTTGTCAAACAGAAAAATTATAATACATAACAAAAATGTTGTCAATATCTGCCATGTGCTGATACAATATAATCTAAAACACACAACATATGTGGTAACCCTTCTTGTTATATGTACTTACTATAGTAATAACAGTAAATTATGCATAATTACATGCAACTATCCCTCAACCAAACCCTATAGTATATACATGTTGTCAATTAATATTACTCAGTACTTAAATATATAACTACACTGTAACAATGGAACCTTAAAATAAAGTGTAACCATTATTTATATTAAAAGCATGGCTGAACTGTAGAGGTCCATGTTGCTCAGTAGACGTATGTTTTTTAATAGACTGAAGTTTGATGTTTGCTGGCAGTTTCTAGATCTCTTGGCTTGAGAACAGCTCTGTGTTAGTGGACATGGAGTGGCCTGTTTCCCATGGAACAAGCTGTTCTCCACGGCTCTGTTCTTGTGCCTGACTGATGTTAAACTGACCTGACGGGGCTTTGCTGCCAACTCACTCTGTTAAACTTCCTCACCCTTTCATTGAAATGATCTTAAAAGACAATCAGCCCTCTAATGCATTTAGCAGGTTTCTGGTTTTTATATTTTGGGCAGCAAGAAGATTTTAATTGACTCAGATTCACTTCTGTACCTCCATACATGCTATTTTTCTAAATAGTTCATTCCAGAGGCAAGCAATGACTTTTTTTAACCGGGTGTGCTGGATGGCGCGTTATGTTAAAAATACACCTTGTGCAGGTATGATGGATGGGTTTATAATTAGCTCGACGCTCGCGTTTGCTCTAGACAGTGTTAGCTGCTCAGTTGCTTACTCTCATGACACATAGCAACACAGCTAAAGTTTTCTTAATATTTTTGACCTTTTATTGAAAGTAGCAAATGTTTACCTGTTGATGCCTTCACAAGCAGTCGTAAAAGCTGTTGAGTTGTGTTTGAGTTAAGTCAGGCGTGAAGCGCGAAAGGGCTGTTTGCAAAATATGCAGTATTTCCGCTAGGTGGCACTAATGATACAGAATCTACATGCTTCACCTTTAGGCGACATGAAAGAAACACCATTGCAGGCGTCAATTTAAATGTATGCCAGAAGTGTTTTTTATTTATTTATTAAGAGTTAAAAATAAGTATAAAATAATCAATATTCGTAGCCTATTACAAATAAAATACAAGTAAAATATATTTTTATTACACTTATATTTATTCTAATTATAAGTATACTTCAAAATACTTCTGTCGATTAACAGCCTCAGACAGTTACAGTAGGTCTGTCTTTTAACGGATTAATTAAAAGTTTTCATTAAAAAATACATTTCCCTATGAAGAAAATAAAATTCTATGAAAATATTTTCAGGTATGACCTTTTTCCCCCATTTCATTTAGTCTAGAACGTGTAGTTAGCCCATGATTTACTCACCCTCAAGTCATCCTAGGTGTAAGAAAAATATCCCTATTTAAAGCTTTATAGACTAAAATATCTAACTTCCGGCGGATTGCCGTAGGCATTGCTTTACAGTGAAAGAGTAACCCTTGACCCTTGACGCATGCGTATTGACGAACGCAGAAGCGCAGAGGATAGAGCCAAACCAAACGTAGCGTCAAGGCCAAGGGTTACTCTTTTAGCGACTAGCGTACCGCTGACCACCGGAAGCTAGTTATTTGAGTCTATAAAGTTTTAAATATGAATATTTTTATTACACAAATGCGCCTCTTCGCTTCAGAAGGCCTTTATTAACCCCACAGAGCCGTGTGGAGCAGTTATATGATGGATAGATTTTTATGGACTTCATAAATGAGGCTACAATTCACTGCCATTTATAAAGCTTGGATTATCCAGGACTTTTTTATTATAACTCTGTCTGAACTTGTCTGAAAGAAGAATTTCATATACACCTAGGATGACTTGAGGGTGAGTAAATCATGGGCTAATTTTCATTTTGGGGTGAACTAACCCTTTATATCCCCCATATGCCAGTAAACCAATGAGAATGCGGGACAGTAATGACGATACATAACAACAGAGCATAGGCGCCAAAGCTGGTGTGGATCCGCTTACCCGAAACCCTCTGTAACTGGTAGATTTGAAAAAAATGACTGTCGTTTGGCAGATAAGTAAATGACGGACAGTTATGTACCAACATTTTGTCAAGCAAGCTTTATGGTACTAGCCTGGATGCAAGCAGAATTTAGCCCCGGCCACAAAATATTTTGCTTGGGCAATTCAGTCAAGGTGAATGCATATACGAACAAGTTCTCCGTTTAGTATAAGAGAAAATTCGACCCAAAGCGCCTTTGATGACGTGGATGATTACGTTACTGTTGATCATCTGTCCATCATCGTCTAAAACCCGCCCTGACAATTTCATTGGTCCGAACAGTTTATGTTCGGGCATAATTAGTTCTCTATGGAGCGAGTCCCGTACATAAACTGTTCAATTCTTTTTTTATAACACTGGCAAAGATCGTTTACTCTCCTCTTTTTCTTCTAACGTTACTTAATCCAGCGTGCGTGCAGACAGGGTTGCCATGTTTTTTTGCAATGTCACGCATTTGCTACTCAAAACTATAGCCCAAAACAATAGCTTTCCGGGGGGTTCTCCAGAAATAAATTGTGTTTGGTTGGCAAAATACATTATTTTGGCACGGTTGCCTGCTAAAATTCGCATTCCTGGGTCTATGTATCACATAATTGGGGTTGCTTCAACCCGCAGTTGAGTTCTGTTGACGTTTGACAACAAACTTTACGCGTCGCTCCGTTGCTCTGATTGGTTGTAGGTCTATTCAATTGAGGTCTTTCCTGGTTAGGTTGCAACACGCCCCATAATCAAAGCCCAATGGAGCAGTTTCAGACTCATATTCTGACTAGAATTGAGTATGACCACGTCAGGCTATTATGGTACACCTCAAACAAGGGCATTTATAGTAATTTATAGTGTTAGAGGCACAATATATACGATTTTTGGATTTAAAATATCCAAAAACCAGGTGAGAACTGTTTCGATCATTCATGGACAGAAACTATTCATTGTTCTCCAGCTCAACACAGTTAGTCTTATTGTTTAAATCTGGTGTTCTTGATTTACTGCGAGTGCCATGTTTTACCATGCCTGATATGATCTCACTCACTGCAGTGTGAACAAGTGTCTCATAGCAGCTGCCGAGTGAACACACAGAGTAGCATTATAACAACTTTACACACACCGAAATGTATCTGATATGATAAAGCAGCGCTGCGTTACCCCACACACGCATGAGTTAATTGGTGAGTCCACAAATGGCTTGGGTATGCAGAGCATTCACAGCTTATATGGACCACACGGCTCATTATGTGGTAAATTGAATTGAATTTAGGCACACACAGAATCTGCTCCCTTTCTAACATATTTTATTTTACAGGTTCGAGAGCACATGTGGACCATCATAATGGAGTCGGTGGTACCGTCAGACAAAGGCAACTACACATGCCTGGTGGAAAACAAATACGGCAGCATCAATCACACCTACCAGCTGGACGTAGTCGGTCAGTCATATTTCTTTCGTCCACGTTTAAAAGTTAGATGTACAGTAAATGTCATCTTCACCCAAGTTCAACTTATTTTGGTTATTCTTTGGTTGTGGGTACATTTGTGTTGGTCTTCCCTTCCCCACCAGCTCAGTTGCAATGATTTATTGCTAACCCTTGTGATTAAATCGATTCATGTTTTTAGCTAGCACAGGCAAATGATCCCCAAGGGAGGGTCGCAGAACCACTGCAATGTTTACTCAAGTCAATCAGATGCAAGTGTGTGTTGTTCACTATGCAGCTAATGGTTTGGCGCAGCAACACTAATGGTTACCATTACCATTACTTCCCTGAAATGAACCGAAGTAACGGGTGGCTTTACATTTTCCATGCGAGTGTCTGTGTGTACGTGCTTCACAAGGACAGGCATGTGTACTCTGTTGATGGTGCGTGTTAAATGATCCATTGCAAATATAAAGTGTTTACATGATGCGGTGGATGAGTTAGAGATGCGGTTAGTGGCTCAAGATGAGATCAGTGTTTTTGGAATAAAGTGTTTCGAACACTGATTGGCTGACGTGGACTTGATTGATGCCTTCATTAAGTAGCAAATAAATCAGTGCTGCGCCCACTGTGACATCATTTGCACCCTACATACACATTCATGAGAAGACACCGTTTGAATTTGTCACACACACACACACACGACACTCACACATTTATGGCATACCAAGTCCACTTGGGAAGTTCCTACTTATAAGTTCAGAGGATGTAATTGCGATGTGATTTTCATGTGCGTGATTTTGATCTAAATAAAATGGACACGAACATTTTTCTTTCTCTTTTTTTCATGATTGTCTGTAGATTTATAGACTTGCCGCCTTTTGTTCAGAAGGCCTGAGAGATGGGCTGTGGCTTAAAATAACATTTCCACTCATTTCCACCAAATTACAGCAATTATAATGAGTTTCTAGTCTGCATGTTAAATTGGCTGCTCCCTGTAGGCTCTGTGATATTACCATCTAATGAACACAAGGCCCAGTCGTTTACTTGCCCTGCCAACATTTTCACTGGCCCCACCACAAAAGAAGTATCAAATGAAGTGGGTCTAGTTATTTTTGTTGTTTTTGACCCATAACCTTAATAAATAAGGTTGTTACACCAAAAAAAACTATTAGGTTAACTTCAAATATTGTTAAAGACAAGTAAACTGTCAGCAATAAAATAGAAACAAATAATCAAAATACGAGCAATAGCACAAATGCAATAGAACAAACATACAAATAAAATAAACACTGCTCGTTTTTCAGGTAGAGAAAATGAATAATCAAATGTAAAATAGCACTGCATAGTCTGAACTGTATAAAATTAAAAATATATGAATCCTTATTAAAGTTACAAAAGTCATTCAGTCAATAGCAGGGAGTGATATTTTTTTCTTAGTCTTTTGTTGTTTGATTAACATTAAAAAACAGACAGCAGCAGGTTTATTAGGCTGCTGTCACTTTAACTGTGCGTTCACACCAGAAGTGACTTGGACGCTTGAACATTTTGAGTTTCACGCGTGACATTCACTTCACAACAGAAGCGAATTTGCGCAATGGAAGGGGCTTCTGCCAGGCGGCTCGAAATGGCTGACATGGATACAGCGAATAAGCTCAATTTGGCTTTAACTAGCTTGCAGTCTCAATAGGGCGATTTCAGGGTGATTGGGACACTATTTCCAAGTCATCTCAATGGCAATGGTGTCCCAATCACCCTGAAATGACCCTATGTAGAGCTCAAATTAAGTAAAGAGCATTTTTCACAAATTGTCCAACCTCCTCACTCACTTTCTTCCAAACCAAATCCTTTTTATTCCTGTTTCTATAAACTATGAAGATGTATCATACAGCTCCGGGTATCCACATATGATTTTGTCCTCATTGTTGTCATTACTAGCAAGCTCCTGATTGGTTAATGCAGCGTGAATGTCCTCCAAAGTTCAGATTTTTCAACGCTCAATTCCTCATTTGCATGAATCGCGCCTCAGAATGTCTATTTGCATCTTTGCATTGACTTAGCATGTAAATTACTCGCACTTAACGCTTCATTCGTGTCTGGTGTGAACACCAAAAGAGCTGCATGGATCCAATATACTGACACACGTTTTATTTCTCAACTGTTTACGTTCACTTAAGATATAACAGACTGTGTTTACTAGGATACTTGCAGAGACTGTCATTTTTTTTATATAAATTTATGAATTTGTCCATTCAATCGCAAGAAGATGTGAAAGAGAACTTAATTCAGTAATCTCATGCTGTCTGAGAAGCGGCTTTCTGGGCGCAGGCTTTGGATGCGTGCGCACACTATTACTTCTCACGCTATTAAATTAAGCTCATTTTCGCATCTTCATGTGCTTGAATATTTAAATTGGCAAGGCTTAAAAGCACATGCAAATGATACATTTTTGTTTCCAAATTAGGCAAGTGGCAGTTGCATTAACTGTGCCAAGTGATGTTTACTCTGTCCCTGGGCCACCAGGCAATCCTTATTGTCAAGCCCTGGAAGATCTGTTGAATATCCCATTTGCCATAATACAGATTCACATTTTGATTTCTATAAGAGGGGAAATTAATTAAAAGAGAAGCCTTAATCAGGCTTATTTCAACTGCACTGACATGTATAATGTGTTTGTGTGATCAGAGCGTTCACCGCACAGGCCGATCCTTCAGGCCGGGTTGCCTGCTAACCGTACGGTAGTGGTGGGAAGTGACGTGGAGTTTGAGTGTAAAGTCTTCAGCGATCCTCAGCCACACATCCAGTGGCTGAAGCACATCGAGGTGAACGGGAGCAGATTCGGCCCTGACGGACTGCCGTATGTTCGGATCTTGAAGGTAAAAACCATTTCCTCTCACTAGTCAAGCTCCTAATGTTTGATCAAACATGATAAAAGTGATTGTGACTGTCTATATTAGTACTGTAGTGACAACTCAAAGCTTATAATATTCAATCACGAGTCAAATATTTTAACTCTTTCCTGCCAGCGTTTTTTGTTGTTGTTGTTTTTAAATTGCCAGCCACCGCCAGCATTTTTGACCATTTTCACCAAACCTTCATGGCTGCTGGAATATTTCGTTGAATGAATATCTGAAAGTGCAATACATCAAAAGAAAGAACAGAGCCCCGGCTTTTAAACAAACAAACAAAAATTGTATTCTAGCCTTATGCATTCTTTATAAACACTTGATTTAAAAAAAGAAGCAACATTTTGAATAAAAAGCTGTGAAAAACACTCCTTTTTTTCAAAGACTACAGCATGCATAAGCAATGCTTTTATTGCTTGTTTCTTCTCCTTTTTGGCCTGTGTTTTGATCCAGAAATTCTGTAATCTTAAGATGTGAAATAGCTCCCCCTACCATATTACAGTGAAATCAAGGAAAGCCAGAAAATTCTGTCAATGGCAGGAAAAGAGTTAAAACTGGTATATAATATATAAACAATTCTTATTAATTATTTTTATAATTTCAGTTTTCATTTTAGTTTTTATAAGTTTGTTGTGCTTTTTCATTTGAATTAGTTTTTTTTTTTCAGTTCATTTTAGTACTTTAACTTATTTCAGTTCATTGCCAAAGCAACAGTTTTCATTGAATATCTAATATTTGTTTACATTTTTTAAATTAATAAAATTATGTAATTTGTTAACGTTTGTTAATGGCAACAATTAACAAAAAGTGTTGTTAGAAGCTGACAGTTTAAGTGGAATAAACATAAACCAAATTCTCCAGAAACGCACATGGTAAGTGTATATAAACACATTTATTTGTCCCTGCTGTAATTGATGCTGCCACTGATACTGTTAAGTTGTAACCTGAAATGTTCCTTTATATATCAGAAATCAGTGTTGTCTAACATTCTTTACCTTTTTTGCTGCTGTTAAAAGTGTGTGTCCAAAATGGTTTGTCCAAGTCTTTTTCAAAGTAACTTTCACCATAATACTTCACCTTTATGGACAGAGCACCTCAGCAAATGGAGCAGGACTAACAGCTTTTGGGGAAAAAATATGTGCTACATTCTTGGCAGGCTGTCATAATCCATTTCATAAGAGCTGTAATGGCAGGTGTTTTCCTTCAGTGACAGCCGGGATCACAGTGACCTTAATGTTTGACTTTGTGCTTGACCTCTGATATATGTTTGACCTCCGCAGCACTCTGGGGTCAACAGCTCGAACACACAGGTCTTGCCGCTGCACAACGTGACAGAAGAAGATAGTGGGGAGTATATATGTAAAGTGGCCAACTATATAGGCCAAGCCAACCAATCAGCATGGCTCACCGTCGTTAAGCACTCGCAAGGTAACACACGCCCCCTGCTACAGAGATACATCAGTGCAGAAGTAGAGGTTTAGACGGAGGTAGAGACAGCGGTTATCAGGCTCTTAGGTGACCGTAACACATCTTCCCACTTCGTCGCTCCTTTTTTATTTTCTGTGGTGCCCCTAGTGGTGCCGTAAATGACGCCATGGAAAATCCCAGCAGAGCAACTGGAAGTATTTTGGCTTATGTTTACACTGGACGTTTCCTTCTCTCCATCTCTCCTCCTAATAAGGGTGTGTTTCATACCCTCTGAAGATTACTTGCACTCCCTTGCACTTCAAAGCGTTTCAGTGGCACCTTGAGAATGTGCCTGTCTAAATTCCTTCACCTCACTCGATGGCTTTTTCTTTACCTGCATTAGTTTTTTATTTTTTTAGGAATACTCTGTCTGCAGTCTTTCTTTCTTCCTCATAAATACCACTGGCGTTTCACAGTTTTTGATGTCACAGCAAAAATTAATATGATATTGAACATGCTTTCCTTTATTTTGAACTCTACATGGTAATATAAGTCTCACAATTAAATATAAGGCATATAGCCTTCATGTATTTATCAAGTTTAAACATACAATAATAATTATATTCTAATTGTATTGTTAATTTGAATATTTTGTATATTTGAAAAAGAAACCGCAAAAATAACAGACTCAAATCACATGACGTTCGCATGAGTTTATTAGTCTATCATGAAATATGCTGCATTCACGGCATGTCGTAATTACGGTAATTACGAGATCACAACCCGTGATGTTCTCTGACCTGGAGCCTCAGAATTATGCGTTATGGCAAAATGATCAACAGCATAAATTAATCTGCAGTGGTCAGGTGATACAAGTCAGAGCTCTCAAGCAGAGCAAATAAAAAGCTTTACGAGGTAATTCATCTGTGACTTGGTTTTCAAAGTTTTGGTCACATACTGCTAATAAATAAGACAGCGGCTATTTACAATAAAAATAGTGAGAATAGCGTATTTTCTTAGCGATAGGTGCTATTTACAAAGTACAAATAGAAATAGCTGCTGTTTACACAGTCTAAATAGCAATAGATTATATAAACACTGTAAAATAGCTGTACTTTCTTTGCAGCTAGTGTAAATGGAAGTGGATACTATTTGCACCTCAGTGTTATTGTACATTAAACGGTATGCAATAATAGCATAGTGCAAATTATTATATTTAAAAAAAATATTAAATGGATGCTGCATTATTGGGACAATAAACCCCTACCTACACCTACCCCTAACTGATAAACACACACTTTATAACCACTTTTCGAATATTTTCTTAATTTTTACTGAAAATACATGATCTGATATTTGATGGGAAAAGGTCCTGCAAAAGGCGGATTCAAACCCGATTTACTACACTTTTTCTACAGTAAAAAATCCATCATTTTCTGTAATATTGTCTGGACCAATCAGATGTCAGTGGGTGGAGTTAGTGTAAATAGCCTCTGCCAATAAGATGGCCCATTTTTAAATAGACAATCTGAATAAATGATGTGTAGTAAGGGCAGAACAGCAGCTATAACATGTTTTATCAATAATAATAATGATATTAGTCATTTTAATTGCGTTGTTAATAATTAATCATAAATTACGCCTTATTGTATCGTTAAACAGTCCCCATTAATATAAAAAGGTACTTTTCCCCAGCTTCTGTTTTGATCTTTTCTAGCCTACAGGACTCACTGGCCACTTCTGTTGATGGCTAAATGTTGGTAATAGTGCACACTGCACGTGACGACAGCAAATTCAAAAGGTGCTATAGTATCGCCTTTGACATCCTTCCTCGCACATATTTCTCTTTCTTTGTCACGCATTCTTCGACTAGCCTTTCTAATCCACTGCTTTCTTTTCTGAATGCGTGCGTATGTGAGAGCGATTCTGTACAGTCTCTGCTGGGTAATGTTCCATGTGGCCCATCTTGTGCATGTGGAGATGGAGGCGGGTGGATGTCACCCTCGTCTTCAGGTGTTGGGTCTGTAGCGGGTGGAGCCGTGTGCTCCGATCTCCAGCTAACCACCAATCTTTCAGCAGGGTCGTCGAAGGATCCACTTCCAATCAGGGAACTGTTCTGCTTTCTCTAAGGACGGTGAAGGGTGTTTCTCCAGCACCCTTCTTGTCAAATCTTTACCGTTCTTTTTACAAAACCTCTTTCTCTCCTCTGGTGGGTTTTCCCGGATCTCTCCGGCTTCATCCTGTGGTTCTTTTCTCTAGACGGCAGGCGTCAACACTACGGATAAGGAGATGGAGGTACTGCAGCTCAGGAATGTGTCTTTAGAGGATTCTGGAGAGTACACCTGCTTGGCTGGGAACTCTATCGGACACTCCCATCACTCTGCATGGTTGAATGTCTATAAAGGTATCTTTGGTTCTTGTGGTGCTCTTTTTGGTTGATGTTTCTCCCTGTCTAAAGCCCAAAGTATATTTCGTTACAACAAAAGACGGCCGCGTTCAAATGACTTTGTACTCGTTCACAGTTTAAACGAGTACCAAGACATTTTTATGGGTCATACCTTGAGGATACGAAACAAGCGCACTCTATCAAATGGAGTGAAAGGCGATGTGTTCGGCTGTATACACACGCCATGTGTTTGCGTCAAAACTGAAGTGTACTTTGGGCTTAACCGTGGCAGTTCACACTGTGGGTTGAATTTAGTCACATCACTGCGGTGCTTTTCATAAAAATCTGTTGAAAATGTTCTGTTGAATTTGACTTTGCTCAACCTCAAATCACCACCATATTTTAGCACAAAGTGGACATTCAATTGTCATAAATATGACTAATATAGTGTAGTTGTTTAAAGGGTCACCAAAAAATGAAAATCTTAATTCCTCACCCTCATGTCGTTCAACATAAATGAAGGTGAGTAATTAATGGAAGAATTACATTTTTGGGTGAACTTTCCCTTTATTTGTGATCAATTTGACAAATTATTAAAATAGTCTCTGAACAGAACATGAGGGTTAAGACATTGTCAGTGCTAGTAAACACGAGCACTTTCATTACAAGCAGTGCAGTGGTTTTATAGCAAATAACAACTGTTTGTGAACCGCACCATTCTTCAACCCCTTTGAGTCTGCTTTGTGTTTTTGTATTTCATCTGGGTGTTGACTGACACTTGAAATGTCAGTTGAAGCATGTCAAAATGACATGTTTGTTGTCTTTCTTTATAAAAGTGGAATCAAAGCGAAGCCAAACCTCCCTATATCTCTGACTACAACTGAATTTAGAACTGCACAGAAGTGAATATTTACTGGAAAATCATTTTGAAGACTCATAATAGGCCTTATAAAAGCTGATTTATTCTAGTGGGTCACGCTTCTTGGGAACCCCGTGTTATTTATTTGCTTGCATAATAAATGATTTGTGACTGACTGTGAATAAATAATGCCATCGGTAAAGAAAGCGTTAGCACTTAGTTTTACAGTATGTGTACTTACAGTGTATTTACACAAGAAAGTACTGAGTGATATAAGTGAACTATATGGACTTAAAAAGGGATAAGTTTAGGGTTAAGTTCAGGGTTAGTTCCTAGTTACAGTAAGTACTAAGACATGCATGTAAAACAGGGATGCAAAATGAACAAAGAAAACTATTGATTATTGTGCACAATATTGCATCCCTGCTGCTAGGTATCAGTACATATGTATATATTGACCTGCGCAAAATTACTAAGTGTAACGTAAATGTTTCCTAATTAAAGATGTTTCCGAACAAGAGCTGTTGTTTGACTGCAAAACAAATTATGTAATGCATAACAAATAACAACTGAGAACAGATGGGACATTGTGGCTAGTGGTTTGGCAAAGCTTTGTTTCCATTTTACACTTTAATATTATAAAATCCTTTTCCTATTTTTTCAAGATTAACCTGTTTCCTATTAACATTCCTGTGTGCCTGAACACTGGACAAGCATCCCAAAGAGCATGGTTTTACTATGCTGACATCATTTCCTCTTTGGCTCTGGTTTGATAAATACCTCACCTAGGTGAATCTATTGTTTAAATAGATTCGATTTATCAAGATGCTTGTCTGTCAAAGTCTTAAACACATTCAACATTAGGAATATGGTTTCATTCTGGATGTTGAATGTTGATCTTCTTGCATTTGCATGTTGCAGTCAGCAAACTGTGGGCCTAACTCTTATCGTAAAACACATTATGTAAATATAAATACTCAGGAGCATTTGAGCTTCATGTTTACACTACAATATATATATATTTATGATTGTTCATTTAGTTATTAAAAGAGAAGTCAAAGAGAAGTGATCTGTCAATGAGATGCATTTGCATGTGCATTGTTGTGTGCTGTGTGAAATGTATACATGATACAATAACATCTTTTGTGTGCATGAACTGTGTGAAAGAAACTCCGTATAAAGAACCAGAGCCTTGGGGCAGACAAACACCAACCAAATAGCATAGGAAATATCTGTATCCGCCAGACTTCTCATGTAATTTTACCCCCATAACCTAGCTCTCCATTTATACTTTGCTGAAATGCATACCCGCTCAGATTGTGTCTACCCACCCAGATAAGCCATTCCTCTCAATTTACATTTGTATTTGTGTTGCAAATTTAATGTCTCATATGAGTTTACATAAGGCCATTTTTTTGTGCCTAATCTCGTAGCGAGAGCTGCCAAGTATCATGAGCAGTGGTTTCCTTCTCCTTCTAGTCACATAAGCAGAAGAATGTGCCATGAAACCTGATCCATGAAAGAAGTAATTATGATGCTACAATAGGAGTTTGTGTTCATTGCAATGCACCATTCACGTGAACGACGACGTCTCCAGAATTGTTTTTTAGAGGATTTTTGTTGTTTGCATGTGCGTGTGTGTGTGTGTGCATCAGTTAATTTGTGGATATGTATATTCAAAAATAGGTCCCCTTCTAATATGATTATTTTTCAAGCTTCATAATCAGGCAGATACTCTAACCTTGGCGGGAAAGTGTACAATATTAAAGCGGAGTACATCTTCATGCCAATGATAGACAGGCTGGCCATTAGAGTCACGGATATTCTCTCCAACTGACCCTTTGCTAAGCTCCACTCCACCTTGGTTATTTAAAAAAACATGTAATAAACATGCATATTAAAGTCTGAATTGTGAGATGTTAACTCAAAATGATATAAACTCAGAATTGTGACAAAGTCAGAATAAACTCAATTCTGAGAGAGTCTGAATTCTCTTACTTAAAATTAGAGATCAACCAATGTTGTTTTTGTTTTGTTATAACCGATACCAATTATTTGCATGTTTATGTGACTCAGAACTGATATTTATTTATTTATGTATTTATTTATTTATTACCGTTTTGACAATTATAACAATAACACTGAATAAAATGTTTTGTTTAACACTTTAAATAATGTAAAACACAATTCTGCATCAATAAATAGATTCTGAAAGTGTGCAAAAAAAAAAAAAAAAAAAAATATATATATATATATATATATATATATATATATATATATATATATATATATATATATATATATATATATATATATATATATATATATATACATATACTAAAGTGTCAGTGAATCCGATATTACAAAACTGATACCGATTATGGGAAAATGCTTAATGCTGGAGTCGGCCGTCGCGCCAGCATGATCAACTCGCTTTTTTTGCTTATCAGTGCCAAAGAGACTCAAATAACTGTCATTTTTTTATCATTCAGGCAAGTGTTATACATCATTATAGTCAGTTAAGTTTCATTCAGAAAGTCTTCAGAAAATGATCTCTAACTTTATGAATACTTCTCAAACAAACATGAGACATATGTCTAAAGAAACATTGAAATGTCAGGTTTTAAATAATGTAAATCAAATCGAAAACAAATATTCTGTGTTTATGTAATCGGTTTGAAAAGAGAGATATGTCAGTCGTTCGCGAGTGTCTCATTATCCGCTAATGCGACCACGCCCACGGAGCACACACGCAGTCTTTTGAGATTCAAATACTGCAAGATCCATGAGAACAGGGTCAACGCCCACATCAACTCAAATAAACACATTAAGTGTAGTGCTATACTTTAGCTACATCGTTTTGAGATGCGTTTAGGAATAATCCTGGAATAATTTACCCTGACACTTTTGCCATTAATGTTTATAAGCAACTGAAAAGCACAAATGTCAGAGCATGTCAACTTCTAAAGGGCCCCAAAACAGCTCAGACTCCAGAGGGTTAAATATCGGGAAAAATTAAACCGATTATCGGTCAATCTCTTCTCAAAATCATATAAACTCGTAATTAGAAGAAATAGTCAAAATGAACTAAATTCTGAGAAAAAACGTCAGATTTGCAAGATATCATTTTGGGAGAAAGTCTGAACTGCGAGATGTTAAATCAATATGGGTCGATCTCTAATTTTGAGTTTTTATTACCTATACCAATTATTTGCATGTTTATGTGCCCGATATACAGAACTGATATTTATTTATTGTTTTATTTCAGTTTTTACCCATTATAACAACACTTTTTAAATACTGTCATTTCTGCATTTTGATTCCCTCCTTGCATACAAAACAAAACCCAATTCAGAAAGAGTGCAAAAAAGAAAAGAAAAAATACACTGCACTATAAAGTGTACTATAAACTGAACTCGCAAAAGTGTAGTTGAATCCGATATTACAAAACCGATACCCAATTATGGGAAAATGCTTAAATTTCGGGAAAGATATCGGGAAACCTATTATCGGTTGATCTCTACTCAACATTTTACAACATCTTGAGATATTTTCTGTAAAATTCCATTCAAAGCTATTTGAACACATGGTTTCCAAAAGTTTGTCTGTAACATGGCGGATCATTAAGACGGGACTTTAGCAAAGGGTCAGTTGCAGCGATTGTCAAAGATTCAAACTCTGCTGGTACAGGCAGATTTGTCATTCTGGTAAATAAACACATCATCATCCCTTTAGCATTCAGCAAGCTCATTCCCTTCCCTTCTGCCACCTTGCATTGATCCCTTCTTTCGTAATCTAGCCATTCCCCCGACTCAACTGCCAAACCAGACCTACCTGGAGGTGCTGATCTACTGCGTGGGCTTCTTTCTTATCTGTGTGATGGTGGTGACCGCCGTGCTGGCCAAAATGCACAGCTCGACCAAGAAAAGTGACTTCAACAGCCAGCTGGCTGTGCACAAGCTGGCCAAGAGCATCCCCCTGCGCAGACAGGTAACAGAAAGTAGATAGGGGGTTTGATCTCTTTACCACTAACCATAGAAACTTCATTTTTCAACAGTTTATGTTAATCTTACTGTCGGTTAACATACTGAAAAAAAAAAAGAAGCAGGTCACCTTCAGAAGTCATCCAGGACTGCAATAAAGTTTTAAGATATATTATATATTGATAAAGACAACATATGCTTTTTTACATGTTTACCTTTCTTCAGTGTGTGTGTGTAATGTTTCTGTTTGAGCATTAAAGGTCTTCAAATTTCCAAGTCCCTCCAGTGGGAGTTCTTCCCTATATCAGTGTCACTGTTTCTGAACTCTCTGAAACGCCTCCATTATAATCTTGAGTCACAATATTCCTCATTTAAATAATTCTCACCCAAGGCATATGCAGAATAAAGGGGCGGAGTCTGGTTGAGTTAGTTATTAGTGTGTTGACACTCACAGTTAAGGTAAGGGATTGGAAATTTCCCAAACACACTCAAAGCGCTTAACCAATCACAACACTCTGGTTCATCCAACCAATCAGAGCACATTGTGCTTTTCAGAAGGAGGGCCTTCACAGAGACAGGATCTAAACAGAGTGATACTGACAGACTGGGAAGCGAGGTGCTGCAACAATGGCGAATATGGGGAAGAAAATGTTGTTTTTGAGCATTTAAACCTTTTTTAGTAGAGCCAAAAAAACTAAATCAAAACTTTGTAAAAGGGCATAAAATTGCCTTTTTAATTTAATTAAAAAATATATATATTTTTAAATTGTGAATAAATACCTCATTTCTCTGTGCCTTAAGTATCTTACATATTTTTGAAATTTAATGGGCAAAAAAGGTCTAAAGTCTATCTTCAACAGTCTTCAACAGTGACTTATGGAACACTTTCAAACCAAGCAACGCCCAAATTGAACCCGTTGAGAAATCTGCGTAGGAAATCTTTCATCCTCATGAAATTCCTGATCATGTGGATTCTTGTTAAAATGATTTCGCCTGCAGCGATGTACAGTATTGTTCAAAATAATAGCAGTACAATGTGACTAACCAGAATAATCAAGGTTTTTAGTATATTTTGTATTGCTACGTGGCAAACAAGTTACCAGTAGGTTCAGTAGATTCTCAGAAAACAAATGAGACCCAGCATTCATGATATGCACGCTCTTAAGGCTGTGCAATTGGGCAATTAGTTGAATTAGTTGAAAGGGGTGTGTTCAAAAAAATAGCAGTGTGGCATTCAATCACTGAGGTCATCAATTTTGTGAAGAAACAGGTGTGAATCAGGTGGCCCCTATTTAAGGATGAAGCCAACACTTGTTGAACATGCATTTGAAAGCTGAGGAAAATGGGTCGTTCAAGACATTGTTCAGAAGAACAGCGTACTTTGATTAAAAAGTTGATTGGAGAGGGGAAAACCTATAAAGAGGTGCAAAAAATGATAGGCTGTTCAGCTAAAATGATCTCCAATGCCTTAAAATGGAGAGCAAAACCAGAGAGACGTGGAAGAAAACGGAAGACAACCATCAAAATGGATAGAAGAATAACCAGAATGGCAAAGGCTCAGCCAATGATCACCTCCAGGATGATCAAAGACAGTCTGGAGTTACCTGTAAGTACTGTGACAGTTAGAAGACGTCTGTGTGAAGCTAATCTATTTTCAAGAATTCCCCATAAAGTCCCTCTGTTAAAAAAAGGCATGTGCAGAAGAGGTTACAATTTGCCAAAGAACACATCAACTGGCCTAAAGAGAAATGGAGGAACATTTTGTGGACTGATGAGAGTAAAATTGTTCTTTTTGGGTCCAAGGGCCACAGGCAGTTTGTGAGACGACCCCCAAACTCTGAATTCAAGCCACAGTACACAGTGAAGACAGTGAAGCATGGAGGTGCAAGCATCATGATATGGGCATGTTTCTCCTATGGTGTTGGGCCTATTTATCGCATACCAGGGATCATGGATCAGTTTGCATATGTTAAAATACTTGAAGAGGTCATGTTGCCCTATGCTGAAGAGGACATGCCCTTGAAATGGTTGTTTCAACAAGACAATGACCCAAAACACACTAGTAAACAGGCAAAGTCTTGGTTCCAAACCAACAAAATTAATGTTATGTGGCCAGCCCAATCTCCAGACCTTAATCCAATTGAGAACTTGTGGGGTGATATCAAAAATGCTGTTTCTGAAGCAAAACCAAGAAATGTGAATGAATTGTGGAATGTTGTTAAAGAATCATGGAGTGGAATAACAGCTGAGAGGTGCCACAAGTTGGTTGACTCCATGCCACACAGATGTCAAGCAGTTTTAAAAAACTGTGGTCATACAACTAAATATTAGTTTAGTGATTCACAGGATTGCTAAATCCCAGAAATTTTTTTGTACAAAATAGTTTTGAGTTTGTAAAGTCAAAGGTAGACACTGCTATTTTTTTTAACACACCCCTTTCAACTAATTGCCCAATTGCACAGCCTTAAGAGCGTGCATATCATGAATGCTGGGTCTTGTTTGTTTTCTGAGAATCTACTGAACCTACTGGTAACTTGTTTGCCACGTAGCAATAAAAAATATACTAAAAACCTTGATTATTCTGGTTAGTCACATTGTACTGCTATTATTTTGAACAATACTGTATAAAGTCAGTTTCAAACCAAGCCACTGCGAAACTGCTTGACCAGCTTAAACCCATTGCAAAACCTGCATTGGGAAATTATTCGCTCTCATGCAAAATTTTGGATTGTGTTGATTCCTATTAAAATTACTTTTATTTGTTCACAAAAATCAACAGACAATGGTAAATATGACCATAAATGAACTTTACAAATCTTTCATATGGTTTTAAAAGACTTATCCCCTGGTTTCAAAGACAAGGCTTAAACTAGTCCCAGAGTAAAATGCATGTTTGAGCTGTTTTAACTGAAAGCAACTTGCACTGAAATATCTTAAAATATGTCAGTGTCATTGTTTTGTCTCAAGATGCACACCAGTAATGTTTTTTTTAAGGCAGGTTTATAAAAACTAATTGAACTAAGACCTAATCCTGGCTTAATCTAAGTTCTGTATGTGAAACCAGGCCTTAATGTTTCAAACAATATAATGCCTAATTATTTTCTCATTTCTAATTTTTGATTTGAAAGTTGGTTCATTTAATTTCCGTATTGATTGATTTGGTCTGTTTTCCTTGATGTTTGTTGTATACTATCAGTGCGTTTCTCTGCATCAGTGTCTATAGATGCCCCCTGAGCAAGTAACTTACACACCCATGAGCACACAAGATCACTGTCTTCATATGTGTATTTTTGTTGCTGTGTTGTGTGGAGAGTAATTTTGAAGTATTTCCGTGCAGGTGTCTGTGGACTCCAGCTCATCTATGCACTCTGGTGGGATGCTGGTCCGCCCCTCCCGTCTGTCCTCCAGTGGCTCCCCTATGCTCTCCGGGGTCTCCGAGTATGAACTGCCCCAGGACCCACGCTGGGAGGTACACAGAGACAGGTAAAACGCACACATTGTACTCACCGTCCACTAACAAAAGATGAATATACGAACAAAAATGTCCTGCCGTTTGTGATTGATATTGTGTGTGTGTGTGTGTGTGTGTGTCTCAGGCTGGTTCTTGGGAAGCCGCTTGGAGAGGGTTGCTTCGGGCAGGTGATGATGGCCGAGGCTATGGGGATGGATAAAGACAAACCCAGTCGTGTCACCAAAGTGGCTGTCAAGATGCTCAAATGTAAGTGTTTTCTGCCACCGTTGTTAGCTGACACTTGTGTGTGGTGTAAAAAGGGAAATACGCCAGCGAACACTGTCTGGAATTCAGTATCTCATGAGGAATCTGATGGTCCACTGAGCTTTCGTCTGTATTCCACGTCGACCCTGAAGCATGTTATTTGAGCTCCGGTGTCACATACCTTACCACAGCCGCTTGTTTATTCTGATTCAGGTTCTGTCTGTTTCCTATCCTCTCTTCCACGAGTCAATGCCCGGAAACATTAGGAAATTTCATTAGCATTTCCTGCCAAGTAACAATAATAATGTTAATAAATATATATATATATATATATATATATATATATATATATATATATATATATATATATATATATATATATATATATATTTAGCTTTATTTCCATTTCAGTTTTAGTTTCAGTAATTTTTGTACTTCAACTTATTTTATTTTTCAGTTGGTTGTCAGTGCAGCATTTCAATTTTTTGTTTAGGTTTATAAAGTATGTTTTCTTTTATTTAAAATTTAATTAAGCTAACTTCACTTTCACAAAATAAAATCCTAATAATCCAAAATAAACTAGCCACCACACTAATTTACAAATCTACAAAATAAAGTGAAAATAAAGTGCCATTTTTGGGTTATTTGAACATGAAAACCAGCATTAACTGTAAATTAATTATATAACTGCTCCTGATAAACAAAATGAACATCATACCTGCATGCAAATCCTTCCCAGCTAACACTTCGTACCAGTTACTTGATTTATTGGTAACACTTTACAAAAAGGTTGTATTAGTTAATGCATTAGTTAACATGAACTAATGATGAACTGCACTTATAAAGCATTTATTTATCTTTGTTAATGTTAATTTCAACATTTACTAATGCATTAATAATATCTTGTTAACATTAGTTAATGCACTGTGAACTAACATGAACAGCTGTATTTTTATTAACTAACGTTAACAAAGATTAACTAATGCTGAACAGAGGTGTTGTTCATGGTTAGTTCATGTTAACTAATGCGTTAACTAATGCAACCTTATTGTAAAGTGTTAGCGATTTATTGATACTTTACTTTTATTTCATGACTTACTAATGGACAACGTGATGTTGCATGCTCCTAGTTTCTCTTGCTCTTTATATATGAAGTGATATACAGCGCACGCCTCCGCATTTGCAAGTGTATTTGCGTTACGAGTACAGTATAACGGCTGACAGGACAGGAAAGTTGGGTTTTCTGTGAAGACAAAGATGTGCTGCAAGACTGTTCCGACGGAGAGAGCATGCTCTTATGTACACCTACTATAGCATACTGACAGTGGCATTGTGCAGAAGACTGATTAGGTACCAGAGACCGGACCCAGACCACCTCATCAGCAGGGTCTCGTCCAGTTGTTTGGTCTGCACCTGAGTGCGATTTCTGTATTCACACCTGACCAAGGGGGAAAACGAACTTGAGTTCGATTCAATCGAACCAAACAAGATGGGTGTGAATACACCCTTAAAGGTGCAGTAAGCGATTTCTGAGAAACTGTTGATATTTGTAATAAAAAATGCCCCTCACTTTATTGCTCCAGCCGCAAAATGCACAAAAACGTAATGCAAGAGTGGATGAATGAGTTGTTTATCGCGAACAGCACTCACAAAACCAATGTTACTCGCATATGGAGCAAAACAATGCAACCTCGGTGTCTGTTTTCAGGCCTTCACGCTTAGGTCTATCCAGTGCTGGAAAGCTTTTCTAATGTTAACGCGTGCCCTAAATAGGGATGAGGGACCATACGGTATGACATTTTAAATCGGATTAAAGGAGAAACATACATGGAACTTGACATTTATGAGAACTGACAGAAGAGAATGGGTTTAAATAATATATAATGGTCAGCATGTCAAGCTTTACCTGTGATTTTGCCACTTGAAATATGTCTAAAATGGCTAACGTTGCTTAATTGAATGATTACATTTATTATACAATAATCAGAATGCAAGGCAAGCACATTGCATGAATCTGACCTGTTTTTAGCGGCATTCAGTATGAGATTTGACTGTTCATAATTGAATGTTCACTTTTAACAGCATTCTTCAACAATTACTTTGTTTTAATTGTGTTGTAAGTTCATAGTTTGAATTGAATGTGATGATTATAGGGCCTGCGAGCCTTAGCAAACATTGAGCTTGACCACTGTACAGTAGCTAATTCACAAATGAATGACTCTTATCAACCAATTCTGCAGATTAATTGGTTAAACAAACTCTCAGACTCTTGTTAACCATTTGATTCATTCAATGCATTAACATCTGACTCACTCACTGAACTGTAATGTATCATACATGGACAGTATTATTCTCAACTGCATTATAAATGGTAAAAAACAGTCATTGAATTATCCCGAACAAACATACATTTTCCTGAATTTGTACACAATTCATCAAAATGCATTATTCTAGAATTATTATAGAAAATCCCAGTAATGGTATAGCCTAATTTATTACTATCTAATAAAATCAATTATCATGCTGCATTATTTTCTACCGAGAATTTAGTTTAGCTGGGAAATGTCAGATTGTGTTCCAAATGCAATGTCTTGAATGATAAGTTGATTTCAAGTCCTTGCCGGAAATAAATGAAAAAGGAAAGCATGAACAAAAATAACCTGTTTATCCCTCACAGCTTAGAGGTTGAAGTTTCCGTGACCTGTCATACTAAGATATATGTGTGTTCATCAATATTGCTTTTATAGCCGACGCCACAGAGAAGGACCTGTCAGATCTCATCTCCGAGATGGAAATGATGAAGATAATTGGCAAACACAAGAACATCATCAACTTGCTGGGGGCCTGCACACAAGATGGTGAGTAAAGGAGGAATTAAGAAGGCGGGAGAGAGATGGATGGGCGGAGGGAAACATTTAGAGATAATGCAGTATGGGTGTAAATCATATTTCAAAATCAATCTGTTAGGCACAGTGCTTTTTGGCTTCAAAAGGTTGTCATCAGTCCAGCTTTTGTGATTTCACATGCTAGATTAATTGAACTTCCTTATTGGAGCACACATTAATGCATCAAAAACTGTGGCCTCTCCAGTAAGACTGATTATGTTTGCCGTTGTCAGGTCCGCTTTACGTCATCGTGGAGTTTGCTGCAAAGGGGAATCTGAGAGAGTATCTGCGTGTGCGGCGTCCACCTGGGATGGAGTACTGCTACAACCCTGACCAGGTGCCCGTGGAGAACATGTCAATCAAAGACCTGATCTCCTGCGCCTACCAGGTGGCTCGTGGCATGGAATACCTTGCATCCAAGAAGGTGGGCATCTCAAACGCTATTCTGTTCTCATATCAGACTAGCATCAGTGTTGTCACGATACCAAAATGATGACTTTGATAGATACCAGACTAAAATAACTTAATACCGATACTGAAAAGACACCATGGTCCCATTAAAAACAAAAATAATAACATGACAGTGTGAACATCCTCACAGAGATGTTTGCAACAATCATATTATTATCAATCATGTTTACACAAAAGGCAGGCATACACTGCAAATTTGGACACTCAGGAGGTTGTGAGATATTGCACACCCTACGAGTCAGTTACCTTGGTAATCGCATCAAAGCAGCTGGTACACGGCATGACTGCTTTCGCACTAAACACAGAGGCTGGAGCTTTCAGTGTTGCTGCTATAGCTTCGGATAGAAAAAAGAAAAAAATGATTTGTGTGCAAGTGATTTGTTGAAAAGCATAGAACAGCAGCCATTCCTTTAAACCGAAACGACCAGAGAGAGAGAGAAAGAGCACGTGTGCGTACCCAGCTTTAATTTTCACTATTCTGAACAGGTTGGGATGACCAAAATCGTATTTCATGATGCAAGTAATTATAATTTTTTAATGTAATTTTATAATTATAATAAATATATTTAATTTAAATTTATTTGTTTTTAAAAATAAGCAAATATGCAAATTACAGTCACACTTTACTATGTACTTATATAAAAAAATAAGTACAATGTACTTATTGTGTTCATATTGTATTGCAAAACATTTTTGCTGATATTGTGGTGGGATAAGGGTAAAGTTAGGGACAGGTGTGGTGGTGTGGGTAAGTTTAAGGGTAAAGTTAGGGACAGGTGTGGTGGTATGGGTAAGTTTAAGGGTAAAGTTAGGGACAGGTGTGGTGGTGTGGGTAAGTTTAAGGGTAAAGTTAGGGACAGGTGTGGTGGTGTGGGTAAGTTTAAGGGTAAAGTTAGGGACAGGTGTGGTGGTGTGGGTAAGTTTAAGGGTAAAGTTAGGGACAGGTGTGGTGGTGTGGGTAAGTTTAAGGGTAAAGTTAGGGACAGGTGTGGTGGTATGGGTAAGTTTAAGGGTAAAGTTAGGGACAGGTGTGGGTAAGTTTAAGGGTAAAGTTAGGGACAGGTGTGGTGGTGTGGGTAAGTTTAAGGGTAAAGTTAGGGACAGGTGTGGTGGTGTGGGTAAGTTTAAAAGTTAGGGACAGGTGTGGTGGTGTGGGTAAGTTTAAGGGTAAAGTTAGGGACAGGTGTGGTGGTGTGGGTAAGTTTAAGGGTAAAGTTAGGGACAGGTGTAGTGGTGTGGGTAAGTTTAAGGGTAAAGTTAGGGACAGGTGTGGTGGTGTGGGTAAGTTTAAGGGTCAAGTTAGGGACAGGTGTGGTGGTATGGGTAAGTTTAAGGGTAAAGTTAGGGACAGGTGTGGTGGTGTGGGTAAGTTTAAGGGTAAAGTTAGGGACAGGCGTAGTGGTGTGGGTGAATTTAAGGGTAAAGTTAGGGACAGGTGTGGTGGTATGGGTAAGTTTAAGGGTAAATCTAGGGACAGGTGTGGTGGTGTGGGTGAGTTTAAATGTATCAAATTATTAATTTAAATTTTAGGACGTAGTAGTTAATTCCACCTAATACAGTGGGGCAAAAAAAGTATTTAGTCAGCCACCAATTGTGCAAGATCTCCCACTTGTAATATTCAACATAGGTACACTTCAACTATGAGAGACAGAATGAGGGGAAAAAATCCAGAAAATTGTCTGATTTTTAAAGAATTTGTTTGCTAATTATGGTGGAAAATAAGTATTTGGTCAATAACAAAAGTTACATCTCAATACTTTGTTATATACCCTTTGTTGGCATTGACAGAGGTCAAACGTTTTCTGTAAGTCTCCACAAGGTTTTTACACTGTTGCTGGTAGTTTGGCCCATTCCGCCATGCAGATCTCCTCTAGAGCAGTAATGTTTTGGATTTTCAACTCCCTCCAAAGATTTTCTATGGGGTTGAGATCTGGAGACTGGCTAGGCCACTCCAGGACCTTGAAATGCTTCTTACAAAGCCACTCCTTCGTTGCCCAGGCGGTGTGTTTGGGATCATTGTCATGCTGAAAGACCCAGCCGCGTTTCATCTTCAATGTCCTTGCTGATGGAGGGAGGTTTTTACTCAAAATCTCACGATAGATGGCCCCATTCCTTCTTTCCTTTACACGGATCAGTCGTCCTGGTCCCTTTGCAGAAAAACAGCCCCAAAGCATGATGTTTCCACCCCCATGCTTCACAGTAGGTATGGTGTTCTTTGGATGCAACTCAGCATTTTTTCTCCTCCAGTCATGGCAAGTTGAGTTTTTACCAAAAAGTTCTATTTTGGTTTCATCTAACCATATGACCTTCTCCCAATCCTCTTTTGGATCATCCAAATGCTCTCTAGCAAACTTCGGACGGGCCCGGACATGTACTGGCTTAAGCAGGGAGACACGTCTGGCACTGCAGGATTTGAGTCCCTGGCGGCGTAGTGCGTTACTGATGGTAGCCTTTGTTACTTTGGTGCCAGCTCTCTGCAGGTCATTCACTAAGGACCGTGTGGTTCTGGGATTTTTGCTCACCGTTCTTGTGATCATTTTGACCCCACGGAGTGAGATCTTGCTTGGAGCCCCAGATCGGGGAAGATTATCAGTGATCTTGTATTTCTTCCATTTTCTAATAATTGCTCCCACAGTTGATTTCTTCACACCAAGCTGCCTACCTTTTGCAGATTCAGTCTTCCCAGCCTGGTGCAGGTCTACAATTTTTATTCTGGTGTCCTTTGACAGCTCTTTGGTCTTGGCCATAGTGGAGTTTGGAGTCTGACTGTTTGAGGATGTGGACAGGTGTCTTTTATACGGATAACGAGTTCAAACCAGTGGAGGACAGAGGAGCCTCTTAAAGAAGTTGTTACAGGTCTGTGAGAGCCAGACATCTTCCTTTTTTTGTAGTTTACCAAATTTTCTAGCATAATTTGCAAATAAATTCTTTACAAATCAGACGATGTGATTCTGTCTCTCATAGTTGAAGTGTCCCTTTGATAAAAATTACAGGCCTCTCTCACAATTGGTGGCTGACTAAATACTTTTTTGCTCACTGTATAAAGTGGGTCCCAAATTACAAACAATGACAAATACTATAAGAAATAAACAGTGCTTTATTTGTCAGCTACAGTAGATCTGTTTAACAGTAGCATTCAAGAAAAATTTAAAAAAGAATTTAAGAGATTCTTAAAAAAAGAAAAAGAAAAGCCTTCGCTCTATAAATGAACTATACACTGATTCTAAATAAATACACTCACCTAAAGGATTATTAGGAACATCTGTTCAATTTCTCTTTAATGCAATTATCTAATCACATGGCAGTTGCTTCAATGCATTTAGGGGTGTGGTCCTGGTCAAGACAATCTCCTGAACTCCAATCTGAATGTCAGAATGGCAACGAAAGGTGATTTAAGCAATTTTGAGCGTGGCATGGTTGTTGGTGCCAGACGGGCTGTGAGTATTTCACAATCTGCTCAGTTACTGGGGTTTTCACGCACAACCATTTCTATGGTTTACAAAGAATGGTGTGAAAAGGGAAAAACATCCAGTATGCGGCAGTCCTGTAAGCAAAAATGCCTTGTTGATGCTAGAGGTCAGAGGAGAATGGGCCGACTGATTCAAGCTGATAGAAGAGCAACTTTGACTGAAATAACCACTCGTTACAACCGAGGTATGCAGCAAAGCATTTGTGAAGCCACAACACGCACAACCTTGAGTCGGATGGGCTACAACAGCAGGAAGACCCCACCGGTACCACTCATCTCCACTACAAATAGGAAAAAGAGGCTACAATTTGCATGAGCTCACCAAAATTGGACAGTTGAAGACTGGAAAAATGTTGCCTGGTCTGATGAGTCTCGATTTCTGTTGAGACATTCAGATGGTAGAGTCAGAATTTGGCGTAAACAGAATGAGAACATGGATCCATCATGCCTTGTTACCACTGTGGAGGCTGGTGGTGGTGGTGTAATGGTGTGGGGGATGTTTTCTTGGCACATTTTAGGCCCCTTAGTGCCAATTGGGCATCATTTAAATGCCACGGCCTACCTGAGCATTGTTTCTGACCATGCCCATCCCTTTATGACCACCATGTACCATCCTCTGATGGCTACTTCCAGCAGGATAATGCACCATGTCACAAAGCTCGAATCATTTCAAATTGGTTTCTTGAACATGACAATGAGTTCACTGTACTAAAATGGCTTCCACAGTCACCAGATCTCAACCCAATAGAGCATCTTTGGGATGTGGTGGAACGGCAGCTTCGTGCCCTGGATGTGCATCCCACAAATCTCCATCAAATGCAAGATGCTATCCTATCAATATGGGCCAACATTTCTAAAGAATGCTGTCAACATCTTGTTGAATCAATGCCACGTAGAATTAAGGCAGTTCTGAAGGCGAAAGAGAGTCAAACACAGTATTAATATGGTGTTCCTAATAATCCTTTAGGTGAGTGTATATTAAAGTTATTCAGTCAAGAATGGGGTGATTTTCTATTTTCTATTGTCGTTTGATTGACATTAATCACACAGAATATTAGGTCCGGCCCTTTAAGAGCTGCACGGACCCAATACTATTGG